>MU223464.1:2359355-2374924 GCA_018584345.1 Thuja plicata
TCCTTTTCCATTTTGATTTGAAGCAAATCTCTTCTCAAAGTAAGTGCCCGACTCATGTTGTTTACTTCATACATGCCTTCCAATTGTTTGAACATATCTCTGGCTGTAGTCATCCTGGAAATGACAGCAACAATATGATCTCTGACTGAGTTTATTAAGATCTTCTTGGCCTTGATAGCTTTCTTCTTGAATTGACGAAGCTCCTCTAGAGCCGTAGGTGTTTCAAAATTTTCTTCTTGAACAAATGCCAATAAATCATGTTCTTCAAGTGCAACCAGAATTCGTACTTTCCAAGAGTTGAAGTTGAGAGCACCTTCAAGTCTATCTTCCACCTTCAATCCTATCACCATTTTGACAAAAGAAAAAACAACACACAAAGACAACAAATCTGAAGTATACTTTGTTAGATCTGATTATGATCAGCAATAACTTGGCTCTGATACCATGTTAATTTTATTATCAAATCTAGATAAATACAATTAGATACAAAATGCCAAAATAAGACAAGAAGACAACACCAAGTACCCTGGGAAAACCTCCCTTGTGGAGGTGAAAACCCAGCAATCAATAAGATATATATTAAGCTCAAATGATCCAACTTACAGACTTTAATGATGCTGATAATACCAACGATCAGAATGCCCGGAGCACAATCAAATCACAGTTTAAATGCTGATAACATACAGGTCCAATTTGGAGTTGATATCGCTGTCAAACTGTGTTATGTAACTAGATCTTATTCTGGACTGTATATGTCAATCTGTAGGTGTGCACAATCTGGAAATTTTCCAGATCTGATCAGTAGTATGGATATGTATATTCTGTATATCTACCAGCACATGTGACATCACACTGATCAATCCTCAGAGGTAATTCGCATTCATCCTTTAGCTGATATTTTTGCCACCTTATGAGCAGATGTAAATTTGCATTTAGCAGAACAAAGAGCATACATCTTTCAATGCCAATTTGACCTCCTTTTATACAAGGCGGAGGACTTAACCATCAAACAAGTCGACCCTTATTTCTCTAGAAATTGACGCCAAACATATAGGTTAGGGCCTATATAAAACATCTATCTACTTAGATGTTATAGAGATTACAAAAGTGCCCAGCCCTTATGCGATTTATTTCATTGTATTTATAAATACAATAGCCCGATATATATTAAGTTAAATTAAAGCTTTAACTTAATAAATTAGCTCATAATTATTTATTTACTTTTCTTAATTAAATAAATAATTAATCCATAATATTTATCTTTCCAATTCAATTCTCCAATATATATATATATATATTTATTTAATACTCCAAATTAAATAAACAATTAATCCATATTATTTAATTCCCACTTAAATAATAAATTATTTATTTAATTCTCCAATTAAATAAAAAATTAATCCATTAATTAATTTTCCTTAATTTAAATAATTAATTCATTATTTTAATTTTTCTAATTAAAATAATGTGAGCTAGAAATCGATCTAGCTACTAAACATTAACAAATACCAGATATGAATTTTATTTCAAAAAATGTGCAAGAACTTGTATTAATAGGAACCAGATAACCTGTGTTTGATCAGGGATTTTCAATCCCCAAACAAGATATAGGGTATACAACAGTATGCAGAAATTACAAATCTATTACAAATTATGACAGGCCCAATCTTCTATTGAATCCGCACTGGATATTATCCCTTTTCCCTCGATGCCTACTTTGGCTTTGCAGGTGTCGAAGACATACTGCAAAGTCAGGGTCGTCCTCAGGCACTGTAGGTTGTTAAATCAGTCCTCGTCACCCATTACCTGCTGTCGCAGAGCTGCATTTGATTCTTTCCTGATTCTTGAATAGCTTTTTCTGAAGATGGCGTCCTAGAAGTGCCCTGATCTGGAACACAATCTGCTGCAAGTGTTTCTCATGAATTTTCCGTCCTTCCACCTTCTGAAATGCTGCGATGAATAGCAGATGTTTTGGATGCAAGGAAACACTAAATAGATTGATGCTCAAGGTTAGGGTTTGCACCCTAACTTGTGCAGATGCTGGAGGTTTTGTTCCAACAGTCACTATGTGCACTCAGGCAGAGACATCAAGCAATCAAGCATGACCAAAAACCTTTGAACAATCCCCTTAAATAGAAAGCTAAGCATGCCGGTTAACAAGTTGGCCCACATAAGAAAATACAAAGTTTATTTATATTAATTATGCTAAAATATGAAAGGTCAGCCTTAAAAAAGCCGATATAAGGAAATTTATAATAATTTCAATTATTTAAAATTTCAATTTAATGATATTAATGAAAACTCAAAAGATACAGGGGTTATTTAATACCGTGTTGCTGGCTGACAAGCCCTTCAAATCAGGCTCATCACAGTCCTCCTATCCTTTAATTGCTTGACCTCAAGCAATTTTAGATTGGGATGCTCAAAGATCTCTATCCCTTCCCATGTAGCATCATTTGGTGGTTGCCTTTTCCACTTCACCAAGTATTCTGGAATAACCTTGTTCCTTAGCCTTTTCTCCCTCACACTCAGCACTATCTCAGGTTCAAGGATTAGTTTGCCTTTGTAGTCAAGCGGTGATAATTCCGTTGAAGGGGTAATCTGCTGTCGAAGGGCCTTCTTAAGGCATGAAACATGGAAGGTTTTATGAATTCTGCTGTTAGATGGTAATTCTAACTCATAAGCTGCTTGCCCAATCTTTCTTACAACTCGATAAGGCCCATAGAAACGTGGTTTTAACTTCTCTACTCCACTTCCCTTAATTGAAGACTGCTGGTAAGGCTGCAACCTTGAGAACACCATGTCTCCTACCTCAAAAGCCCTTTTAGTGCCATGCTTATCAACATACATTTTTTGTTGATTTTGAACTTATTGCAAGTTCTCTTTGAGAGCCTCCATAATGTCTTTGCACTGCCGAACCACATTTTTTGCACTTGAACTCTAATATCAGTCAAAATCAGATCCACAAATGAAGTGGCTTAATATACATACAGTGCCTTGAAGGGGGACATTCCAATGACATATGATGAGTTGCGTTGTAGCAATACTCAATCGAATGCAACCATTTAACCCATGCTGTTTGCTGACCTATAACATAATTCCTCAAATAGCCTTCAATCCACTTATTCACTGTTTCAGTTTGCCTTTCTGTTTGTGGATAATAGCTAGTGCTGGGTGTCAGCTCCGTACCTGTCAAATGAAAGAGTTCTTGCCAAACATACTAAGAAACCTTTTGTCCTTGTCACTTCAATCATTTTTGGCAAGCCATGAAGTCTGAAAATCTCTCAAAAAAATCTGCCACTTGAGGTGCTTCAAATTCGAAAGATATAGCATGAAAGTGAGCATACTTTGTAAGCCTATCTTACACCACATATAAACAATCTTTACCTTGAACTTTTGGCAATCCTGTGATGATGTCCATCAATATGCTTTCCCATTTCTGATTTGGAATGGGTAAAGGTTACAACAACCTTTGGGACACCATGCTCCACTTTGTTTTGTTGACACTCTTTGCATTCTCTTACATGCTGCATTACATCTCTTTTCAACACTTTCCAAGAAAATTGTTCCCTTGTTTATATGTTTTGTAGAAGCCTGGACAACCGGCAAGGGGGGATCATGGCAGGCTTTTAAAATCTTCTCCTTCATTTTGGATCCCGGTGTGAGTTGCACTTGTCCCTTGTAAAGAATCAACTCATTTGTTGCCTTGTACCTGTCATCTTACACTTTCCCTTCGAAACCATGATTAGCAAATGGTCTTCACATACTCAATTGTAATCAATGACCTCTGATCAATAGATATATCAGTAATAGAATGTAGGAGTGGTTTTGTAAAGTCCCCTCATTAGATTGACCAGCAATTGGCAGAGGGTTGACCTATCATAGAGTTCCCGTAGGTCAACAGTATGGTTAGGGGACTCATTCAGAGAGTCATGGAGCTTTGCAGAGGCTCTGTGAGTCGCTTCAGAATTTTAGATGACAGTTCCTACATTTTAGGGAGGGGTCCTATTTTATAGGGAGGTCTAGCAGTTGACTGGTTGACCACTCAGAGGACCATGGAGCAAAGCAGGATCCCTTTTGAGCAGTTTTAGTTGATTGGAGACAGCCTCCTACTTTTTAGGGTGGATCCCTACTTTTTAGTGTTAAGTTTTAGGAACCAGAATAGCATACAACAAAGAACAGATAAAACGAGACACACAAAAACACCTGAGATACCCTGGGAAAACCCTCTTACTAGAGGGAAAAACTGAGCCACACCAAAATAGATACTTTATTGAAAGCTTAAACTGAATACAATGCTTCACAAGCATGATCAGAGATTAACTCTTAACAATCTACAGAAGTATAACTTTTAACAGATTTAGCAACACCTGCTTTGCATATACAATATATGTATAACAACCATATATATCACACAAATATGAGATTATTGACATACAACAAGATCATATATTAATCGTACACCAAAAAATGCCTGAAGCAGACGAGGTAAAACAACAGATACTGTGACGCTAGAAACAGACACGATAATAGCTCACACAACCACAAATAATGATACATCTTCTTTCTTGAATTTCTACACTCCGCAATCTCTAAACTCCGCTCTTATTCAACACCATCCAAGAGAGCTGAAACGGATGGTAGTCAAATAGTCATTGCTAGAAGACAAAGAGCACTCGACAACAGTTACAACTCGTGCCGTTCTGTCTTGCACATAATGACAAATCCATTCTTTCTTTCGCACAATGGCAAATACAAAACAACAGCCATTGCTAAGCAAGGAACTGTCACCGATAGGATGCCAGATGTATATGGCACTGAAAATCACACTCCAAGCTGGCAAGAACCGACAATATCTATACAAAGTGAACACACGATGCCAAGGCATCTCTATTTACGGTGCCTAGACATCTCATTTCAGCAGAGATAGAGACGAACATAATATGAATAATACATATGAAAGGAAACTGATAACAATAGAACAATACAACCATGATGAGAAAGCCGCATGACGTCTCTAGCTGGGTGGTTACAGACATTAAGATATCTCCGTTCAGAAAGAAGCAACTCTCAGAGAAACAAGAAAGATAGTCACAGTTTATCATTGCAAATATATTTATGAGAAAACTCAAAGCATATCACCACAGGTATGAAGGAGCTCTATCAGAGCTACCTCAAACATTAACACTCCCTCTTAGCAAGAGAGAGATTATTCATATGACATAGTGTATCTCAACCTGACAAGCACATTGAAGCTGCAACAAAAAATGTCAATAACAAAATCTCATCATAGATTTTCTTAATATAAAATTGTTATCTCAGCATAACAATATTCACCATAGCTACTCCCAGAGGGTGAAACAGAAAAATAAGTCATGGAGTCACACATGACTTCCACCATGGCTACTCCCAAAGGGTGGATTCACCATAGCTACTTCGAGAGGGTGGAACAAGGGCTTTCACCTCAAACTTCTCTTGCAGAGAAGAATGCATTAACAAGGGGTTTCACCTCGAACTTCTCTTGCAGAGAAGAACCTCGAACTTCTCTTGCAGAGAAGAACTCATTAACAAGGGATTTCACCTCGAACTTCTCCCTCTCGGAGAAGAACTCATTAACAAGGGATTGCACCTCGAACTTCTCCCTCTCGGAGAAGAACTCAATAAAGCACATAAAAAAAAATCTGAATGCTAAGACTCCCTCTCAGCCAAGACACCCTCTCAACAGGGGTAGCATTCTCACTGCTTTAATTATCACAACAAAATAGAGCTGATTCTAATGTAGACCAACCAAAGAGCTTTAGTAGCCACACTGCTACATGAGCTTGCTGATCCTCTGCAAAGGATTTGGCACTTTCCATCTGTCGCTCAAGCTCCCTCTGAAACTTAATTCCTCCTCTTAGAATAAATTGTTCACAAAATAATCTCAATAGGTACATCTTCAAGAGCCACCAACTCAGCTCAGGCTGCAATCTCTCATCATCCTTGTGCTCCTCGATCCATCCTGGAAGCATTTTAGAGAGATTAGTAATAGAATCAAACTGACTAATGCTCAAAGCATACATGATTCATTAATTTCAATGTATTGCATGAAGTAAATATATAAAATTCATGATCAATATTCGAAGATACAAAATACATATCTCTGGATTGTCTAATGTTTCTCAAGAAGGATCTCAGCACGCACACAAATAAAGATCAATACACAACTATCTCTTTTAACAAGATTGAACAAAAATCACAGTCCAACATTCATAAGATGATCATTGCACTGCATGCATACTATCTTGCATGATGAATACCAACGAACATCTTAAGGAATACCGTAACTACAATCATAATGATGTTCATGATAGGTAATTTAGAAGTTCTAAACACAAGTATTCTGGAAACTCCAGCTCGCACAATATTGAAGACACACAAAAATAACTCATACTTTGCTTAGAAAATCATAATTGAATGATGTTTGGTTCTCGATCTTTTCTTTAGACCCACTATGATACCATGTTAAGTTTTAGGAACCAAAGTAGCATACAACAAAGAACAAATAAAACAAGACACACGAAAACGCCTGAGATACCCTGGGAAAACCCTCCTACTCGAGGGAAAAACCCAGTCACACCAAAATAGATACTTTATTGAAAGCTCAAATTGAATACCTGTTGAAGGTAGCGTCGGGAGGACAAACCTGAAGGCATCTGATCATCTCAAGAGATGCATTGCATCACTTGAGACAATGGTCGATTATCTATTATCGAGAAGGATTCCTCTAGTTAAGGGGGAGTGTTGATTTTATTGTAGTTGTGGTCAGAATCCACAGACCGACATAGATATCACAAAGGTTGTGTTTATATTTATATTATTATTATGAGATGATATAATTATATTATTGTGATAATTTAATTGTATTGTATAATTGTTATGTTGTATGATAATATAAAAATAATTATATTAATAATATAATAATTATTATAATATTATTATATTGATAAATATAATTATTGATAATATATTGATATTATATTAATATTATAATATTAAGAGTCCAAGATAACTATTGGAAGGTGGAGATATTGTGAGGCCACTCACAATTGATGATCACCTCTATAATTTAGACACAAATCGTGATCAATGCATTATATAGTTCACACTCTTGTGATTGCCGCAATAGGTGCTAGATGTCATCATGCAAAAGAGCAATCCAAAATTGATCTTTGACAATCACGGAGGTGTTGCGATTTGGATCCCTTGCAAACTACTCATGTATCGACCTGCAATGGTAGTTAAGCTTATAGCATAAGAGTGATCTCACCCACAGTCTGAACTCTAGTCGCATCAAGAAAAAAAACATAGTTATCACAGCATTTGATATCCCAAATATGAATGTATATTTGTAAAGCACCGTAGATAAGTATTCGCCTAAAGAATGATTACTTTGTGAGCCCGTTCATAGTCCATTTGATCGGCTCTTCTACCATTCTGTATTCAATTCGACTGGTGTTTTGTCATGATCTATATTCAAGGGTCTAGTGCATTGCCAATCCGACTTTCTTGTCCGACAGACATTATCAGCTCACTGCAACTCCGAAATCAGACATTGTTTTTCCAGCACAACTCACCGATCCCAGAGACATTAGTTCCCGCTTTGATACCATTCTAAGTTCATTTTTTTGGAGGAGATTAATAGTGATCAAGACTCTTAAAATGATATAGACACGGAGGTCTAGCCAGCAATTATAATCCCGAATCGGCGCATTAACTATTATGATCATCCGTAAATTCATGCCTCTCTCAGACAAATATATTAGTGACAAAAATACTAATAGGAAACGAACATGGTATTTATCCAACTCGAAGGCCCAAGCTATAGATGAATTTTATCAGATTGAAAAAGAGCATTGTGACCCCCTTCTACAGTGGTGATGATAATAGTTTTCAAAATTGAGAGTAGTCGAAGCTCCTATCTAGCAACATACCGACAAACGTATTGATTGGCAATATGAAAGGAAGATCAAGCTCTATTCTGATATATGCGGGATGCCAGTCATTCATCATTCAATTATTAGAAGGAAAATCTGAAGGTGATTGGCCGTCAGTTACAATACAAGGGATTGGAACTACAAATCAAGTTGTCCTCCAACAATACACATATTGGAGACATTAACAGTTGTAGCCACATGGATGTCTAACCCAAAATTGTAGTGGTTATTTTTTTCCTTTGTCATTGCAATTGTGAGGAAGCTAGTTAACGAAACATCCCTTATTGAATAACTGTTGTGTTCAAGCAAGTTGAAGAAAATTCCGCAGATAAAAAAATAGATTGAGGGAATACATATGTCCAATATAAACCATCCCAATCACATACTACCAGAGGAAATTATATGCCTATTGCACTAAATAATTATTCACTTAGGGATTTAGTACATTGCCATCGTTTGTATAATAAGAGCAGAGGTTTTACGTCAATTCATTGAGATTATGTTTGAACTTTGTAGGCAGGGAATATCAAGATGGACATATCGATGTTGTCGTGGATGTGTAAGTCCATTCTCTGATCCGGAGAAATCTCTAGATCTACTCTGTGAATTGTACTCGGTCACTGCGATAAATATGCTCTAATATGGTGTCCTGTATGGGATGACAATATGTATGATTGGTGGGTGTAATGTTGAAGTGTGTATATGAATGGAGTGGAGATGTCGCTTTGTAAGGACGACAATCTAGAGTGCGTGGTCAATTGGATGTGTTCTTGGTGAAGTTGTGGCTGCCAGAGACGAAGCTCAATTATGCACAGTACGCATATCGCAGTGATTGATATGTATCACAATGCTCTCGAGATCAACTTGTTGTTGCCTTCTCCGGATTGTAGAGTATGATGGAGCTGGTAGTATATGCGACCGACTGTAGAAGACAAAGATGTACGTTGTCGAGCTTGTATGTTGCAAAGGCCTTGGTGCAAATCGGGTGGCGATTTACATCGACTGATTAGTGCTTTGATGTTTTTTTGGTTTGAGCCCGTAAACATGTCACTCTCATTGCTGAGAAGCGACTTGAAGGAGTTCTCAGGTGCATGGCATTTGGGCGTGCTTGTAAAGAAATCTTGTAGATTCACATTGCATTGGCTTATAGACTTTGGAAGTGGGCCAGTTTTGTATTGTTGTAATACATCCACCACTGGATGTGTAAGATTCTAGACATATCATTGAAGCTGGCACTATGCGTTTGAAGTCTTTGGATGTAGAGGCGACATAGTGTAGAAAGATAAGTACTTTATACCCTTGAATAATGTTCATGAATTTTTTGAGTCATTAATTCATGCTATAACATTGAAATAGTAAATCTTGTATGCTTCTATCATTGGTATTTCCCTTCGGGATGGTTTAGCTTTATGAACTATTTGTAATCTCTATTTGAAATGCTTTCACGATAGGATGAAGAAGCATAAGAGATTGCATTCAAGGGAGAAAAAACTTGATGCTTCCAATCATGGGACTGTGTTGATGGTTGAGAACGTTCCTTCGAAGAGAAGGTTGATATCAAATTTAGAGGGAGTCTGACATTTCATCTGAAGCAACCTTGGACGAGGACGCCAAAAGGTTAATATCTATTTCAGAGGGAGCCATGTCATCATGAAGATCTGCTTAATGAATTCTTCTCCTTGAGGGAGAAGTCTGAGGTGCAAGCCCTTGTTAATGCATTTTTCTCTTTGAAGAGAAACTTGAGATGTAAGCCCTTATCACCACCCTCTGATATGATTCATGGTGGATGACATGTGTGTGACGCTGTGACAACACCACGTGAGAGAGTCCGTGGTGATTTCCTTGTACTTGTGATATGAATATCTTTGTGAGGTGGCGATCTCACAATGAAGATTTACTGAAATCCATTATGTTAGATGTCTAATGTTCAATATCACATGAGGTGGTATTCGAAGAACATGATATAAATGCTCAATATCACATGAGGTGGTATCCGAAGAACATGAAAAGAATGTTCAATATCACTTGAGGTGGTATCTGAGGAACATAACATAATGGTAAATATCTATTGTTCAATATCACTTAAGGTGATATCCGAGAACATAATGTTCAATATCACAAAATGTGATATCCGAGGAACAGACCATAATGATAGATATAAAATGTTCAATATCACAAAATGTGATATCCGAGGAACATACCATAATGATAGATATCTAATGTTCAATATCACTTAAGGTGATATCTGAGAACATAATGTTCAATATCACATGAGGTGATACTTGAAGAACATACCATAATGATAGATATCTAATGTTCAATATCACTTAAGGTGATATCAGAGAACATAAAATTCATTGTGATGTTTATGGTGAACCATAATGATGCAGTCATTATGATTCAACCTAATATGAACTCCTCCCTAGCTAAGAGGGAGTGTTGAAGGTAGCGTCGGGAGGACAAATTGAAGGCATCTGATCGTCTCAAGAGATGCATTGCATCACTTTAGACAATGGTCGATTATCTATTATCGAGAAGGATTCCTCCCTAGCTAAGAGGGAGTGTTGATTATATTGTAGCTATGGACATAGATATCATAAAGGTTATGATTTTATTTATATTATTATTATGAGATGATATAATTATATTATTATGTGATAATATAATTATATTGTATAATTGTTATGTTGAATAAAATAATAATTATTATATTAATAATATAATAATTGTGATAATATTATTATTTTGATAAATATAATTATTGATAACATATTGATGTTATATTAGTATTATAATATATTAATATAATTATTTAATATACAATTATATTAATATATAAGAGTCGTGTCCCTTGGTGGAAGGGCACCTCTTGCATATATATAATGAGATATGTGATCTCATTCAAAGATATATATATATAAGTGAAGAATATTATATTGATTAAGATAGATCAAATGCTTGGGGAAAACGATAGTTGTTCGTCTACGGTTGGGAGGGCAATGACATTGCCCGTGTTTAAACGAGCATTGCAAAATTCAACAAAGACAATGCTTCACAAGCATGATCAGAGATTGTTAACTCTTAACAATCTACAAAACTATAACTTTTAATAGATTTAGCAACACCTGCTCTGCATATACAATATATGTATAGCAACCATATATATCACACAAATATGAGATTATTGACATGCAACAAGATCATATATTGATCGTACACCAAAAAATGCCTGAAGCAAATGAGGTAAAACAATAGATATTGTGATGCCAGAAACAGACACGATATAGCTCATACAACCACAAATAATGATACATCTTCTTTCTTGAATATCTACACCCTGCAATCTCTAAACTCTTCTCTTATTCAACACCATCTAGGAGAACTAAAACGGATGGTAGTCAAATAGTCACCGCTCGAAGACAAAGAGCACTCGACGGGAGTTAAAACTCATGCCGTTCTGTCTTCCACATAATGACAAATCCATTCGGTCTTTCGCACAATGGAAAATAGAGAACAACAACCGTTGCTAAGCAAGGAACCATCCTCGATAGGATGCTAGATGTATACGGCACTTAAAATCACACTCCACACTGGCAAAGAACCGACAATATCAATACAAAGTGAACCCACGATGCCAATTCATCTCTATTTACGGTGCTAAGACATCTCATTTCAGCAGAGATGGAGACGGACATAATATGAATAATACATATGAAAGGAAATTGATAACAATAGAACAATACAACCATGATGAGAAAGCCGCATGACATCTTTGGCTGGACGGTTACAGACATGAAGACATCTCCATTTAGAAAGAAGAAGCAGCTCTTAGAGAAAGAAGAATGATAATCACAGTTTATCATTGCAAATATATTTATGAGAAAACTCAAAGCATATCACCATAGATATGAAGGAGCTCTATCACAGCTACCTTAAACTTTAACATTTAGGAATAACTGCTAGTTGGCTTGTAGGACTCGAGCATTATCAATGATCAAGGGCTTCAGTCAGATTCCAGTTCTGAGTGTAGAATAGCATTTTATGAATAAATTGGGAAATATATAAATATTTCCTAAGTTGGGATTAAATAATTAATATTAAAGTGAGTATTATTACCACTTTATGTTTTTATAGTTTATAATAAGGCCATGGGCCCATCTCCCTAGGTAAAATGATAATATAAATAAGTTGCTAAATAAAGGGGGCCAATGTTATTAATGACAAATAAGGCCTTATTGCTCAATTTTTAGAGGAGGCAAATATTTTATTAAAAGTCATTAAAATTAAAAGAGAAAACCCTAGAGGAAAATCGAACTTGATGAGGAGGAACAAAAGAAAGCTTGGGAAGTCATTTGGGGCATCCAGGTTTTATTATTTAAATCTCATATTGTGGTTGGAGCTCTGATTTCGGGGTTTGCGACAATTTTAAGCTTCAAGAAAGAAAACTCTTGAAGTATTTAGGCTGGACGTACCCCCAACTTGACCATGGAGAGTAATTTCATTGTTTTATCAGCTGGTTAGAGCATCATGGCATCGATTTTGGTGAGATTATTATTTTTGTTGAAGGGTAGAATTGCACAACAAAATTAGTAGATCAGTTTTGTAGTAGTAGATTAGAATTAGTCAGGCATACAGATCAAGGCCGTACAACCTCTAATCCATTCTCATGTCCACCAGGCTAGGATTTTTTCGCAATTTTCAGACTTTTCCAGGCAGAATCGTTCATGGTTGCAGATTTCATTGGGACAGCTAGCATTGTTTCAGAATTTGATTGAGGATTTGTTACACTTAATTGCTAAATCTCTTCTAGCTGGCTGTACAGCCTGGTACGACTCTGTGTCTTCAAATTTGAATTCAATAAATAAAAATCAGTCTTAGTGGTTGTTATATCTGTTTGCAATTATTGTTTGATTTCATTTTGCACTTAGGTTGTTTACTATTTTTGCAAATTCATCAAAAAGACAAAAAATCAGAAAAAACAAAAACACAAAAAATCCAAATAGTCCAAAAACCAAGAAAAAATTAGACTCCCTTATAACACCGGTCAAAGTGAAGAAAATCAAAGAAAACCATTAGCCATTTGCATTGAAATTCTATTCGAGATCTTTTAGTGGTATTAGAGCATAATCCTACTAGCCTAAGGGTTTTGGTTTCAATTCTATGCATCCGGGTAGACTTGAGGCTTATAGATATTATGGCCGCAGGAGAGCACATGCACAGACTGAATTTGATACAGAGGGCCCAGTAGGGATGGGTGACTTACATGATGGCAATAGGTGTCCTTGACAGAGGGGTAGGCGGAATTAGCAGGAGGATCGCGACTAACAATTGTTCAGGACTCTCGTGAACATGTAGCCACAGATAGTACACGCATTAGATAGGCTTCAGGATAACCTTGATCAGTTGGAGTTGGGTCGACATAGAGACAGATGTGGTAGGCGAGACAAAGGAGTAGGTCAACTTCAGTTGCTTGCAGTCATAGGAGCAACATGTCTCTTTCCTCAAATGATAGCACATTTGCCTCTCCTAGACGGGACAAGACACACACAACTGATAGGCCTTTACAGTCACATTTCCTTCCCAGAGAGGAGCAGGCACTGGTAGACCCACTGGAGGGTATTGGATTTCAGGATACAGTGATGGCAACTACTGATGAGTGGCGAGCCCTTCCACAGCATGTCAGAGACGCTTTCCCATTACCCTAGTATTGTGCACAACACATGTACAGTTTGAGGCCTAGGGGAGATAGATGGCCCAGAAAACAACAAAACGAGGATCTTAAGCGAGCGCCCAACAAGATTTCGTTATCCCCTTTTGATGGAAGTGGGAAGATTAGTGCACGTGCTCTGGTGCACAAGCTAGATATATACTTGTCACTTAAGCCTATGCTTGAGCAAGAGGCCATACAGTTTGTCGTGCTACACTTGGAGGGGGTTGCATATGATTGGTGGCACCGTGATTTGGTTACTTAGAACCATGGTCTCATACACTCTTACACAAAGTTCACAAAGCGACTTATTGCTAGATTCGATCGAAAGGATGTGGAGTTATGCTACAAGGATTTAGCATTGATGAAAAAGGCGGGTCACGTTGAGACTTACATCAATGAGTTTCAGCGTATTGTTGTCATGGTTCCAGAGATGCCTCCTAGGTGTGTTGTGATGCTTTTCATTAGGGGTTGGAGGAGAGATTACGAGGTTTGGTTAGGGCTTTCAAGATCAATACCCTGGAGGAGGCTATTTAGACCATACTAGAGTTAGACACTATACCACCACCCTCTTCTTATCTTCATGATAAGAAGTTGTTTAGAGGCTCCAAGCCTTTTTGGAAGGCTTCTACATAGCGCAAGAGTGCGCCACCTCCACCTCCTAGATTGGATCAGGAGTCATGTAATGAGTTGAAGAGGAAGTTGTGCTTCTCATGTAAGGAGCCTTGGGAGCAGGGACACAGATGCCTTGGAAAAGGCAAGATACATCTTATTGAGGTCACCTTTGATGTGGATGATGAGCAGTTACAAGATACAAGCTCTGAGGATAGCAGTGTTGAGGGTGAGTGGGAGGTACAATAGATAGAGCTTGGAAATGATGATACAGTGGCTGCGACAACGTGTTATCATCACTCTTTCAGGAGTTCCCAGGATTCATCCCTTTCGCCTCAAGGGAGTGATCAAGGGACAACTTGTGACATGTTTGGTGGACAATGGAGCTACACATAATTTCATAGATGAGGGACTGGTTGCCAGACAGGGGTTGTAGGTAGAGGACTTTCCCGGATTTAGTGTGACAGTGGTGTTGTGAGGTTTTCACACCATCGCCCCATTGTAAATGGGGACCCCCTCTTTTGCAAGCAGTAGGAGTAGTGGTCTTAGGTAGTCTTTGTTGGCGACAGTTTTCAAGCCCCTTGGTCCAGCGAGTGAAGTTTGAGAGTTGGTTTTGGGGAATTTTGGCCTGTTGGGAAGTCAAGTCTGTCTGGAGCATGGGCAAGAGTTGTGCTAAATCTTTCCGGAATATGGGATAAAACCAAAGGATTCGTGATGAAACAAGTGTAAAGCCTCTGAGAATCCTTGTTCCAGCTTCAATTTGATCTTAGAAAGTCGAAATAGATTGTGGGAGGTAGCTCTGCTGAAGGCGTGCTGAATCCTGAAATTTGGCTAAGTCCTGAAATATTTTAAAAACCCCAGAATCTAGAATCTGCACCTTAATTCCTATGAAGCTGAAACCTATCTCAAACATCCTGGAAGGTATTTATACAAATATAACTTAAAGTATAAGAAATTAAATTAAAACAGACTTATACTTAAATGTTATATTTGTATAAATTCTCTGCTCCTGAACTTAAAAAATGACTAAGTATGAAAGTGCAAATCACTCTGTCCCATGCCTGGGCGGATTCCGACCTCCTATACGACAGGATTTGTCCTATGACCTTCAATTTTCCGCCCCTCCTTGGTGACTTCCTCTCGGTTTCTTAGGTGGAATGGTGGTGTTTGGGGAAAGTTTTGATGGAATCCGGCCTTTGGAGTGCGAGTTTTGGTCACTTGAAGTTGGGCGGAATTGTCCCATCTATAGGACAATTCCGCCATGGAGTTACCTT
>MU223464.1:2377999-2403914 GCA_018584345.1 Thuja plicata
TTGAATCATTGCATCTATGGAGGTAGCGCCGCTGGCAAGCTTTCATTAGGTTTGATCCCCATCCATTTGCTAATCTTTCCATTCCATAGGAGTAGTAGTAAAGCAGTGAGTAGCTTAGTAGTGAGAGTTTGATGAGTGAAGTTGGAAGTGATATAAACTAAAGGAGAAGGAATCAATTGAATATACATTGAAAAGCTAAGTCTCATCACCATCATAGTCAGAATCGGATGTCCTTGAATGAACAACGTAAGCCCGCCGACGTGATTACCAGCAAATCACATCATTATAACTGAGTTAGGATCCACAGGTGTAAGGAACCTTGGAGTATTTTCTCATGTCCTTCATGAGTAATTACTTTTCAAGAGAGGGTTGAGTGTTTGATATCCTGTATCAAGCGTTTAATCCTATATGTTATGTAGTGGTACAAAACTCACATCAACAAGTGGCAGATGGATTCACTTTACGGTGCACCAAGAGAGTTCATAGTTGAGTATACAGATGCGTGACTATACACTGACATATGATTTTTATGTTCTGGGACTTGGAGAGATTGATACTGTCTTGGGCATCCAGTGGTTATAGTCCCTTGGGAGATATTGTTAAAGTAATAAGTTAATTCACTTATTAATTAAATCATTTTGATTTAATAATTAAGTCACTTATTATCTCTAGTTTACTTAAGCTAAACTTTAGGCATGTAATAATTAATTTTTTTATTAATTATTATCATGCAACGTAGGTTTCTCCCTTTTAGGGTTTCGATCACCTTTATAAGGTTTGATCTCTTTTTAATTATTTAATTTGAGAATGCTATTGTATTGAGGATGTTATTGCATAGAGAGTTTTTCTCCATTGTTTGCACATGATATTTCCTCTTTCATCGATCTGTTATTTCTGGCCTCCATAACTTTTGCTTCTCTCTTTCTGTGACAGGTTCGCATGCAGGTGATTCTTGGGAGTTGTAGGGTTGAGTTTTCATCAAATCCAATATAGTATCAAAGCTCTAGATCTTCATGCACTTGTTATCTTCATGAGAGATTTGGCCTTGTTCTTCATATTTGTGTTTTTCAAGAGGTTTTCTATTTCAGATTTTTGTGGATCTGGGGGGGAGTTTGGTTTTGGAGCACTTTGGGCTCAAACGAACTTCACGGTTGCGCTCAAAAGACCCAAAAACTCCTATTTCCATATAAGGAACGTCCAAATTGGATAGAGTTGCATTCTGAGGCAAAAAAAAATGTACGACCCTTTTTTTGGGCACATTTTTCGAGGCAGTGAAAAAAATTGAATTTTTTTTCTTGTATGGCCGCTACGTCAGCTGATGTCATCGGCAGTCTGCTTCGTCAGCTCTGCCAACTTTGGCAGAAAATTTGGCACTCTGGCCAGATTTAGTGGAGCTCTGCTAGATTTAGCAGAGATCACTTGGAGTTCTTGATTTGGAGCCCTCTTCGGTTTTTTGCTCGTAACTTGAGCATATGGTATCGAAATTGGGAAAACGAGATATCGTCAGAAAGCTGATTCCGAGTCCGATCTGATTTTTCAGGTTGGGTTTTATGATTTTATTGTTTTGCATGTGTTTTTCCCAGTCAAAGTCAGGGTTCCTTTTTGCACTTTGGGAGCCATATCTTGCTCAACTGGGCTCCATTTTCTAACTTCTGCATATCATTGGAAAGCTGGTTTTGTGCTCTTTCTTTTGGTCCTGGGATCATTTTCCTTGCATGGGATGACTCCTTTTTAGCTATTACTCATGATCTTACAACCTTTTGTCATTCCTGAACATTGTAGACATCTATTTCTGTAAATTTTTTTTTGGCAAACACACTGAGATAAAGTGCCTTCTGTTGCATACTTGGGATCTTGCACATTTTTGTGCATGTTTGTACTTGCACTACATTATAAAGTGCCATGGGGAGGTTTGATGTTTTCTTTGTTTATCATCTACCTTTGTCAAGTGAGTGTTCCTTCCACGACATAAGCCTCATGATGTGTGTCAAGAGAGTGATCCTTCCACGCCACCATCATTTATGTGTTTGTACTTTTTTTTGCACTTTCTATGTTCCTAGTTCTTAGTCATGCAATTATTCTCGACAGTCTGTTTCAGTGTACCTATCATGCCTCTCCTTGCTCAGCATTATGGGGGAGGTATCTCATGTTGGTTCTAATGCTCCCTTGGTTCGATGGAGTCATCTATGTATTCATGCACTAGGCGGATGTAGTGGCTGGGTACCTATGCATTTCGGTGAGATGGATCATTTACCATATGGACACTCTTTCATTCCTGTTTTGGAGGCAACCTTTCACCTTTGATTGATCGCTCTTCAGACTTTGGTGTTTTTTGTCATCTGTATCTTTGAGTTCCGATGTTTGCCTTATTTTGCCATCTTGATTCGAGTAGTGTCATTTGAGGGCACTCATGCAAATTACAACCTTCTCTACCTGATCATGCTCTATTACAATGGAGGTTCTAGCAGTTATTCTTCGACAATGTTTGCAGCTTCATGCTTCAGAAATGTTCTTCATGTTCATCCTTTGTTCCTATTTTCTTGGACATTCTCTAGTTTGGAGGCTTCTTCAGTCCTTCACTAGGCTTCACCTCTTTTCGGAGAGGGGTTTTTCCCACTGGGTTTTCTCATTTTCTTCTCTTTACAGAGATTTTTTTGTACTTGGGTACCTGATCAGGTCATGTTGTCGTGATCCATTTCCTGCTTTCAGTAGTTGTTTCTAGGTTTTAGCTTCTCCCTAAGTTTATCTTAAGGGGGGTGTTAGAGTAATTAGTTAATTCACTTATTAATTAAATCATTTTGATTTAATTATTAAGTCACTTATTATCTCTAGTTTACTTAAGCTAAGCTTTAGGCATGTAATAATTAATTCTGTTATTAATTATTAATATGCAACCTAGGTTTCTCGCTTTTAGGGTTTTGATCACCTTTATAAGGGTTTGATCTCTTTGTAATTATTTAATTTGAGAATGCTAATGTATTGAGGATGTTATTGCATTGAGAGTTTTTCTCCATTGTTTGCACATGATATTTCCTCTTTCATCGGTCTGTTATTTTTGGCCTCCATAACTTTTGCTTCTCCCTTTTTGTGACAGGTTTGCATGCAGGTGATTCTTGAGAGCTGTAGGGTTGAGTTTTCATAAACTCCAATAGATATGTATAGGATTTCAGGAGGATGCAGGTAGAGTTTATGGCAGATGACAGGAAGGTTGTGCTTAAGGCACTTTCTGATGGAGGACCGATGGTGGATTTAGCTCGTAGGATGCAATCCTTATTCAAGCTTGGAGATGTTTCTTGGGTGGCACAATGCTTCATTTCGCCTAAGTCACCTTCACAGGATGATTGGTCATTTAATGTAGATGTACAAAGGACATTGGATAAGCACAACCTTGTTTTTGGTGACATACCTCCTAGGGTACCTCATGGCTGAGTTTCGAGCATGTGATTGAGCTTGAGGAGGGCACTAAGCCTGTACTTACCACCCCATATTGTCACCCTAAGAAATTCAAGGATGAGATAGAGAAAACCATCCGTGAGTTACTGGATATGGGGCATATTAGGCCTAGTTCTATCCCCTTTGCTTCTTTTGTGGTGTTGGCGAATAATAATGACACTATGCACATTGACTACCGTGCATTGAATAAGAAAACAATTAAGAACATGTATCCTATTCCGTGCATAGATGAGTTGTTGGATGAGCTTCATGGTGCAGTATTCTTTTTGAAGATTGATCTTTGTTCAAGGTATCATCAAATCCGGGTTCGTGATGAGGATATACATAAAACAACCTTCAGATCTCACTATGGGCATTATGAGTTCTTGGTGATGCCATTTGGCCTCACTAACGCACTTGCTACTTTCCAGTCATGCATGAATCACATACCAATAAGTAGTTGCATCAATTTTTACTTGTGTTCTTTGATGACATATTGATATACAACAAGACTTGGGAGGAACACATGAAACATTTGGATGAGGTGCTTGGTATTATGGAGGCTTAGTCTTTGTTTGCCAAGATGTCCAAATGTGAATTTGGGCTTACAAAGATCTTATGCCTAGGACATCTGATTGGTCAGAATGGAGTTAAGATTCACGAGGAGAAGATTCAAGCGATACAAGATTGGCCACCACCTAGGAATATTTTAGAGCTGCGTGGGTTCCTTGGTTTATGTGCATACTACATGAGCTTTGTTAAGGGGTTTTCACAACTTACAACTCCTTTGACAGATCTCACACAGGACACCTTCAGATGTCAGATGAGGAACATGTTTTTGATAGGCTTAAGCAAGTTATGAGCAACTGTCCAATTTTGGCTCTTCAAAATTTCTCTCAGCCCTTTGGGTTGGAGTGTGATGCATCAAGAGAGGGTATTTGAGTGATTCTTATGCAAAATTGTCATCCTATTTCCTACGAGAGTAGGAAGTTGAGAGATAATGAGAGACTCTATTCCACCTATGACAAGGAGATGCTCGCCATCATGTATGCATTGACGAAGTTTTGTCAGTACTTGGTAGGTGGTAAGTTTGTGGTGAGGACCGACTACAATAGTCTGAAATACTTCTTGGAACAGAAATAGCTTAATGAGCATCAAAAGAAATGGGTTAGCAGGATACGTGCATATGATTTTGACATCAAGTATGTCAAAGGGAAGAAGAATGTTGTTGCTAATGCACTTTCGAGGAGGCCTATAGTTGCTGCCCTATGTTCCTTGTGTGAGATTTCAGCACATTGGAAGTCTCAACTATTGGTTGAGTACTCCAAGAATCAGTTTGCATGCGAGGTTATGGATGGGCTGGTTGAGGATGACAAATATATAGTGACTGATGATATTATATGCTATAAGAACACAATTTACTTGGTTCCTGGATCAAAGCTTAAGGAGCAGTTTTTACGAGCCATCCACAACACCACTTGCAGAGCATCAGGGGTACTTCAAGACATATAGGAAGATTAGAGAGAGGTTCTCATGGAAGGCCCTCAAGGATGATGTCTTATGTCATGTGCATGAGTGTGTGACTTGTTAGTAGAATAAGTTAGAGCACAACTTCCCAGCGGGTCTTTTGTAGCCATTGTCCATTCCAGAGCAGAAGAGGGAAGGTTTATCCATGGACTTCATTAGAGGTCTTCCGAGAGTCTAGAGGTTAGATTGTATTTATGCGGTTGTGGATAGATTGACGAAGTATGCTCATTTCTTTCCTATTGCAACCGACTTCACAACATCTCAAGTAGTAGAGTTATTCTTCTGTGAGGTGTTCAAACTTCAGACTACACAGACTCCCCAGGACCATTGTCAGTGATCGAGACAACAGATTCATGAGTTTCTTTTGGTAGGAATTATTCCGGTTAGCTGGTACATTGTTGACTCCTAGTACCAGTTACCACCCTCAGACAGATGGACAAACAAAGGTAGTTAATAAATGGGTTGAGGGTTATCTGCGTAATTATTTCTTGGGGCAGTTGAGAGCATGGGTATGTTGGTTGTATTTGGGTGATGTTGATGTGAGTTTTATTCTACTACAACATGCAGAATCAAATACCCCAATGTTTTAAAGTGAAACACTTAGACACTCAATCCCCTCTTGAATAAAGTCACTTCTCATGCTAAGCTTGCAAAGTAAGATCATGAAATGACTTCAAGGTTCCTCTTATCGTGGACAATCGCTCAATGAAATAATGTGATTTGCTGGAATCACTAAGGGGACTTACGTTGTTTCTCAAGATTTGAGAATTGCTTGCACTTCTAAAGATTTGGCTTCACAATGTGCATTGAAAATATAGTTTTGATTTCAAACTCTTGAACTCTTACTTGAACTTAAACTAAACTTCTACTACTTCTGCTTCTAGCTATGAATGCAAGGAAGTATGGATGACTTGGACTCTTACTAGATGCAGTTTTACCAGCGACTACCACCCACCTAGTGCAAGCTTCTAAGGTATACTTAAAGATTTTCAAATCAATATTTCCTCTTCAATCCCATCAAATGGATGCAAACCAAAGATCATATATCAATTGAAGTTAAGTACTTTCAATCACTAGCTTACCACACAAGGCCCACTTAGAACCAGCAAGAGGCTAGTGACCTAGTTTAAATTGAGCCAAGCAAGTAAACATCCACGATTATTGTCATTCAACTCAACTACTTAAGAAAATTCTATTTTATCTCAACAACTTGGAATTGAAATCTATTCTAAGTGAAGATGAAGATAACCATGCAATAATTCAAACTTGATCAAAACTAATCACCATGCAAAGCACAAAAATGATAAGTAGAGCAAATTTGGCATTATTTTGCAACAATTCTCCAACTAACTCTACAAGTGAGAGGAAAAAGCCTCATAGAGGGAGCTCAAGTACAATGGAACTCTCACAGGCTAGTAGGAGAACCTCACAGGCAAATTGTTGCACTTCTGTCACTCATGAAACCTCACAGGCTAGTAAGAGAACCAACTTTGATATAACTGTAATATCCCACTATGATATTTTGTCTAGATTTTTCCACAGAAATTCAAAACATACAATTTGCATGCAAAACTGAATACTAATCATCAACAGTTAATTCTGATACCACATAATATTTGAAAATAGAGATGCATATTGCCCTCAAAATAGATAAACCATTATAATCATGTTATCTCCAAACAGTCAAGAAATACCTCCAACAATTTCGCCCAGCTGTGAACTCCGTCGTGAATCCTCCCTCCAGAAACGAATTGGGTTTCCGTCCAATCCGCTGAAAGAATCCCAAGGGTTTCCATCCTCAGGGAACTAGAACTGAAAACAAGAAGCTCTCAGAGCTCTGCCAAAATAAACGAATAAACCAATCCTGCTCAAATGAATCTATCATTATTCCTTTAAAGCCCAATGCAATGACTCTTCATTTCCCTCTGCTTGTCTTTTCATTTCCTTTCTTTTTGTCCCTTTTTAAACCCCCTTTTTAAAAATTAAAATGACTTTATTAATTTTCATTAAGCTCCAAATAAGTCATTTTAATACTTTATGAAGTTATTTAATTTCTAATGTCCCCAAAAAAGGGACATTACATCCTCCCTCCATCCAAGCTCGAGTCTCCTGAAGCGATGTCCTTGATGCCTCTACACTATCAATATCTTCCCTCTCAAGGGTGAGAGGTGGCACAAATGTAGGATCTCTCTGCTAGATTCGTTTGGAGACATCCCTGAAATATGCTATCAATCTCTTATTCTCCTCCTTATACATTTTTTTCTTAGCTACTTACTTGTTCACTTTGTTTTGCATGGCTTTTAAGGCATCTTGAGCCTCCTCATATTCTATCTTCTTTGTTGTAGCTCCCAACTCATGTTCAACTATCTCATAATCTCGGGGCTGAATGTTGTCTCTTGTTTTGTTCACCTTAGGGATAGCAATTTGAACCTTGCGGGTCCCTGAATCATCTTTGATCACCTTAGTCACCCTCCCTACAGGCTGACTCTCTTCCTCTTTGCGCTGTATAAGATCTTCAATGTTCTCAACTGGCCTTTTCTGAACAACATTGTGCTTGCCCATCATCATATCCCATAACCAATCAAGTGTTGTGCATTCTTCTTTGACTCTCAACTGGGAGGACTGCAAAATCTTCACTAGGGCCTTCGTTAGGAGGTGGGAACTGTCCATCCTGAGGGGAATCCTCGATATCAACCATCTTATCATTAGTGTCCTTCGGTGGGGAAAGCATTCCTTCTACCTCAGAGGCACTCAATTGTGAATACCTTGAAGAACTCACTTGTGTTATCCCCCGATTCAGAAGAGATCTCTTGATATACTTCCCTGTCCTTGGGTGGCATAGTCTTTCCTTTCTTTGAAGTGGTGCTTTCTTTAGATGGAGGAGTTGTCTGTTTCTGTCTCTTTGCTTGTGGCTCCTCAATCCTGATTCCCTTCTTTGAATTCCTACTTGGGGGAACCTTTGTAGTGTTCTTTCTTTTCTTGCTGGGCTCCTCTTGCTGCCCACTCGATGCCTGAGGTTGCCCCGATAAATCCTCTTCTTCAATTTCTTCAACCTCCTTCATTTTATCATATGTTAAGGGTATCTTTCTTCTTCCTAATTCGGTCATCTTTTGATCCAATCATTCCTGAGTGTAGACGAAAACTGGAATCATTAAATTCTAAAGACTAATCTCTCTTTCATCCTTCCAATCAGTCGGTTCCAACTCATGGTTTGTAGTGATATTGAAGTCCCTTCTAACAACTTTACCATTATCCTTCAGCTGATCAGGGATTTCTACTCCCTTCCATTTGTATTTTCTGATCTCATCTGTTGTCAACCTTTAGAATGTCCTCTTTTTGACTTCCAAATCATCACTTGCATTGGCCCAATAGTCCTCTAAATGTGGGATGTGAAGATATCGATTCCCATATGCTCTCTTGATTTTCTCCTTGGGGTCGTAATTTGTTCTTGACTCAGAATCCTAGCCCATAGTACTCCAATTCTCCATCTGCTGCCTCAGTTGCTACCTGTGATGGATAAGTCTCACTTCCCAAATTGAAATTGAACTTAACTCCCTGTTTTTGTTTATCCTTTAGAATTCTATCATTGGAGAGAAGTTGCCTTGCTACCTATCCTATTTGCTGGATACCTTGGCAGCTTCCTCGGACAAACTGTATTCCCAAGTATTCGAATGTATGTGAACTTGTTATTCTGGATGTACCATGATCCATGCTCTCCAATCAACTTCTTTGCCTCCTCCGAAAGCCTCACTTGTGGAGCCCCTTGTAACTGCCTCACAATCTTCGTGGCGAATGCATCATTGATAATTTTGAGATCCTTATGATTGTGGAGGTGTAGCTGTGGATAGCATTCATGCACTAAGTGCTCTTCCTTTTTGGTTCCACATTTTCCCAAAGCTTTCAATCCTGGGAAATTAAACAACCTAGCCAACATGTAGACAAGATAGGATGTCATGTAGAATGCCTTGGTGTCCTTTATTATTCTTAGTTGATGATCAATGTTGGCGCTGATAATCTTTGCCCATGCAAACATCACCTCTCTTGATAAGATTTTGGCTATGAAGTAGTACATCCAAGGCTGAAAAATGCCACCCTGCAGTTCTCCCATCACCTTTCTTAGCATCACAATGAGGTCGCCAATATCTTGCTTGAAGCCTGACTTGGTTAACTTTGTCAACCCCAAAATCTTGGAGTAATGGCTCCTAGGGTCAGCTATCCACTCATCATTCATCCTCTTTAAGCATGCATCCACTTGATCTTCATAATGCTTCAAGACTTGATCCTTGGTGATAAAGACTTCTCCTTCATGAGATGGTATGTTGAATGCCATTTCGATAGCCTTTGCTGATAGCACAATTATAGGCTTCTTTTCTTTTCTGATTCAACTGCTTTCTTTTGAGCATTGTAGTTCTTTGCACACTCAAGGACCAACTCAATGCATTGCATAGTAGGAGGGAAGGCAGCTGCATTGACTATCCCACTCTTCACTATCATCTTAGCCATCCTCGAATTTGGCTCTCTTGTTATCCTTTGTCTCACTTGAATCATCTCGAGGGACCCCAGGGTAGTATCTCCAATCTTCTTATGCTTGGTGGTGAACTTAGACTTTGGCATCATATCTTCAGTGTTGTTCCTCACTTGGATTTGTCTTTCTTTCCTTGAATTCACAGCCTTAGAGCTTGACACGCCTCTTCCTGCCATCATAAATCTTTAATTAGATTTTGGACTTCAAAAGTTTGATTAGCACGCTAAGAATTTGATTTGAATTTGAACTCGAGTTAGTAAGCTGAGCCTTGTTAAACCTTTTAAACACTTCAGTAAATTTCCTATTGCCTAAATTTGTAATAAACTTGTAATTTCCTTTAATTAAAGAAAATTGAAAAAAGTTCTGCCATTAAGGATAATGCAATTGGATTAATTCACTTCTTTTCTCTAATTAAGACTTATTAGCTTTAAATAAGAATCTCAATCAATAGTTCAATCTAATTCACTCAATAAGAATTTGGAGTTTTAATCCCAAACAACTCAGATCTGTATTGTGATTTTGCAATAAGGCTTAAGTCTGGAAATGACAAGTGTTGAAATACATTTAAATTTTAACCCTTACCATCCTAAATCTGGAAAAGTCTAGGATTCCAAATACTAATAAAAATTACAACCCTTGATGTTTTGAATCACCTATGGATGTCGATTTAGAGGCCCTTACATTGCCTTGAATCCAATTTGCCACCTCACACAATAGCTCACTGCCTCCTTTTGATTAAAATCATTGCTAGTTCCTGGATAATGCCTCTGCCTATTGCAGAAATATTTCGATGTCAAACTGGGTAATTTGCTGCCAAATCTGGAAATAATTTGCTGCAAATAGCAGAGCTCAATTTGATTTTATTTGATGTGAAAATGAAATGCATTTGCCCCATTTAAATAGGTGATCTAAGGCTGAAGAGGCACGTCTTTCTAAGAGGTCGACCTGGGTTTAAGGGGCCAAATTTTAATTAAATTAAATTCTTTTTATTCCCTATCTTGGCCAACCTTGTCACAGTGGTGAAATGGCATCTTTTGTTTGGTTAAAATTCATACTTCAACCTCCCTATTTCCTTGATCACTTAGAGCCTCCTGCTGGGCAGAAATGAGGGGTTTGTTGGGATAAAAATCCTAAGGAGAGGGCGGAATCCACCGTCTTCTTGGGACATATCTCATGCACTTATTTGCAAATCACCACCTCTTTTCAAATTTCATACCTTCATACCTTCTCAAATTTTGTGGCAGAAAACAGTCAAGTTTTGGGATTTTGTCTATTGAAAGGGGGCGAAAATTGAGTGAAGTTGGGGAATTTTCCCCAAGGGCTAGCGGGCTCCCTTGGTCTTTGGGAATTTACCCAAGAGACAGGCAAATTCCACCGTCTTTGGGAATTTCCCCATACTTAATCTTTTTTTCTCCAAAACTTTTGCTAATTTGACCATTCCTTATTCAGATTTCTCCAAGTTTCATCTAGATTTGATTGCAACAAGAAGACTTTATCTCTTGGTGGGGGCAGAATTTTGGCCTTTGTTGGGATTGGAATCCCAAGGAGAGGTTGGAATCCCCCCTTCTTGGGGAATTTCAGTTTTCATTTTGTCAAGTTCCCCCAAGTTTAGGCTTGTGTATTTGCACACTCCCATACTCCTACACTCTAAAGTTTGGTCGATCACACCCTCCCTTGCCATCTATCCTTCGTTACATTCATGCCTTGGTATTCTGATTTTCTTCATGGAGCGGAATTTTCACGGCTCTTGGGATTTGGCATTGGGTGACAATAGAGCGCCTAGGGATCGTGACATGTTACAGGATTGTTAGGATATCCTTAAGGTACTTAAGGATAATATTCAACATGCACAAAATCAGCTTAAAAATGTATGCGGACTATCACAAGACAAAGAGGTCATTTGAGGTGGGAGACATGGTCTTCTTGCACCTTCATCCCTATAGAGTCTAGATAGAGTACACCTAAGAAGAATGGGGCAGAGAAACTCAAGCCAAGGTTTTATGGGCCATATAGGGTATTGCTGAGGATTGGAGAGGTGGCCTACGAGTTTGAGTTACCTACTGAAAGCAAGATACATAATGTATTTCATGTATTGTGCTTGAAGAAGGCTTTGGGGCAGCACATTGTCTCTTCACCTAAGTTACCTCCTTTGGATGAGGAGGGCAGATTGATTCTGACTCTTGCTGAGATTTTGGACATGAGGCAGAGGAGGTTGAGGAGTAGAGTTATCAAGGAGTACTTGGTTCGTTGGAGGGATTTGCCCTTAGAGGATGCCACATGGGAAGGAGAGGCTCTACATCAGCATCTAGCCTTACAGTTGCTTGTTGGCAAGAAACTCTGGGAAGGGAGGACTGTAATGTCCCCTCATTAGACTAACCACCAGCTGATAGATGGTTGACCTATCATTCGAGTTCCCATAGGTCAACAATATGGTGAGGGGACTCATTCAGAGGGTCATGGAGCTTTGTAGACCAATGAAACATATATTTAAGGACTGCTTAAATAAGTTTGTTCTAGTATTTCTTGATGATATGTTAATCTATTCTAAGAATGAGGAGGAATGCTACCAGCATTTGTAGATTGTACAACAATGCTTGCGAGAACACAAGTTGTACTGAAAGCTATCCAAGTGCACCTTTTTTCCAAAGAGAAGTGCAGCATCTAGGACACATCATCTCCACCAAAGGCATAGTTGTAGATCCGAAAAAGATCAAAGCTATACTACATTAGCTAGTTCCCAGAAATGTTCAAGAAGTGAGGAGTTTTATGGGGCTTCGAGGATACCATGGAAAGTTCGTAAGGAATTTCTCTCAAATAACCTATCCAATTACTTCCCTCCAAAGAAAAGGAAAAAGCTTTGAATGAACAGGAAAATGCCAAAAAGCCTTTGAATACCTAAAGGAAAGTTTAACTACTTCACCTATACTCAAGGTTCTAGATCTATTAGGTCAATTCGTAGCAGTCACAGATGCCTCTGGGGAATGACTGGGAGGAGTTTTGATACAAGATGGACAAGTAATTGCTTACGAGTATAGGAAATTGAAGAACTACGAGAAAAAATATGCTCCCCATGACTTAGAGATTGCAGCTATTGTTCATGCTCTTTAGGGATGGAGACACTATCTCTTAGGCAAGTCATTTGAGCTTAAATTGGATGATCAAGGTCTTAAATATGTGATGGTTTGATTTAATCTCTAATTTTTACTTTGAAATCAGTTATATAAAGGGTAAAGTGAATAGGGTGGTAGATTCTTTGAGCCGTAGAAGACATATATCCTCCATGGTAACAGTCAGTATTGATCTCAGAGTAAAATCCTTCAAGAATTGGAAAGGGTGAATACTACAATCATGTAAGACTGGCCCTATGAAATGACCCTCATGACTTCAGGCACGAAGGTTTTCAATTTGAACATGATGGACTATTAAGATATCAAGGACGAATGTATGTTCCCAATTCTTCGAAATTAGCAACGTTAGTTCTTAAAGAAGTACATTTTGCACCATACTAGGTCACCCAGGTGTCACTAAATTATTAGCTAATAGTAAACCATTATACTTCTGGAAAGGAATGAAGGGTGATGCTACTAAATTTGTGGCAAGTTGTCTAGAATGCCAAAGGGTCAAAGCTGAACATCAACACCTAGTTGGGTTGTGTTGATGTGAGTTTTGTGACCACTCCAACATGCAAGATAGAATATTATGTATCCGATCCTCTCTTGGACAAGGAAACTTCAAATGCTAAACAATGTAGGATATTTTGTGATCAAGTGAAGTGACGCCAAGGTTTACATTATGTACTTGCGACTTCCTATCGGACATAACTTAGTTTTGTGATGTGATTTGCTGATAATCACTTGGGGACTTACGTTAGTCTTTTGTGGAGAATCTATCAACTTTCTAAATGCAAATGATTTGGCAATTGATCTCTTCAACTAACTCTAACAATGACTTAAAATAAAGTGCAAATGGGATATGAGTTTAGGAGTCTAAGCTACTTCTACTTCTAACTCTAACAATGCAAGACACTATTGAAGGTGTGATGAATTTAAAAGTTTTTAAACTAGTCCTTGCTTAGCCAACTCAACTACGCTGAGGGTGCTATCTTCTAAGGGTGCATTTATGATTTTCAAATTACTTATGCTTATCATAACCATAGACTATGCAAATTAATGAACATCAAGCAATTGAAATGAAGTGCTTGCAATGGGATTCAGTCTAACCTTGCACTGTTACTTGCAATCAACAAGAACCAAAAGGTATGGACACAAGTTTCACCATGATTCACCAACAATATCTTTCATTTAACTATCCAACTACTTAACTTAAACTACTTCTAACTTAAGAAAATTCTTAGCTAAGTGAGAAATGCGGAAACCATGCAACACTCCAAAACATCACAAGTATTCACCATGAAGTCAATAATGAATTAGGAACTATTTTGGAAACAATTTCATCAAGTCTCTCTTTACAAATGGTTTGAGCAAGCCTTATATAGAGGCTCCAAGTACAATAAATGGCTCAGATTGATTCAAGATCAACAACTCAGATTATTCCAACACATCCCAGATTAGGGTTTGTTACAACCACTGCTTACAAGCATTAAATGCTGACCAATGAGAAAATTACATTGCTTTTGAATACATATCCTCTTGAGGATGGGCCAATGAGAAAATTCAATAGGGGTAAAACATTAAATGCATTCCTCATGCCACTTGGAATAACTGGAATGATGGAGATGAAGGTGTGCCACCTCAGCATGCTTATCTTGTTTCAACTCCACTTCCTCATCCTCCTTGTTTTGAAAATCTTCTGATTGAGATGTTCTTGAACTTGTACTTGAAATGGTTCTTATCTTGATATCTTGGCCTTGATCTTTCCTCATGACTTTGAATTTGATTTGCATTCTAACTTCCCTTATTCGATGAGATGTGTATATTTGCAATTTGATCACCACCCTTGGTTGAGGTTTCAAACAAATTTGGATATACAACATTGATCATCACATATTGATGCCTTCTTCTTTCATGTTACATTTATGTTGCCATAATTTCTCCCTCGAGCCATGGGATTATTGACCTTGTACTTGCACCTTCATCTTCATTCTGATTTCCAAAAATTGCAAATGTCTTGTTGATGCTCTCATGTTGACCTTGGTGTTGGGATCATCCTTGCACATGAAGAGGCCTGACCTTCATCCTCTTGCTTTTCATGCCACTGTGAGATTTCATTTTGGCATTGGATCTCCCTTGTGTTAATCTTGGAATCCTTTGTAGTTGTAGCTCGAACTTTGCAATTCCAATTCTTCTTTTTCCTCATCTTGCTTTAAGTCTTAAAGTCATGATGCCCTTCCTTTCTCCATGTTATCTTTGAGTTGCAATGATCCTTGCACATGAAGACGCTCGGCCTGGAACATCCTCCTTGTTTCCTTGCAATTCAAGAGAAAAACCTTATGTTAATTTCATGAAAATGAATATGAACAAAATTAAGATATTCTGAAACATCCCTTCCTAACTATATGATTTTAATTTAGCATTGGAGTTGCATTTGGATGAAGGGATTTAACTTGTTCACAATCTTAACTTTATCCATGCATTAACATTAAACAATTTTTAATTCTGATTTCTGATTTTCCAAGTCTAAACCACTCAATTTCTGCTTGAAAACACCCTGAAAACCTCCTGATTTCATAATTTTATTATTACTAATTTGTTCTCAAGTCATACCTGATCTAAATGTTGAAGGAATTCTGAGTTTCTCTAAGGTTTCAAGTCTGCGAGAATTCACACCATCCAGGCTGTAGCTAGGAGATCTCTTTTATTTTCACCTTTAATCCTTATATCTCCAGCGAGTTTGATTCTCAATTGGGTGCCAAAAGTTGTTTGATTTACAATATCTTTTCTGATTTTCGCAACCTATAAGGTCTGCTGTGCTCTTGTGATTTAATGTTTTGAATTGCAATGTGATTGGAATGGTGCGCTCAACCTTTCTTAAAAGGGTATCTATCTCACAGGTGCTGTCTATTGGGAGATTAGCAAGGGCCAAATTGGTCTATATTTATCTAATTTGCAAGTTGATTTACACGGCCAACCTGGTCTATAAATTCAATTTATTTGTGATTCGTCCACCCTACCTTTGGCCAACTTGTTTCAATCCAATTGATTTTGTAATTCGTTTATCTTCTTTCTTTGGCTGACCTCATAATGAAATTCAGATTTTCTTTCATAATGCTGGGCGATCAAATTTGAATTTCTTTTTGTTTCCAACTTGCTAATCTTCTCACAAGGCTGACCTGACTTGGAGGTTTAAAATTTTGATTTGGTGGCAATTGAATTTTTAAAAGCTCGTAAAATGGAGCCTGAGAAAGTGGGCGGAAATCTAGCCTCACTTTGGCTTGGAGTCCCAAGTTCTGGGCGGAAAACTAGCCCTGCTTGGGCTCATGCACTGAAATTGTTTTAAAAATTTTCCTAAGTGCTTGAAACACATGATGACAGGATCAATCTTTTCTTACCTTGTCTGATTTTGCCATGGCAATTCAAATTTTGTCATCCTTCTGATTTGCATCCAAGAACAGATCAGCTTTGCGTTTAACACTTTAGATTTCGCCCCAAAATGCTGGGCGGAATTTGGCATTGTGTTGGGCTGGCTTGGATCCCCAAGGAGGTCGGAAATCCAACCTTGCTTGGGCTCCCCTATCAAGGCCTTTGCAAAAAATTGTTAAGTGTTTGTAACTTGCTTTTGCAAAGTTCAGATCTTGTTTCAAGTCATATTGCCTTCAGATTCTCATCTCCAAGGTTGGATTCTTTGTCTTGAAGCTTGAAAATGCATTTCAAATTGAATTCTCCTTGAGTGGTTTAGATCTTAACATGTTGCTGGGCAAATTTACCTTGGACAAGCTAAACAACCCCCCTTGCGTTTTAAGATCTTTCTTTACATGCTTGGCGGAATTCAACATAGTGTTGGGCTTGGAGCCCCAAGGAGGTTAGAAATCAAACCTTGCTATCAATCTCTCAAAAAAAAATGCAAAGTGTTAACAAAAAAATGTTGAAACAGTATCATATCTGCGACTTGCTCTTGGCTTTTCAGTTGAAATTTGCACATCAGATTTCATAGTTGACTTCAATTGTTACAAATACTTGCTGAGGTTTGTTCATTTACACAAGTGAGGCGATCAGATCAAGCTTCCTCAATGTTTTGCAATTTCTTTAACAGCAACTTCAAGCCTCTTCCTCAAGTTTCTTCCTTAATTGCAAGTTAAACTTCATCATGCCATGGTTTGGGAAATCTGGAGCCCCAAAACCTGGGTGGAAATCTTGACACCCTTGGGCTCTAAGCCCTAAGGAGGTCAGAAATGTGACCTTTCTTGGGCTCCCTTATTAAAATCTTTTTGCCCAATTGTCTCGTGTTGAAAATATTTGTTGAAATGACATCAGCTCTTTGCCATGTTTTGGAAATTTTACCATGAAAAAGTTTAGATTTTGCCACGTTCTTGGATTTTTTTTCTCCAAATGCAAATTAGATCGCTATTCTTGACTTAAAATAGTGTTTGCTTGAATGAAGACATGATGATCAGATCAAACATGTTTGGAAACTTCATAACACGCCCAGATTTCAACCTTGCATTAAGATTTTTCGCTCACTTTGCAATTCAAAATTCACCCTTGACTTGGGCTTGAGAGTCCCAAGTCTTGGGTGGAAATCAGGGTGTGCTTAGGCTTGGAGCCCCAAGAAGAGGTCAGAAATCAGGCCTCTCTTGGGCTCCAACACTAAGAATGATGTTCAAAATTTAACCGTGTGGAAACTTAGCATGTTCAAATCAGAATTCATCCTTGTTTTCTTTGATTTTCATGAACTTCCAATCCAATTCATGTGCTTGCCCAAGTTTTCCCAAAAAGGATATCAAATTCCAACTAAGTGTGGATCATGACTTGACACTTGAAACTTCTCACCCACTGCAAGATCTTGACTTGCAACTAAAACTGACTTACATCTCAATCTCACCCAAATTCTCTACCTTATCAAGCCTTGAGACTTCAAAATGTTGCCAAACTAAGACTAAAACTAACAAATTACTAACTGCCAAGCAAAGAGAGGGGGTCCCCATTTGCAATGGGGCGATGGTGTGAAAAGGTTACAACAGGTTGCTACAACCTCACGACACTCCTGAATGGAAGTGGCGGATCATTAGCATGGATTTCATTCAAGATTTTCCCATGTCTAGGGTCAAACATAACACTATTTTGGTGGTGGTAGATAGATTAACCAAGGTAGCCCATTTTGTTCTAGGAAACTTGATTGACAAAGCTCCCCATTATAGCTAGGAAATTTGTATAGGAGATTTTCTAGTTACACGGAATACCTAAGAAAATTATTTCAAACAGAGATGCTAGAATGACCTCTAGGTTTTGGAAAACACTATTTGCAGCCTTGGGAATTCAGTTGAACATCAGTTCAACATACCACCTAGAGGCAGATGGATATACAGAAAGGGAAAACTAGGTCTTAGTTAGACGGTTAGTCCGTCCGAGGGAGTTACACGGATGCGACGGTTTGCCTTGCATCCCCTCAGACACTATATGTATACATTTCTCTCTTCAGTAAGGACATGTTGGAATACCTTTGTACTTGATGTTACGAATCAATAAAGATAATGTTGTTGTACTTTCTCTGTTAAGTACTTTACTTTATATGTATCTGTTCAATTCAGTTTACCCTTGAGGGCAAACATTTGGCACCATTGCTGGGGATTTTTTTTAAAATTTTAAAAATAAAAATAAATTGATGTGTTGATTATTGCCCTGTGGAGAAGTGAGCAAAGAATTTATGCCCAATCAATTGAATAAAAATAGAAATTTAAAGAAGGAACTTGAGGAGGAACAAACCGCTAGAAAAGCCGTACTCGCACAGTAGCAAGCCGAGCGAAGGGAGAGATTCAGAAGACGCGCTGAAGGACTACCGAAGGGAGTAAGTGAAGGCGAGGGTCTGGAGGAATCTGACCGGGAGGCCGGGAGAAGTGATGATGACCACCTAGAGGAAACAAGGAGCTTGTTCGGGTCCTTAACCTTAACCCCACAGACAGAAGCAAGAGAAGCCCGAAGGAAGGAAGAAGAGGAAGCCGCATGGAGGGAGGCTCAGGATACCTCTGCCGTCAAGAGTATCGAAGTGATAGAGGGGCACGGGGATCACAGTAGCCCACCAGGCCTGGACTGTTCCAGTAGTTCGGGGACATCAAGTGGTACAGTACCAAACATTTCCGGGGTACCGACGCCGGCAGTACCATCCCAGCCTGTAACACAACCGGTGCTGCAAACACAGTCGGCACCTAGAAAAGTAAACATGACGACTAACAAAGAGAAGCTGCCAAAATTCCATGGAGATGGGAAGGAAGATCCAGTAAGACATTGTCGTACGTGCGAGACAATCTGGTCTGCGAATGGAGTCGTTGACCAGGTAGAATGGGTGAAACAGTTCCCTGCCACACTTAGAGGGGTAGCCATCGACTGGTACTCTGATGTGGACAAAACAAAGGTGACCACTTGGGACGAACTCAATAAAGAATTCTAGGAGTTTCGACTCCTGGGGGATGACAATGAAATAGTTTCAGAGATATACAGTACCAAACACGGCAAAGAGACTGTGCGGGCCTACAGTCGCCGACTGAAGGAGTTAGTCGGAAAAATGGAGAGCCAGCCAACGGATGGCCTAAAGAAAAGATGGTTCGTGGAGGGCCTAAAATCTAACCTATGGAGGAAAATGAAGATAGTGCCCCCCACCTCATACGAAGATGCCTATAACCGAGCGATGGACTTGGAGAGCGAACATAAGACCTCCAAGAAGAAAAGAAGCAAGTCCTCTTCCGACGAAGATGACACTCCGGACGATGACAGTAGCAGTGATGGCGAGTCGAAGAAAAAAGTCATGGCACTCCAAAAGGACATGGAGAGAATGATGGAGTTCAAGACCATGAAAGGGGGTACCAGCAAGGGGGAAGATGACATGTGGTGTACGGACTGTAAGGAGAGCGGCCATACGAAGGGGTCGTGTCCCAAAAAGGCATTTTGTGACATTTGCCAGATCATGGGCCATTCCACCAAGGAATGCCCATACAACATGAAAGTGAGGAATCAACAAGTGCTTTTTACCCAAGAGCAAACATCTACATCAGGGGCGACGAAGACTAACAATAACGCATCCTCGGGCGGGTACGGAGGCAACCAATGCGGGGGCGGAAGGGGCAATAACAACACCAACACAAGGAGCCGAATACAATATGACTCCAAGGGTCGGCCGATGATCTAGTGCAGAGCTTGCAATCAGTGGGGCCCCTTTGCACGGGACTGTGACAAGGGCGACACCCCGCAAAAGCTATGCTGCTGGTGTGGTCCTGGCAACCACGAGGATACCAACTGCCCAAAAGTCGGGGTCAAATTTCTCAACGTCGAGGGAACGAGAAGTGACGAGGGGTACTAGCCATCACACGAGCACAATTAAAACAACGGGAGGCCAAGGAAGAAATTGAGAAGGCAATGAAGGCACAAAAAGAAACATGGGAGATGTCCACCACCTCGGGCCGGAGGGAGGGAGAACAAAACATTTTGAGACAACTGTTACATTTAGAGGTACCGGTGAAACTCCAAGACCTTCACACTATGCCTCACTTGGGAACGACACTGTTGGGGAACTTGGCCACACAGCCAAATACCACACGTACGGACATCCTCGGAGGGTCTACAATTGACTCGATGATACTTGTTGTAAACAACGGGAGGTACCCGACAGTCGTCGAGATGGGCATCCTTGGCACCATCCTGACAGACTCTATAGTGGACGGAGGGTCAGGAGTGAATGTCCTTCCGGAGGAGACATGGAAGAAATTGGGCAAGGCAACATTGTGGCCCCCAACCTTCAACTTATTGGGCACCGATGAGCAGGGTATCAAACCCCTCGGAACGCTGATGGCACAACGGGTCACCATTGGCTCGCAACCATTTGTACTAGACTTTGTGGTGATACCTTTGAAAAAGAAGGGTTACGATGCCATTTTGGGTCGAGGGTGGCTGGTCATGGCGAAGGTAAACCACAATTGGAAGAAAAACACCCTCTCGATGGAGAATGGGGGGAGGAAGTTCACCATTGACCTTTGCACCCAGATGGTGAGCGAAGAGATAGCCTCTTCTTCAGACTCGGAATCTGACAGTGAGAACGATTGAAGGGATGGAGTTGTATGGAACCTAACGAAGAAGGCGTCTTAGAATTGGAAGTGTTCGGGAGATGACGCCGACTCCATGAACTGTCTCTTCCATTGGCAAATAGAGAACAATGAACTCTTCCAACTAGCATGCAATGTACTAAGTATTGAGGAAGAGCCGAAAACATTTCCCCTGGACTACGGTGAATACAAGGAAGGGGATGCGAAAGTAAGCGAAGAGCATAAGGTGTCGTCAGTCAAACCAATGAATATGGGCAAGGAAGAGGAACCTAAGATCATTCTTGTCGGCAACGATTGGAATCTTGAGTGGAAGGCCGCAGCCTTCAAAATATTTATTCTCCTTCCAATTTATGGGCGAGAGACCGTGGTTCCTGTTGAATTTATGGTACCAAGTCTGAGGATAGCCATTGACAACAGACTCGGAGACATGAAAAGCTTCAAGGAGCGATTGTATAATCTCAATAAGCTCGACAAGAAACGATTGCTGGCACAGTGGGCGACGAAGCGGACACAGTTCATGCCAAGTCAGTTGATATTGAAGTTTAATGGGCGAAATGAAATTAAACCTGGCAAATTCAAAGCAAAGTGGCTAGGCCCATATAAAATTCGGGAAGTTGCTGCGAATGGGGCAGTGAAGTTATGGACACCCGACGACCAGGCGATTTCGAACGCAGTCAACGGGTCGAAGTTGAAAATATATCACGAACGACCAGAAGGCTTGGGACCTAGCCAGCGGAAGTAAACCTCTGAACAAAAAAAAGAGTCCATACGGTACCGTACGACCTGATGCTGTACAAATCTGTACGGTTGTACGAACAAAAGTTTTTTTTTAAAAAGAAAAAAATAGAGTCCGTACAGTACCGTATGACTCGATGTTGTACGGATCCGTACGACTGTACGAACAATTTTTTTTTTTAAAAGAAGAAAAATGGTATCGTATGACACCCCCGGGTGGGACCATGTATGGTGTCACATCGTACGGTGGAACCACCGCGGGTGGCGGCCACAGGGTGGGACCACGTACAGTGGAACCACCGAGAGGTGTCGCGGCATATAAAGTCTGAAGTCATACGACAAACTACCAACAGGGCAAAATTTCGCACGTGAGTGCAGCCAGAGAAGAAGAAAATTCCGTATACCGTATGGAGGGAGGGAGGGCATGCTAAATTCCAGTATGACGACGAATCATTAAGGAAAGGAATTCTAGAGAGAAATTTTCTACGGCAGCAGTTGTAAAAAAAAAATGACGACAAATAAAGAACAGTTCACATTGAATAGCATATGGCATCGAAGGGAAGGACATAAGCAGGTAGTGAAGATAATATAGTTATTGGCCATTTGCACACAGCGTAAGAGAGAATGGCATCGGAAGAAAATCACGAAAATGGTGTGCCCCATGGACTTTTGTGTGGGTTGGAAGGTGCTAATTTGGTCTTGGCGGCGGGGGCGCTGCCTCTCGACCCCGCTGGGGCGTTGCCCCCAAATCCCCATTTTATTTTTGAGGTACACTACAACTGTGAGTTTGGGGCATCAGACAATCAAGGTAAGCATTGGGTTTGTTTCCTATGGTGAGAGGGAAGCCTAAAGCCAAGCATTGGGAGGAAAGCCCTAAGCCGTAGAGGGAGACAGATTTGGAGGTTGCGAACCAACAGAGTTTGAGGGAAGGCATTGCAAGAATGACAGCCTTGCAAGAACAAGAAGTCGTATGACGCGAGGCAATTGTTCAGTCAGTTATCAGCCTTTGGGGAGTGACCAGTTGATGAGACCCGGAGTAGACATGGATTATCCGCTCGCTAGCAGTGGAGAGAGCACTGGAGCAAGCCTTTCGAGAGGGTTACTGCACTTTGAGGCACTCATAGTAGGTTTTGGCTGGATGTGAGGCTGCCTTGGTGGCTGCACAGAGAGCTCGAGAGGAGTTGACCACCTGGTTGGAGGCAGTAGAGCTACACTTGGTTCAGCGTACTCAGGAGTTGGAAGCGGAGAAGGCGGCGCGGGTGGCTATCGAGGTCAGATTGGCTAGGGAGACAATATCGTTTGAACAAGAGTTAGTGGAGGCTACAACTGAAAAGCGTGTTGGTGCAGGCACGGGAGGAATGTGATGTGATGGCAAAAGACCTACTCGAAGCAAACCTTGATGGTGATGGTGGCACTTTAGCTTCTTCAGGGATGCCCCTCCGCCCCTTCTTCTCCGTGATTTTCTTTAGGTTATGTAATAGGCATTATCTCCATTTTGTATGTTGTCGTCCGGAGACGACTTTTTTTTTGGGGGGATGATGTTGTCTGGTGAATTTGTAGTTAGACAGTTAGGCCGTCTGAGGGAGTTACACGGATGCGATGGTTTGTCTCGCATCCCCTCGGACACTATATGTATGCATTTCTCTCTTCAGTAAGGACATGTTGGAATACCTTTGTACTTGATGTTATGAATCAATAAAGATAATGTTGTTATACTTTCTCTGTTGAGTACTTTACTTTATATGTATCTGTTCAATTCAGTTTACCCCTGAGGGCAAACACTACTTAGAGTCTACTGCATGGATCAACAATATAAATGGGAGGATTACTTGCCATTGGTAGAATTTTCTCACAATGATTCTTATCACTCAACCATTAAGATGACACCCTTTGAAGCATTTAATGGGAGAAGATGTAGCAAGCCCATCGGTTGGGACAAGCATGAGGATATGATAGTCCTCGCTCCCAAGATGCTTTTGGAAATGGAAGAATAGGTAAACGGTTAGCTAAAGCTAACGGCAGACAAAAGAGCCATGCAGATGCTAAACACACCCCTAAACAATTTGATGTTGGGGAGAAGGTTCTCCTAAGGGTTAAGCCATAGAAAAGCTCTATAAAATTTGGGAAGTTTTCCAAATTGGCACGTAGATATGTTGAACCTATTGAGGTATTGGAAGTTATCAACCTTGTAGCCTACAAAATTGCTCTACGACCAACTCTCGCCTAGTTGCACAATGTCTTTCATGTTTCTTATTTAAAGAAATACATAGCAGATTTTGAGCATATAATTGACTGGAACTCCTTGCAGGTGTAGGATCCAGGCGTGGTAATGATCAAGCCACTCAAGGTGCTCGAGGTATGTAAGTTACACTTACATGACTACGAGATTACTCAATCTAAGGTCCAAAGGAACCAATATGGACAGGATAGTGCTACTTGGGAGGATTATGATGAGATCCTCTAGAAATTTCCTCATTTGTTTTAATTTTCTGAATGTGTTATGAAACTTTATGGTATTGTCCTGGAACATTGACAAAGAGCAATCGTTAGGGACGATGGTTCAAAGAGGGGGATATGTTACATCCTTACCTTATGAACCTTTTAATAACTGTAATAACTGTTTCATGTGAAATATGAAGATAGTCAATCAAGTGGATTTCATTTATTTAGTTAAGTATGACCATTATGATCTTGATTTCATTTATGTGGAATATTTATTCAATGTGTTGATGTTTTGTAGCTTTTGTCGGATAAATCCTATGAGACTATTGAAAATATATATATATATATATATATATATTTTATTGTGTGAGATATAATATATATAGATATATATCTAAAATAGTATTAGGAGAAATTAATATAATAATGATTCAGAGATATTACATGTGTGTGTGTGTGTGTGTATATATATATATATTTATGTAGTTACATAATCAATTGTCATTATATTAATCTCATAATAATGAATAGACATGTCCCATGAAGGGACATCTCTCCTATCCTCATTCTCAATATAAATGAAAGAGAGATTGCTGCATTTGGAAAACACATACAAAATAGAGTGCTATTACATTTTCAGCTATCCTATGACTTAACATGGGATCAGAACCAAACTGCAAATGTAAGAGAGTAGTTTGTTGACGGTAAATGTGTGACTGTCTCAGAAAATAAAGTCTTAGTACATGGACCATATCTCACAAATACACCGTTGGATGTTTCTGAATTTTGGATATGTTGGGGATAAACAAATTAAGAAGAATCTCACCGGAGCGATTTGAGAGAAAGTGTTGGGTTCAAAAGTTATGACCGACTGTGTACGGGTCTATGCAAAATCTAGTGAGTGAAGTTGAGTTCAAGAATTTTGTCCACACCAAGTGCAAAGAATAAGGTCAAGTGAATTTTAGCAGATTTGTTAAGAAGCAAACATCAGCGATTATATATTGGCAACTATGTCATTCCTGAATGCGGCGATTCATTGAAGACATAATTAACGCACTGATATTTGAATAAAGTGACTTGATTAAAGAAAAGAAGCGTTGTTTAGTAAGAGGTTGAGGACGATGAATTTGCAAAGTATACACAAATTATTAGTTAGACCTTGCAGTGGCTCTCATTAAAGAGATATATTAATTTGGTTATGATTGCGGTCAAGCATTAACAAAGAAGCACGCATTTAAAGAAAGGTGTCTCTTTCTAGAAAGCAAGTATTAATTATAGTGTCACCTCTCTTGGAGCAATCAAGTCATTTCACAAGAAGACATGAGAATTGTTCAACAATATAAGAGTGGGAATTTTACATTGTTGGGGGTGTTAATGTTTGTAGCTTCAGTCATATGATTATTAGAATACATATAATATATGTTGATTAATAATAATATAATATATATGTTATATTATTATTAATCATATGAAATTTAATATTCAATATTAAATTATTATATTATTCTTAATTAATAATTGATTGATGAAACATTATAAGATTGATTAAGTTATAATTAATGGGAAGAGGCATGTCCTTTCTTATAAATAATAATGAATAGACATGTCCCATGAAGGGACATGTCTCTCCTAGCCTCATTCCCAATATAAATGAAAGAGAGATTGTTGCATTTGTAAAATACATACAACATAGAGTTCTATTACCTTTGCAACTATCGTAAAACTTAACATGGTATCAGAGCCAGACTGCAAATGTAAGAGAGTAGTTTGTTGATGGCGAATGTGTGACTGTCTCAGAAAATACAATCTCACTACAGGGACCATATCTCACAAATCCACTGTTGGATTTTTTTGAATTTCGGATATGTTTGTGAAAAACAAATTTTGTAGAATCTCACCGAAGAGATTGGAGAGAGAGTGCGGGGTTCAAAAGTTATGACGGACTGTGTACGGGTCTATGTGAAATTCCTGAAAGTGGCTTTCATTAAAGAGATATATTAATTTGTTATGATCGTGGTCAAGCATTAACAAAGAAGAATGTATTCAAG
>MU223464.1:2417336-2429921 GCA_018584345.1 Thuja plicata
AAGGACATGCCTCTTCCTATTAATCATAATTTAATCAATCGTATAATGTTTCATCAATCAATTATTAATTAAGAATAATATAATAATTTAATATTGAATATTAAATTTTCATATTATTAATAATAATATAACATATATAATATATTATTATTAATCAACATGTATTATATATATTCTAATGATCATATGACTGAAGCTACGAACATTAACAATAATGAATAGACATGTCCCATGAATGGGACATGTCTCTCCAATCCTCATTCTCAATATAAATGAAAGAGAGATTGCTGCATTTGGAAAACACATACAACATAGAGTTCTATTACATTTTCAGCTATCATAAAACTTAACACAATGATTTATATTTGGGATTTTATTCATGGATGGAGACTGTTTCTTACAATACTATAAATGCTTTATTGTTTATACTTTTGTAATTATGAAGATGAATAATCCTTTCTTGTTAGCAGATGCAGGAGAAGATCAATCTCGTGAGTGGGGAAAGAGTATCATCAGAGTGGGGATGTGGACACTTGATGAAGGTCGAAAATATGAGTAGGAACCATAACTAAATAACCAGCCATCAGGTCTGGGGTGGAGTGTTGCCTTGGTTATGTGTAGTTGATTGTCTCTTCTTATTTGGTGTTTAATAAAGAACATTGACACCCTTTAACTAATTTAGTGCATCAGATCCTTTTCTATCAAGTTAAAGGAATAACCATGGTAGTCTCTTCGTTCATATTCGTTTGGGTATATATATATGTATATAAATATATACTAATATATGTATAGATATAAATAAATGTATACGTGTATGCTAATGATCAATAAATGTATGAATGCTAATCACACAACCATGCATAGACCCATGCATATAGTCGTATTCTAAAACGACCATGTGAATCTATCTATGATGATTGAGCAATTGAGTATGTAAAGTGTGAATTGGCACTAAGTCCCTGCACGTATGCATTTAGTTATATAAACAATATGCATAAGCATATGCTATATGTATATAAATACATTATTGCATCTTAGTGCATTTGGGGACTTGATATTATTATTATTATTTTGGTTATTATAGTCAACCGAATTGGAGAATTATGATCACCTTATATTCTTTTCAGTGCTGGCTGCTTCAGTGGCTGAGTAACTCCTCTTGCCACCCGATGGCAAGGAGTTACTTAATTTTGATTGAGCTACCTTTAATTGCATGATTGACTCATTTGGATTCATTAGTTGCTTGCATTTTGAGAGCTCTGCATATTTTTTCTTTCGGGAAATTGGTTGGAAAGTCTTCATCACAGTTGAGTGGATCATGCTCCTATAGAACCACTGTGCCAAGTCTAGGAATCGATTACAATATTATCAGGCATGATTTTCCTTTTATTATTATGTTGTATCTTGTAATAATATGCAAATGGCATTCATTTATGGAATTAAGTCAGCAATCTCTTTGCAATATGAATTGTGTGTGTGTATATATATATATATATATATATATTGCATTGTCTAATGATGTGCATCTTGTATGTTGTTTTATCTCTGTGCTGAGACCACCATTTTTTAATTAGTCGGGTCGAACCATTAGAATGGCATTCAATTGCATTGAAGTCAAGGCATTAATTCACATTTATGATCCATGTTTTCGGATCAATCAATCATAGTAAAGATATATTGCTGTGCATATACATGCATTAGCAGAAAATATTACTCAAGAATCAGTGCTTGTATCTTTAAAACCATGGCCAAGGTCGTACTATGCTACGGGTAGTAACCGTCAGTCACTACAACCAATAGGACAATGTCTAGCTAGGAAGCTCACCCTAATAGGCGAAGATGTCTATAGGTTGACTGGCTAAGACGGTTGTGGGTTTTGCACCAAGTCTTGGATGGCATGAAAAATTGAATCCCGTGTTTGCATTCCCTTGGGAAGGGCCTGGTCACTTCCGTGTGAAAGTTTTGTGGACCATTAGGTCAAGATTGTAAGATCAACGGTTAGGTCGTAAAAGCCCTTGATGATACTATTTTTCCCTTGAGGAGGTCAGGAGCCAAAGTAAAGATAATCGAGATCGAACCATCAAGTTTACTAGGTTCCGTGGTTTATATTTTGACAGTTATTTCAGTTGAATTCTTTCTTTCAGTATTAAAGAAAAGGATTAAGTTAGTTAATCAGACTTTTATGTGAAGTTTGTTATGAATACTCTTTTCCTGTTAGTTAACGAACTTCTATTTTCATGTTCATAGGAGAGGAAAAGCAGTTATTTCTGTTACTATAATTTAAGTAAATTTCCTTTCATTCTTTTTTGGGTATGAAGATTTGGTATGTTAAAGTTTAGCAAAGCATGATTTTCAGACCAAAACATATTGAGCTGTACCACGAGAAGGCTTACCTTCCTGCCACCAAAGTCTAATTTTTCTATCCAAGTCATCTTTTAACCACATGAGCCGAAATCTAAAAGGGTAATTTTGGGGTTTAAAAGAACCATCCCAATGCAAAGCTTTGGGCTAGTTATCTGATTCTGAACCAGCTTTCTCCAAGTTAAAAGAGGTAACTCAAAGGCATTGAGAAGGCCTATAATTACTAACAAAAAATCTATTCAGACTTTCTGGAATGAACTCATTATCAATTCTACGACTGTTCCAAATAAAGGAACCGCTGTTCGGAGGGATATTCATAAAGTGGAGGTGATTAATATCCTGAATAAGAAAAAGAGTTTCTTGAGGTAGGATGGGAAGAACACATTGTTTTCATTAAGGAATAATACAACATTCATGTCACCTCCAATATTCGAAGGATATTCCTAAGGAGAAGCATTTCTATGAACTTGCAAATAGTCTCGGAGCTTAACCTTACCTTGAAGATCTTGGGGAGCACAACAATTAGTGATCAATTCTTTTAAACTATTAGAAGCGAGAACCCTTCCAAGAATGTTTTGGAGAAAAGCATCTAGACTCGCACACACAAAGAAGACTCCTAGATAGATGACAGGTAGAAATAGAAATGCTTTCCCAATATCTACCAATACTACAACCAAATTTTTCAGCAAAAGCATTGGGAATCTCAGTTTCCCGAATTAATGACAAAAAGGGCTCATGATCTCTGATCAATCTTCTAACAGCATTCTGTATGGGCCTGCTGCCAAGCCCTCTTGCATTCCAAGAAATAATCATGATTTAGACAAAGGAGGAAGGGATGGATCCAATTGTTGTAGGAGACTTAAAGCCAAAAGTTGTTCTTCTAAATGTTTGGATTTTTCATGGTCACTCTTAAGCCCTACTTTGAGAGCCTCGTGTTTCCCCTGTTTTTTTATTTTGACTTTGTCACATACCCAAAGCCCAAGTAGAAGCATCTTTCTTATTTTCTTTGAAAGTTTTTGATTTCATAATAAAAAGATGATCTTGTTTATCAAAGTTCATAACAGGAGTTTTAAGTACATGTTCAAGCTTATCAAAGGCAAAAAGAGTCTCCTGAATTTCAAGATTCTGAGAAGTAATAGGAATAAAAAGAGGGTTTTGGGTAGAAACAATAGACTTACTTGGTGATAAAGGGGCATGGTTGCATTAACAATAGTTGTAGGCACATTCAAAAACTTCCAGAAAGTGGAAGGTCTCGTACAATATAATCAGGCTGCTTATTAAAAAGGTTTGTACCCTGCAGTTGCCATGACTATCATGAACCTGCATTGTTTCATCATTTCCTTGATTTTCTACCATACTTCCTGGTTTGTAGTATGTTCATTCTACAATCTAGTAGGAATTCCTCCCAAAATAGCAAAGCTATTTTTATTCTGAGCAGGAGTTTTATTCCCTTTAGGGTGTGGAGGAGGATAAAATTTGCCTTTCCTATGAACCATGGTAAAACCATTTGCATTAGAAGGACAAGCAATAGAACCTTGACTAGCTTGCTAAATCTGGTGCTTACCCTTTTTATTTTCTCGTGGCATCTTCATAGAAGAATCATCAGATTTGAGCTATGGGCAATCTTGAAAACAATGTCCATAATAATGGTATTCCCTACAACTCAAAGGAATGGCCTTATAATCAAGAGTTTGATGCCAAACAAAATCTCCCACCTGAATATTAAGAGCCTCTAGCAAGGGATCATTCAAATCCAATTCAACATAGATATGGGCATAACTGGAGATTGTTAAAGAATCACCCAAAATTTTTAAGCATTCATCTATCCAAACAATCAGTGTCAGAGCAAATAAACAAATCCAAACAGAAACTTTGGATTGGTGTTCCGCTGTCGGAATAAAATCTAGATGCCAAGGTTTCATGAAAAGCCCAACATGCTTGAAGAAATAAGGGCCTCCTTCAAAAATGTGAACACAATCAGAAATACTATAGAAGGAAGCAAAAAAATACCAATTGGCAACTAGAGTAATCTTTATGTCTCCTTCAATCAACCAAGCTCTATATGCCCAATCTTCAAGTAACCACAAATTTAATTGAACTCCCATTAACTTACAAATGAGAACATGTCTTTGGAAGATGACTAAATCTTTGGCCACAGTCTAGATTAAAAATAACTATAGAAATTTCCTTGATTTGAGGAAGAAAACCATTAATTTTGAAATCATTAATTTTTCCTTTTTCAAAAGAAGATTGTTGTTTCTGAGCAAGATCTTGCAAGAATGTTTGCTGCACTAGCTTCATGCATAGAATGGTCAAAAATTCCACCAAGCATAGATTGTTTAAAGGAACCTTAAAAGGATTATAAGAATCAGCCATGCAACCCTTGAAAACTCGAAGAATCCTTGAAAAAGCAGATCCGAAGGAAAAAATTGCAGAATCAACACAAATGTCATAAACCCAAGGAAAAACAGCGTGTACACACATGTGCACAGGCATGCAGCAGCAGAAAGTTCCTCACCTCCTACAGCTTTTGGTGTTATTCCAAAACTTAAGTGATTTTTCATGTACTGACCCCACTAGATCTCATTATGCTTGTTCACCACTTTAGGAACAACTGTCAAGTGAGGCGCTTCAAGATCACAATCAAAGGTGAATGTCCAAACGAGAGGGAAAACTTTATAACTTAATTTTTTAAAGACTATAGATTGCCTCTTGCACCTACAAACACTGGGTCAGATCACAAAAACCCAAAATTGCAAGATTTATTTTTTTGATTTATTGTGATAGGTAGATTCTTGAGATGTTTCTAGGTCAATAAGGCAAAACACTTGTTGAAGGTTATAGAGAAAGTTAAGTGGTTTTGATTGTGAGGGAAACTCCATGAGTAAGCACAATTGAGGGGGAAATTATTGGAATTGAATTGTGGAACAATAGAGAATGCCTTCTGCACATGGAAAAGGAGGGTTAGATCACAAAAACCTAAAATTGTAAAAAAAGAATATTTTTGATTGATGTTGATGGCTAGATCTGTGAAATTCTTTTGCATCAATAAAGCACAACACTTATTGAAGGTTTTGCAAATGGTCTAGCAAGCCAAGTGGGATTGATTGTAGGAAATCTTCAAGGCTAAGCATACTTGAGCCAGAGTTGTACTGGAATGGGTGACCTCCTCAAAGTTCCATTACATAATTGTACTAGAATGGGTAACCTAAATTTTTTTGGTGCTTCAGCTATGTGAGCATCACCAAATTGCACAGGGGAGATATTTTCTTGTGAACCGCTCATTGCTCATGAAATATTGGTTGATGAAGTTTGACTTGAAACTACATATTTAAATCCCAATAAATGATCACATAATTTGATGCATTAAGAAAACACTTAATATGAAATATGAATGAGCTAGGAAGCTCAATAATGAATGTTTCATTAGGCACAACACCCGCTTAAGGTTTTGTAAATGAGGTATTAAGCTAAATGGGTTTGATTGTGGGGAGAAATTCCATGATTCTGAATGTTTGGTCTAGATTAGTACTATATGGTGACCTTTTGGGAAGTTTCGGTGCTTTACTTCAGTGAGGATCATTTAGATGCAACGAGTGTTAGGTAGACCATTCATGCTCAAGAGTGATTGGTTTTTGTGGACCACTACTCATAAAACATGGGTTGATGAAGATTGACTCCAAACTACACAGTTGAATCTGTATAAATCAGCAAATAATTTGGTGCATTGCAAAAGCACCACTTACAGGAAGGATACCCTTTGTTGGGAATCAAGTGTAATTAAAACATCATTTTCCAACATGTAAAGTAAGAATGAGTGGCTCCCATTTTACCATGGAAGGCTTGCACTGTTAAGTGCCTTGAAAGCAACAAAAACAAAGGACATGGAACAAATGATAGATTGATCTACTTATAAAATATTTGGGGTTCTACAACTGCTAGATATTATGTTTTACTTGTGGCATCACTGGAAACTTTGATGGTGGTAAGCGACAGTCAAAATTATTAATTTTGTGCTGTGCATAAAGATATTTTGGTAAAATATCTATTGTCAAGTGTGTAGCTAGATGTAAGTAAAGAATGAGTTTCCTGTGCAAGTGAAATTTGTAACTCTTGAAGAAATAAATAATGGTTTTCTGCTAACTCTTCAAACTACTTTGGGAGTTCTCAGGACCTACTTGATCAACAGCTGACATATCAAAGTCAGAGAGTTGTATGGTTACACAAAACAATTTTGAATTTGAGGTTTATAACAATTCTATGGGGCTATAAGATGTTTCTGGTGCCAATAGACAGTAAGATGAATTTGATTTGGTTATTAAATTGGTGTTGTTGGGAATATTTTCTTTCCTTTGTTGACCTAATAAATGCTCCATAAATACATTGCAGGTCGAGGTAGAACTTATGCCACTATATAAGGACTGTGGCTTGGGTTTGACAACATTCAGTCCATTGGCTTCAGGATTTTTGAGTGGGAAGTATAGTAAAGATAGCATACCATCTGATAGTCGCTTTGCGCTGAAAGATTATCAGGTATTCTTTACACCAGTATATTCATTTGAGATTATTATACAGATTGCCTTTTTTAATAGTTTCCTGACCTGATTAGTGTGGACTGACCTACAGTATCTAAAGAATAACTCACTGGTTGATGACAAGCTGCAAATAGTTGATGAGCTAAAGGCCATTGCAACGGAGTTGGGGGTATCTTTGTCACAGTTGGCCATTGCTTGGTGCGCAGCAAATCCAAATGTGAGCACTGTTCTCACCGGTGCCTCTAAGGAAAGCCAGGTATTCTAAGCAGTTTGGGCTATTACTTCTGTAAACTAAAATTTGTAGGAGCGATTGTGGAAATGTGAATTGGATAGACAACTAGCCAGTCTTCAGTTTTCTCATAATAATCAGAACTGTACTGTAAGAGGGTGTAGAGGGTAAATATGGTTTTGCTTGAAAGAGGGAATTTTTACATTCAGGTATAGATTTGATCGGATGCGGTTGAACTGCAGATAAGGGAAAATATGAAGGCTCTAGAAGTGATTCCCCTTCTCACTCCTGAGGTGATGGACAAGATCGAAGCTGTGGTGAAGAACAAACCATTGGAATAAATTTGACATTAAATATTATTCCTTACGCTTTGCAAACAATCACAATTGGAACAAAACAAAAGCAAGTCCAATCTTAGATCAATCAAATTAAAGTATAATAAATCCCACAAAATCCTAATGTTTTTTGCAGGAAGCGTCAAGTACTCATACTTGAGTGGATGTATGGGTCGGTGAGTTTTATAATGCTAGTATTTTGCTTGAGTCATAGCTCCAATATGCATCTTGTCATTATTTTGTCCATCATTTATAATTGATTTGAGAAATTTTTCCTATGGGTTTCCTTTGGTCAAAGCTTGCAAAAGTGTGCTTTTTGTTATTCTCCATATTTCCTTTTGCTGGTGGATGTTGTCAAAAAGCCCAAAAAATTCCTAGTTTGGAGTGTTTTATATTCCAAATATTGGGTAGGTTTTTAGAGTTTTAGAGTTTGTCCTCTTAGTATGCTTTTCCTCCAATCCCCATGCTTTAATAACTGACACTAAACCGCCGCCTTTTGATTTTGGAGTTGCAATTCAAATGTTATTTGGCTCCATGCCTCTTGGTAAGGATTCCATTTATGCATGTCTCTTGATAAGGATTGCATTTATCCTTGATACTTTTAGGGCCCGTTTGGTTGGGGAATTGGAAAATGAAACAAATCATGGTTATCCATAGCCTGGTTATGCAAACCCTGGTTTTCATTTTTTGGGACTGTTTGGTTGACCTGGAAGATGGATTTGTAAATCCACATTCCAGCAGTTAAATCGACGCAGTGCTCCGGACCCGACAAGATATATAAAAAAATTTAATCATGCAAACCTTGGAGTGCATTGGACCCGACGGCAAAGTTAAAATGGCTTTAATCTCTATGAAAACCATGGAGATGAAAGTCATTCCACCTCTTTAGCAAGAATTTGGACATCCACATTTTTGCACAAATGGGGATTTGCAAATCCATATTCACATTCAATTTAGAGGTCACCAAACAAGGAATTGCACCCCATAAGCGGGTTATGGGCTGCATAACCCGGTTATGGGGTGCAACCAAACGGGCCCTTAACTATGTTATCTTTTAGACTCATGGTTTTGGTTATTTTTTTAGCTACACCCTTTGTGGCATGAGTTCCTTGGTATCCCAAATCCTTGACATCCAACATTTCCCTTCATATACTTTTTCAAACTTAGAGATGCAAGAATACCTCTAATTTGATATTGTAGCATGGTTTATAAAGTATTCTCAGCTCTTGGTCTCAAGGTTTCACATGGCCATATTATTTATCTAGTTGATGAGTTTGGATTGATTCTTATTTGATTGTCTTGGGTAAAGATCATATGCTATCCTTTATCCCTAACTACCGATACTTCCTTTCATATATTGTTTTAGAGTTGGTAATGTAAAGATACCATTATTTGTTTGTTTTGGGTTTAAGGTATGATTTAGTCCTGAGCTTTATTCCTTGACAAGGGTTATGGGTTGTGCTGTGTCCCCCATCCTCAATAATTTCCCTTGTATCTTTTTGGGCATAGTGATACATAGCCATTCTATTTTGTTTGTTTTTGGCATGAGCTTTGGAGTATCCTCAACCTTTGATTCCTTATTCATCCATGCCTACCTCCCTACACAACTCAAAGTGCCATTAATGATTACATTTGATGTTGCAACTATTCCAAAGGGATTTTCTTGACAAAAAAATAGTTGTTCAACTCAAGGGCGTATAATTACATGTGATTCAATAATAGAAAAGAATGCCATGCCACTATTAATGTGATGGTTACATTCTTGATGTAGAGAATCTCATGCCACCTCCAAGTTGCCATTTCAATGAATTTCATGGAATCTAAGCTCACCTTACATGTCACATTCACAATTTGTAGTTTTTGGATTCTTGAAGCAATGGGACGATATATATATATATATATATATATATATATATATATATATATATATACCAATTTGTTCCTAAATCAAGGGCAAGCTATTTTTTCTTTCTCTGTCATTCTAAATGCCAAGGTGCTTCAAGGGTTTCAAGTCTTGCAAATCTAGTTTCTATTAGAACAACATATTTTTAAATCACATATATCATCATATTTCAAATGGTTCCTAAAGCTAAATGTGCCCATGGTTCTATTTTCAAATCTTTTGGAAAACTCTAGCTTAGGGTTTCCTCTTGCCACATGTCCGTATGAATGTAATAAGTACTTGATGAATGCTGTAATATTCCAATTTGTTACAAGCTTTGTAATGGTTATTTCTCTATTACATATAAATTTTAAATGTAGTTCATGATTAATAATTAAGAAGTTTAATAATGTGATATTAGTGTTTATGGTGTATGTTTGTGCACAATCCACATTCCTTTGTGATTTCAATATGTTGTCTATCATGATATATTGTGACTCTGTAATCCAAGGATATACATATACAATAAAATTCCCCTCTCGTTCTCTAACATCTAGCCCTGTAGTTGAGTAGCACCTGCAAGATGTTCATGCCTTCTTTGTTGGTGTTGAGTTAATGATGATTATGTGATTGCCATGTATGATTGGCCTTGTGTGTTGTGTGATACCTTGTGCTTGGATGTTGTGTATTTCCATGTTCTACTGTTATGTATTCTACATATTTGGATGAGTGTTGCATCTCTCCTCATTGCCTTGCGTGTGCAGGTCTTTGACCTTTGTGGTTATCTTCTAGTAGCAAGGGATTGAATTGTTTGGTTCTATGTGGTTGGGTGGCGTTCCTACCATTGCTTGGGTCCAAAGTATAATACTAAGCATGCTCATTTGTTTCTTCTTTTAGTTGTACTTCATGCTTTCTTATAATTTTGAATTGTGAAGATGTATAATTCAAGGACATTTGAGTCCTATGCTATGCATCGTAATCATGTATATTTGACCTCTATATAGAGTAGATAGATTGATTTTTGTGTCCGAGCTTTGGAGTCAAGCATAATTGTTGCTATTTGACCAAGTTGCTTTTGTTGGTTAAAGTAAGTACATGTAGGAACCTTATTTGGGTTTAAAATGAATCTAGAGTATGTTAGAGATGTCTTAAAAGGTGTTTTAGATCCCTTACATTGTTGTCCTATCTCCTAGTGGCAAACTATGTCATGTTTGGACATTTTAGGGACCATTCGAGGCCTTCTAGAGCATCTTCTAGAGTGTTTAAGCATGAGTTCATGTCCTAAAGTTGCACTCTTGTGTGTCCTATCTTAGGGAAGGAGTTTGGGATGTTGGCGAGGCCACTACGCATCTCCCCATCCTCTCCTTTTGCTTGTCAGTGACACCTAGTGTATGGGGAAAACATTTTCCTTCGTTCTCAAGATCTTTTGGTTGTTTCATGTTCCCAAGACTTCTTCGACACCTTTGACATAGTCCAACATGTTTGTGATGTCCTGGAGATCAATCCTTACATTTTTTTTGCTCATTGGTCAAGATAGATGTGCATCCGAAGGACAACATAGGTGCTAGTCTTTAAGGACACTCATAATTTGAGACTGCTGCCTAGAGGACATGTGTGCACTGTGCTAGTATCCCTTTGATATGCTAGTGTCATAACTGGATGCCCAAGTCCTCTTAGGGTGCCAATGTCCTCATTTATTTATTAACAAGCTTTCAGGGACTCAAATGGGTAAAAATTGTCGACACAAGTTATTTGTTGCATCTTGAGGTGTTTGGGGAATGTCTAAGGGGGTGCACATTTGCGTATCTAATGATATGATACAATGTTGATTGCATGAAATTGTGTGTCCTTGCCCTAGGGAGCTTGATTGTTGCACTTAGAATTGATTAGATGGTCAAGCTTGTCTTCCAAAGTCTTGTGAAGTCTTGGTAGGGTCAAAGCCTCCTTTTGTTCATCACTAGGTGTCTTTAACTCCTTTATGATTGGTTGGAATTTAGGGACATTAGTCTTTTGCTTATGCATCGTCGCATTTCCTCAGGATATTTTATTTTTACAGTTGATCTAGTTAACTCCTGCATGCGTTGATAATGTTTGGGCATGAGTTGGAAAACCTAGTTTGATGTGGATTAGATGATGATGATTCCCTCGTCTTGGCCTAGTGTCTTTTGTGATAGGATGTGATCACAATGTTTGATGATCATTATTTAGGATTCATCCTTCCCCATTCTCACTTCTATTGTTTTAGCATGGTGAATGGTCCCGCATTTGCTAGTATTCTACTATTGTCACCTTGCTTGTACAATGGTGAGGTGTGGTTTAGTTGTTCAAGTGTCATATTGTCCTTGTGACACTTATGTGCACATTGTTGTGCGTGTGTGACATGTGTCATATTTAGGGTTGAAGTTGTTAAAGTAATCTTGGAATATTTTAAACAAATTACTCTGAGTTTCTTGGCTTGTGTCCTCAAGGGTTCCTTGGTAGGGCATTATAGTAGTATAACATATATTGGCAATATAGAAGAATCCAACAAGTAGTATGAGAGTAACCCAAATTCCTTAATGTAAATTCTTGAATAAGACCAAAGCATTGATCCATGGAAGCCCTTGATGGTTACAATGGAGAAATAACATTCCATCTAGCTATATTGCACTTGGAAGCGCCTATCACATTATTATCCATTTTTATTGTGTCAAGCGCTATGCATGAAGATACTAAATGATAGGTCTTTAAACAATGTTTTTAAGCTAGACAAAAAGTTTGCTAGTGATGATGATGTGTTTAGTATTGGTGACTAATGGACAAATATTTAGTGTTTATTGTGTCAAGCGATATGCATGATGATACTAAATGGTAGGTCTTTAAACAATGCTTTTAAGCTAGAGAGAAAATTCACTAGTGATGATGTTGTGTTTAGTGTTGGTGAGTAATGCACAGATATTAGTGATTGGGTGGTAGAGTGCAGGGATAACTTTAAGAAACCCCCTCCTAGGAAAAAGTGTAAAATCCTGGCGAATCATACATTAATTTAGGGGAAATTTTTTAATGATGATGGCGAAGTTTTTTTTCAAATTAAGAAAAAAATATAAAGTCGTAGGCGATTTTGTCCCTCTCGAATAAAAATTCTATAAAATCCTGGCGAATTATTGTCTTGTGAAGGTAAAAAAAATATTTGTAGTGGCGAATTATAAATTAATGTGGGTAAAATATGTAATATATGAGGCGAATTATTGTCTTGTGAAGGTA
>MU223464.1:2430021-2440924 GCA_018584345.1 Thuja plicata
CATCAAATGTTTTTATACTATCCTTATTTGGCAAATTCGGCGGGAGGTATTAGGTCAAGATATACAAATTTGGCGAAGCCCGCGTAATTTGAACACGTCTTTTGTTATTTGCGAGGCGATTACGGGTTGCCCAAGACGAAGTATGAATAATAAAGTTGGTGAATTGGGGTCGGTTTGAGACACGCGTCCGCAAAATGCCGGGCGAATTTGGGGCCGCCTATAAATATATTTATAAAACTAGTGGTGAATATAGGCCGTCCATTTGGGGCCGCCTAGAAATTATAGGCGAATTTTTAAATTTTATGGGGACCAAAAATTAGATTCCATTGGCGATAATGTGTAAGAAAAGTATAAAATTAAATATCACGCGGGGCGATGGGCCCGGGCATTGGACCGACTATTAATAATGGCCAGGCGATAGGGTGAAACGAATATATGTAAAACAATCGCCAATTCCCCGCTCGCCGACATGCGACATTCGCCAATTGGCGAATAATCGCCACTAAAGTTATCGCTGGTAGAGTGAGAGAACTAAAAAATGTTACAATATTGTTGATAAATTTGAACTCATGAATATTGGTTAGGATGTGAGAAAGACTATTTAACTTTCAGGCCATGATGAAGCACATGTTGAGTTTCATAGTGTCTTGAAATATATATGATTTAGCCAATTTGTTAAAATTAAAAGTTGAAAAATATAGTTTATAAGTAAACAATACAAAAGACAAATGGTAAATATAGTGTAAGCTACCTCTAAACATTGGGAAAGGACACATGGTGCTTGGTCAACCTAAGTGCAAGGTGGTGCTTCTCATAGATAGTCATGTTGAGGGATGACTTTGGTGTGTAGGTATAGAGTTTGATGGTAGTGATTATAATCTTTCCATCATGAATAGATGTAAGAAGCTTTAATATAATAAATTTTCAGCTCCCAACCACTCCTATGAGGAATGTAGGGCTCTTGGAGAAAAATGTGTCATAATTCTAAGGCTTCTATGGTTATTTCAATTCCTGTTATTCAAAGTCTAGCTAAGATGGAAGGTAATTAGAAAGCTTATGCGGTTTGAAACATTGAGAAATGTCATTACTATTTGGAGCACTTTGGATTTAAGCCTTGTTAAGTTTGTTTGTAGGTGTATCTTGCTCCACCATCTTTGAATTATAATAACTATTTAGATGAAACCCCCATGTGGAGGATGAATGTGGCAAACTAGAAGCTTGATTGATGTATGTGTTGAACACACACCAGATGTTGAGAGTGGGGCAGGGGTGAATCAACATCAACCAAAAATCTTGCTTGAGTAATCAACCATCAATGTTATCCACCACACAACTTATTAAGATAATAATGAACTAAAACAACAACACATCAACACCAATATTTTTATACATGGAAAACCCAAACTGAGAAAAACCACGATGAGCACTTGCTCACATAGATAAATCACTGAATAATTATAAAGATAGTAGGACCTCACTACTCCGGATTTGAAAATAGACTGAGTATAGATATGAACTCACTGCTCTAGACTTGCAAACAAAGACTCACTGCCAAAGCTACATGATATAGAAAATAACTTGGGCTCTAAAGACTACCATCCTAGGGACAAGGTACATTCAACTTTCCAAAATGGATAAAGAGAAATTCTCCTAATAATGTAGTTGTCCTGAACAACTCTGTCAACCTCAACAACACACTATCTCCACCTTTACTTTTCTGCCACGTTCACAAAATAACAGTCTCATAAATTGAACTTTGCCCTTTCCGAAACTTTACTCATAATTCTTCACTTTCTCTCTCACTACACACTTGCTTTTTACCAAAGAAAAAACTATACTTTTATATAAGATAGGTCATTGAAATTACAACAAGGTCGACCATGCCAAAAGAAAATTACAAGTCAGTCATGCCAAAAGCAAATTACCATAAGATCCTATGCCAAGAGCATCCAAACCAAAACATAGGTCACACATAACATGAACCCATCCGAATAAGAGATAAACATTAAATGCAATAATTGGACCAAAAATATGAAGCATGATCCACTTCAAGAGAAAGATGAGACCACGAACACGTTACACTTAGCCCAATACTAGATCCACAATAACTGGAACAACTTCCACAATTATCTCAAACGTGTAGCATCACACCGCCCAAAGAACCACATCACTTGCCAACCGTATCCAGACCTCCACACGCTGAGGTGAGATCCAAACTCCACGTTAAAAGCCATCACAACACATATCCGGACTGAAACACAAAATGATCATAACTGCATCACTTGGTAACACCGATTTTGGATCACCAAGAACAGTTTACAGATCACTAGGAAACACCACAACTAAGACCAATACTTAAATACAATATAGATCACATTTGTGCATCTTCAACCTTAACTTTTGTAGCGAAAACCTTCCAGAAACCACAACTAAAGAACTATCATCTTTAACTATATCTCTCTATAACTAAACCACTGACTTTCGGACCTAAGAATATAACATCAAAGCACTAACATGCATCATTCTCACATGATCTCCTAAATACATACCTGTTTTCCACTAATATGTAACACTATCATGTTCATCACACAACCTTACATCTTTTGGACAAACTTCCTTCATCTGGACTTATTCGGACCACCAAATATACTAGAATGTCTTCATAAAATACCTCCAAACCACAGTGTTTGACATCAATGACAACCAAACATATATTTCCAAGAATCTCCCCCTTTGTCTTTGATGGAAAATATCCACCAAAAATGTCCCATAAAGATATTAATCACTATTAACTTCCCCTAACTGAAATAACCAAAACATTCCTCGCTAACCTTCATACATTTATTTCTTATTTTCAAAGAAACATTGTCAAATTGACATTTTCCTTGTCTTTCTCCCCTTTTGCTATCAAGGAAAAAGACCAAAAACATACTTACCATTTCTTTGCCTAGGAACAACCACTAGCATCAGTGCAGAAGCCCCCCTTGGACAGATGCACCACTTTGATGCATTTACTTAGGAGGGAAACAACCCCAAGCTTCTCCCAGAGAAGCTCAAAAGTATCTTTCTCCAAAGCTTTAGTTAATATGTCTGCAATTTTCTCATTTGTAGAAATGTACTCTAATCTCACTTCCTTTTCAAAATTTTTTTTTCTTAAGAAATGGTATCTGGTTGATATATGCTTTGTTCTTGAATGCATCACTAGATTCTTAAAAATATTGATTGCACTTGTATTATCACACATAATAGGAATGCATTCATCAAATGCCACTTTTATGTCTTTGAGTGCGTGTTTCATTCACAATCCCTGAGTACATCATGATACTGCAACAATATACTCTTTCTCTGTAGTAGATAAAGATACCAAGATCTATTTATTACTAAACCATGAAACCAATATGTCGCTTAAGAAGAATGCACCACAAGTAGTGCTTTTCTTATCATCAACACTTCCTGCCCAATCAACATTAGTAAAGGTCCGCAACATGAAGTTTCCTTCCTTTTTGTACCATAAACTTTAATCCTCTGTTCCCTTTGAATATATGAAAATTCTTTTCAAAGCTTGCTCATGAGAAACCTTTGGTGTAGTCTTCAATATGGAAACCAAACACAAAGCCTGCATAATGTCTAGTCTAGAAGCAATTTGGTACCATAGTCCACCAATCATTGATCTATACTTTGTCTGATCTACTTCCAGAGACTCATCATTCTTGCTTAACTTGCAACCAATATTCATAGGAGTTGCAACAGGTTTACAATCACTTATACCAAACTTCTTCAACATATCCTTTTCATATTTATTTTGAGAAATAAAGATTCCATCATTAGACTAACTAAATTGTAACCCAAGAAAGAATGACAACTCACCAGTCATTGACATTTCAAATTCTTTCTGCATTTCTGCTGCAAACTCATTACACAATTCATCTTCTCCACCAAATATGATGTCATCAACATATAATTTAACTGTTAGCATTCTTCCACCTATCTTAAAATAGAGTTTACTATCAATAATTCCCTTCTTGAATTTTTGTTCCATAAGATATTTATTCAATATTGCATACGAAGCCCTAGGTGCTTGTTTCAGTCCAGTGCTTTTTTCAATCTGCATACCATATCTGGTTTTTCTGAAATCTTAAATCCTTCCAGTTGCTCTATATACACTTCAAGCTCTCCATTCAAAAAGGTTGATTTACATCCATTTGATATGCCTTAAAATTATTGTAAGCAACAAAAGCAAGAAACATCGTTATTGCTTCCATCCTAACTATTAGAGAAAAAGTTTTTTCAAATCAATTCCTTCAACTTGTGAATAGCGTTTACATACCACTCTAGCTTGATTTCTTGTGACATGTCCTTGTTCATTTAACTTGTTTTTGAATATCCATTTGGTTCCTATTACATTCTTGTCCACTAGTCTAGGTTCAAGTTTCCAAGTTTCATTTTTCTCTATTTGACTCAACTCCTCTTCCATTGCTTTAATCCATACCTCTTCCTTGCTTGCTTCTCCATAGTTCTTAGGTTCAATTATTGATAGAAAACATCAATCTACCTATTCTTGTGATCTAGAAATCCTTCTATTTGTCTGAACACCCTTATCTTTATCACCAATTATATGATCTTCTAAATGATTCTTTTGAACATATCTAGCAGGTGTCTTTACAATGACTATTATCTTCAATAGTTTTTTCTTCTTTGTCTTCTTTCAGAACATCCTTTTGTTCTAAAATAGATGGAGTAAACTCAACACCACTATTTTCTATCAGAGTAAGATGACTCCAATCTTCACATACCTTTAAATTTGCACTTTCAACAATCTTGTCCAACCTCTTATTGTATCATCTGTAAGCTTTCTTGTCTATTGCATAGCCCAAGAAAATTCCTTCATCAACTCTTGTATCAAATTTTCACTATCAATCTTCATCTCTTCTAAGGTAGCACTTGCTTCCGAAGATTTTGAAGTATGTCATTGTAGGTAGTCTTTCATACCATAGTTCATGACGTAGTCATGACAAGAGTTTCCCCAATGAAGATGTTACAAACTATGCAACAAGAGTCAACACAACAGAAACAACCAATTCAAGAACAATAAACATGCTACAACAAATTTTCACATTATCACAAAATTATTTATTTACATCACATTCGCTTGCAACATGCAAATTACAAACCTTTGGCATACATGCCTGATTACAACATAAATCTCAAGCTAAAACCTAATGGTAACCTTCCAAAGGCTATCTTACTCCGAGCTACCACTATGCCTAAACAAATATCAAATGCCTCAATATAAAGAGCCTTCACAACACATATGTCAATCGGATCAATTACATTTTCTAAGATAAATAAAACGTAACGTGTACAAATATAGGTCAGGACCCAAATCATAAGATCTCAAAGCCAAGATGTAGGAATGACACACGATCGAAGAGATACGTCGACCAAAGATCTAAGAACATCGTGATATGAGCCACTAAGCTTCGCTGATCGAAGAATTGCTTCACAAGATTGGAAAACTCCATCTGACCATTAGAACACAAAGAACACACAAAACTGACCATGAATCTAGAATATCTCCACATCAAAGTATTCAAATGAGGTGCGAACCTAGATATAAGTATAACATGATGTCCATAACCAACTCTGAGGTTCACAACAACAAATGATCTAAAACCAAGGGACGCCACTAAAACATAGAAAACTGGAAAGCAGGAACAAAATTGGAAGGAAATATTTTTGGGTGATGCAAGATTGCCAACAACCCAAAGATGCTCTTGCATCAGACACCCCTGGTGAGAAGAAGACATTCCATAAGAAGAATTTATGAACATCTTACAAGATTCAAGGCATACATCCCATGCTCATTCTTAATCCAAATATCCTCTTTATCTGCAATTGTCCTTCTCTGCACTTATGCTCTTTCTCCTGTCAGATTCATTAGCTCACTTTTCTTTGTACTTTCTCTATCATACTTCACATCAACATTAGGTAGTGAAGAACTCTTACCATCTCCTTTCTTTCACACATCTGATTTACCTATGCTAGAAGATTTCATATTATCAACAACCAAACTCTTCTACTGCTCTACTTTACCATTACTGTTATTTGATACCAACTGGTTCTCAGATCTGCCTCCAAGATCATTCTTCAAATCCATATAATGCTTTGTATTATTTTCCAAACAATAACTCTTCACAATGCTCAAATTCCCTGCACTCCTCCCCTTTTCTTCCTTCAAGAAAAAAAAGTAAACTTCTTCCCATCCTTCTCTATTGTGACCAAGTTATTTTGCAATCATGGATAGTCCCCTTATCAAATTGCCAAGGTTTTCGCAATAGAACATGACAAACACGCATAGATACCACATCACACAATACCTTATCTCTGTAAGTCTCAATGCTGAAGTTCAGCAAACATTGTTCTTTCACCTCCACCATATGTTCTGAAAACCAACTTATCCTATAAGGACAAGGATTTTTAAGCCTCTTCAAGCCCAGCTGTTGTACCGTTTCTTTTGATACCAAATAACTAGTACTACCTCCATCCATAACAACTTTACAAGATTTTCATCCTGATTTACATATAGTTCTTAAAACATTCCTCCTTTGTATAGGTTCAACTTCCTTCCTACTCAACATGACTCTCCTAAGCATAATATATTCTCCCATCGAGCAGGTTCTGCTACATTCTCCACAAGTGCGTCATCAGTAGCCTGCTCCTCATGTGCCACAAGATTTTATCTGCCCAAGATTTTACTAGATCCTTCAGAACATTGAAAAGCTAGTCTATGTCCTATGCCACCACATTTGAAACAAGTGCCTTTGAATTCCTTGCTACCATTCCCTCTCCTTGGTACCCTCTAATCAGGTTCCTCTTCAATGGTATTTTTTTCTTTTCCATTACTATTCACTTTCTTCTCCCTTCCTCTACGGTTACCCTAACTTTAACTTATCTTATTGCAATGCATTCTGATAAGCATTCTCCACTATAGAAATCCACAACATACTCAACTCATCATGAATATTAAATCTTAGACCATTAATATACTTAGCCACCTTCTCCTTATTTACTTCTCGGTGTCCAGATCTGATTATCATTTTGTAGAATTCCTCAGTATATTCCTTCATACTCATGTCCTTCTGCTTCAGGTTCTATAAGTTCTTGAACAATTCTAATTCATAATTTTCTGGATTGAATTTAGCTTTCAATCTAGCATTTTAATTCATAATCTTGTGAAATGGATTTAGCTTTCAATCTAGCAACCATTACCCTCCATCTAGTGATTTTAATTTCACCATTTTCCTTTCTATATTTCTATAATTCTTTTCACCATAGGGCAACATGACCTTTCAACTTAGTTCGTGCTAACGTAATCCTCTGTGGATCTCTAATATCTTCAAGCTTAAAATAATGTTCTAGTTCACCAATCCAATCTATCAAATCTTTAGGATGCAATGAACCAAAAATAGTAGAAACTTCCATCCTATGACTTTTACTTACTTGTGCCATAGCTCTCAACAATCTTTCCTCATCTGCAGGGATCTCAGTACCTACAGTCTCAAGATATTCAATAGCTTCTTCATATTCCTCTCGTGTCTCACAATTTCTTCGCAATCCATTCAATGCATTTCGGATCTCGTCCTCATTTCATTCTTGAAGTCCTCCATCATTTTCTCAAACCTTCTAGGGTTCATCCTTCTAGGAAACATCTTTCCAACCCTCGGGTGCAACTACCTCAACTTTGGCGATTTGATTACAAGGTGTGAATTGCCTCTCACTCAACAATCTATCCAACACACTTGCAACCTGCCTCTAACTCGGCGATCGGTTCAGCCTCAGTATTCCTTCAAACAAAGTTCTCAACCAACAACGATCTCCTGACCGACCCCTTGCACAATTCCTCTACAAATGCGAGACAAATCCACACTTTGCCACCCCACAACAAACACATCTAGGACTTCACAAGCTCAGGAACTCGATCTGCTAATAGAGGAACATCATCCTTTCTCTGATACCATCTAACACAGTAATGGTAGGAGTTTCCCCAATGGAGATGGTCCAAAACATGCAACAAGAGTCAACACAGCGGTAACAACTAATTCAGGAACAAGAATAGACAATCAACATGTTACAACAGATCTTCACATTATCAGAGAATTATATATTTACATCACATTGACCAACAACATTTATATTACAAACCTTCGACATACATGCCTAATTACAACAAAAATCTTAAGCTAAACCCTGATTCTAACCTTCCAAAGGCTATCCTACTCCGAGATACCACTATGCCTAAATAAAGATCAAATGCCTCACTATATAGAGCCTTCACAATACATATGTCAATCAGATCAATTACATTTTCCAAGACAGAAAATATAACCTGTGCAAATATAGGTCAGGACCCAAATTATAAGATCTCAAAGCCAAGATGTAGGAATGACTCAGGATCCAAGAGAGATGTCGACCAAAGATCCAAGAACATTGTATATGAGCCACTAAGCTTCGTCGATCAGGAAATTTCTTAGCAAGACCGGAAAACTCTATCTGATCGTTAGAACATGAAGAACACACAAAACTGACCATGAATCTAGAATATCTCCATAGTGAAGTATCCAAATGAGGTGTGAACCCAGACACAAGTATAACACGATGTCCATAATAAACCCTGAGGTTCGCAACAACAAATGATCCAAAACCAAGAAATGCCACTAAAACACAAAAAATGGGAAAGGAGGAAAACTGCTAAAAGGAAATATTTTTGGGTGATGCAAGATTGCCAACAAAGCAGGGATTCTCCTTCATCAGTTCATAAGGTGTCTTTGCATTATTTTCTCTGATTTGCACCTTGTTAAGAAGACATACTACAATATGCGCAACATCCTCCCAATATACATTGGTTAGAGTAGTATCCTTTAACATAGTCCTTGCCATTTCAACAACAATTCTATTCTTCCTTTCAACCACTCCATTATGTTAAGGAGTCCTTCGAGAAAAAAATGTCTTCTTATTCCATTCTTATACCGAGGGGTTCTATTCATACTACTCATACGATGATAAAGGATAATGAAGACTATGAATTGGCTGAAGTCATGAGAGATCAGTTAATGGTGAACCTAGAGAAGATCAAGAAGGATAAGAAGCAAAAATTCAAATATGGTCAGGTGATTGTGTTTGTTTTTCTACTTTTAGAACATGTTCCTCGGTATCGGTAACGTAACTTGGTTCAATGATACCCTTGTTTTCATTCAAATCAATATCTTTATAAAAAATTTTGGTAATAAATTTACAAGCATGGTATGGGGTTACCTTAAAGATTTTTAGAAATAGATGCATGAGAGAGAAAGAATTCCATCTTCTATTGAAGAAAGATACAAGGCCACTATATGTTTCATGGTAGACACTGATACATGTATGATGGAAGCAGTTGAGCCCAGAAATTCATGGGTAATGCCCAGCGGATACGAAGTGGAAGGAGATATTCTGACTATGTATGCAAATAATCTGCCAGCTCAACCGATAGATCCCAATACTCCAAGGTGTGGTAGATATGAAGATAAATCACTCAAAGTTCATAAAGAGTTAATAAAACCAGTCATTGAGAGAAGAGTAAAGAAAGATATTGATACATTCATGATGAAGAAAGGCTTCATGAAAGAAAACTTGGAGAAGATTAGAGCCAAGCATACAGTGGGAGCCAAGCATGTTGTGGGAGCCAAGCTGACACATTAGGAGGAGCTGAGGATGAATGATGAACTATAACTGATTGAATGTTTGAAGATGTTAAGTTGATGATCATGCAATGCATTAAATCAGTTAATGTATTGTATTGTCATTGATGTCAACTTAATATAATATATATGGCCATGGACATATTGCCAAAGACTTAAAAGAAACTATGAATCAAAGGCTATTCTATCAGTAATGCATATAAGTCAAGTATTCACAAAGTGACTGTATACACTGACAAAGTGCACACTGACAGACAGAGTAAAAGAGAAAAGTCACAGTGTTACCCAATGAGAAAATGTACAACATTACCGACGAGAAAAGTCACAGTGTTGACTAAAGAGCAAAGCACAATGTAACCTAATAGACATAATTACAGTGTTGCTCGATGGACGGAGATCCTGAAGACAACTAAAGTCACACCGACGAAACAGTGAGTTTTCACCGATGACTAACTGAAGTATTGAACAATAGAACATAGAGTTCATAAACGACAAAATGCTTAGCTGTCAAGAGCTAAAAATAGACTTAACTGATACTTATCATTGTTTTAATCGACAAGATAATGCCGGAGATAAGTAATAGATTTTAAGCTTCTTTGTCCACTTGGCAAGTAGATCTCTATGAGATAAAACTGGAGTTTTTCTTTAAATCTAATTGGCGAGAATTGTGAATCACGCCAAGATCAAGAAAGCCGAGAAATGGTGAATCATGTCTATAAAGAGACAACCTAATTCATTACGAATTTGGGGGAGAGAAGAGAAGTGAAAAGATAATAAATGCTGAAGAGAGTCTGAAGAAGAAGAAAGTCTTAATTTAGACTTGATCAACAAGCTGAGAAAAGAGCTAGATTCTGTAGACACCGACGAACAGTGAAACAACATCACAAAGAAGAATATTGTGGAGCAAAGGTATTGAATTGATTATATTGATCAGAGAGGTAATACACTTACAATAGATCTGAAAATCTGCAATTCAAGTTCTATGTGTGAACATATCACTTTAGTGTTTCATTTTAACCATTCAAGCATCAAGTATCTTAATCGAGCAGGACTTAAAAGTATTTTGTAATTGAGATACATCCCAAGGAGTATCAAAAAGTTTGATCATACAAAGTAGCATTGGATATGCCCGATACCTATTGACAGGCCAAGTGAGTGTTTGATCAAGG
>MU223464.1:2440974-2451205 GCA_018584345.1 Thuja plicata
AGCATTAGATGCTAGATACTAAGTGACAAACTATCTTTTAAATCCTCTAACAAGGTCACACCTAATAGTGTGTTTGTAACCTTTAATAGGGTTGGCTCTTAACCGAGCTCACTTCAGAAGAGTGAAAATTTGGGGTACCGGTCCCGGTGTTTTTTTCCTTAACAGGGTTTCCACGTTAAAAATCCATGTGTTATGTGTTTATGTTTCATTACGTTACTGTTTTGCATTTCACATAAGCTATTCTGGATTGATCGATATACACTAGTTATTTACCGTGTTTCGGTAAATAGAAAGAATGCTTATCGGTAAACATACAGAAGAAGGTTTACAAAGTATTCCAACAAGTAGTAATTTGATATAAGTATTTCAAGGCACTCATATTATAGGACTAAAGATAACTAGAGGTATAATTTGTGGTACTAAGTTTGAAGGGTTGATTTAAGGATTAATTTTTGAGGCCACTGATTCACCCCCCCCTCATAGTTATTACTAACAATTGGTATCAGAGCTTAGGTGCTTAGAAGGAAGGTTTCAAGACCTAAGATAAAGATCACAAGATGAATAGACAAGATGTGCCCAAGTTGAACAAAGACAACTTTGCTTCATGAAAAAGAAAAATAAGACTCCACTTATCAGGTATTGGAAATGATGTTACTCAATATTTAGATACTGAATATGTGTTTCCCACAGGAGCACCCACAGTTAAACAAATGAGAGAGAAACATAAGCACAACTGCATGATGATAGAGTTTGCTTCCTCACTCTTTGATGCTGAATTTGAAGATGTCAAAGCATGCACAATTGCAAAGTATATGTGGGACAAATTGAAGCTTGTACATGGTGGTGATAAAAATGTTCTGAGAGCCAAGGAAGAAATCCTTAGAGGAAAGTTTGATGATCTCAGAATGAAAGAAGGTGAAAACATCACACAGTACAACACAAGAATCAAAAAGGTAGTCAATGTTATCCGAGGAGTTGGAGGTGTACTAGATGAAGATACAATGGTAGGTAAATTCTAAGAACCTTACTGCCTACTTATGCTATTAGAGTATTTGCCATACAAGAAATGAGAGAAGTAGCAAATAGCAATGTTACTCTAGACAGTTTGATTGGAAGGCTGATTTCATTTGAGATGAAGAACTTTGATAATAGTGTCTTACCAAACATAGTCCGCATTCAAATATTCTTTGAGAATAAATAAATCAAGTCATAAACACACTATGAGAAAAAATAGTGATAGTGAAAGTGAAAAAGAAGATCTTGATGAAATTGAAGCACTTATGACAAGAAGAATGCAGAGAGGAAAAGGTAAATATATAACGGTAAATTACCACTAGTGTGTTTTAATTGTAAAAAGATTGGACACTTTGCTGCAAGATGTCCTAACAGAAGAAAAGATGACAAAAGTAATGAGAGGTCATTTGAAAAGAAGTATGACAGAGGTGATTACAGAAGCAACCGACCATCAGAAAGAAGAGATACCCAAGACTACAAGGACAAAGGAAAGAAGGCTAGTTACCTAGAAAAATGCAAAGATGATGATACTGACACCGAATCTGATGAAGACATCAAGATGGTGTTTGTGGCAGTAAAAGATGATTCAGATGATGATGAAGAAAGGTATGTAGAAACTACACTCATATCTAAAGTTAGTAAAAATGATGTCTGGATCATAGATAGTGGTTGCACTCACCATATGACTGGTGACAAATAAAAGTTTGAGACTTTTGAATACTAAAATGGTGGTTTAGTAAGAATGGGTAATGACACACCTTGTCCAGTTGAAGGTAAATGAACTATAATGTTGAATAACCTGATAAAATGTGAAAATTCTTATTGGGTGAAAGGATTGAATTATAATCTATTGAGCATATCTCAGTTGAATAATTCAGGTCAGAGTAGCATTTGAAAATAAGAAGGCAAAGATCTTCAATAAATCAGGAAGTCTAATTGGTATCGGTGAGCAGAAAAAAAAGGTAACTTATTCTATCTGAATGATACTGACACCACTTGCTTAATGGCTAGAAATTAAGATATATGGTTGTGGCACAAAAGATTGTGTCATGTAAACTTTGACAACATGATAAAGATAAGCATAAAAGAAATGTAAGAGGCTTATCGACGATGATTAAGCCCGACAATATCAAGTGCAAAAATTGTCAAAAAGGTAAGATGACAATGTCTAGTTTCAAAAGAAAAACTCATACATCTGATGCCATTCTAGAATTATTCCATACTGATCTAAGTGGACCCATGAGGACAAAGAGTTATTATGGTGATAGATATTTTATTCTCTTTGTTGATGATTACTCTAGAATGATGACAATAATGTTTCTAAAAGATAAATCTGAAGCATTCAAGATGTTAAAATGGTACAAAGCAATGGTTGAAAAACAAAGTGGTAAAGAATTGAAATGCTTAAGATCAGATAGAGAAGGGGAATTTATTTAAGATGAATTCATTAACTTTTGTAATGAGGATGGAATCAAAAGACAGGTGTCTGCACCGCGAATACCACAGCAAAATGGAATTTCTGAAAGAAGGAATAGATCCATTGTTGATTGTGCAAGGACACTGATGATAGAGAAAGGAATCACCCCAATCTTCTGGAGGGAAGATGTCAGTACTATTGTTTACACATTGAACATAGTACAATTGAAGAAAGACACCAAGAAGACACCTTATGAGCTATGGTATGGATACACACCTAATGTAAGTTACTTAAAAATCTTTGGTAGTCAATGTTATATCATAAAAGATGATAGAAATGGAAAGCTTGACTCCAAGAGTGATGAAGGAATATTTCTAGGGTATTCCACCAAGAATAATGCTTATAAATGTCTCAATAAAGCCTCTAACAAAATTGTTGAAAGTGCAAATGTAAAGATAGATGAATTTGCAGAGAAGAATGAAAAGGAAAGCACAAAAGAACTAGAGGACTACAATAGGTTTGTCTACAATGAAGAACCTGACACTCTACCCAAGCAACAATATAGAGCTCCCAAGCAATAGATCATTGCACCCGAGCATCAGGCTGCAAGTATAGATAATCAAGATATTGCTCAAGATGATGTACAAAGTGATGGAGATCAGAATGAAGGACACATTGATGATCAAGATGATAGACAAAGATTTGAACCCGTAATTTCTAGATATGTCAGAAGGAACCATCCATAGAACCAGATCATTGGAGATAAGAAGGCTGGTATGAGAACCAGAAGTAAGTCTCTAAACACAAGATGTCTTATTTGTGATTTTGAGCCAAAATCTATCAATGCTGCACTTGATAATAATGAATGGATTAGTGCTATGAATGAAAGACATCGACACTTGTACCAAGACCAGATGACAAGAATGTCATCGGTACAAAATGGATATTCAGGAATAAACTAAATGAGAATGGAGAAGTCACCAGAATCAAAGCAAGACTAGTATACAAGGGGTATGCACAAGAAGAAGGGATTGACTATGGAGAGACCTTTGCACCCATTTCTAGGCTAGAAGGAGTGAGAATATTACTTGTTTATGCTACATGTAAAGGATTCAAGGTGTATCAAATGGATGTCAATTCTGCATTCCTAAATGGAATACTTGAAGAAGAGTTATATATTGAACAACCTGAAGGGTTTGTTGATCTAGAAAAGAGGGACATGGTATGTAGACTACACAAAGCCTTGTATCGATTGAAATAAGCACCCCAAGAATGGTATGTGACTTCATTCCTATCTTATAATTATTGGATTTGTAAGGAATAGTGAAAATAGTAATCTTTATTTGAAGGAAGATATTGATGCTAACATTTTGATTGCTGAAATATTTGTTGATGACATCATATTTGGAGGCAATGATGCTATGAAAATCATTTGCAAATGAAATGAGAAAAGAGTTTGAGATGTCTATGTTTGGAGAGATCAATTTCTTTCTTGGTGTACAGATCATGCAACAAGATGAAGGTATTTTCATTACACAATCTAAATACATCAAAGAAGTGCTAAAAATATTCAAGATGGAAGATTCCAAACCAGTTGGAATACCGATGGCAACTAGATGTAAGATGACAAAGGATGACAAGTCATCAGAGGTAAATCAAATTTTGTACAGATCAATGATTGGAAAACTCATGTATGTTGTACACACTAGACCATATATTGCACATGTAGTAGGAATAGTTGCATGATTTTTTTCCAATCCCAGGGAATCACATATGACTGTTGTGAAAAGAATCCTAAGATATCTGAAGAATACCGAGGAATATGGCTTATGGTATAGAAGAGAAGGAAAATTTAAAATTAAGGTCTTTACTGACGTTGATTGGGCTGAAAATATTGATGAACGAAAGAACACAACTGGAGGATCATTCTTTATGGGTGACATACTTGTCACATGGATCAGCAAGAAGCAAGGATGCATCTCTCAGTCTACTACAAAAACAAAGTATGTTACCGCTGCTGTAAAATTCTCAAATATTGCATGGATCAAACAGTTACTAGAAGGTATGCAAATGAAAATCCTTGAATCAATAATTATCTATTGTGATAATACAAGTGCAATAAACATCTCCAAGAATCTAGTCATGCATGCTAAGACAAAGCATACTGCCATCAAGTATCATTATTTGAGAGAACAAGTTCAAGAAAAGGAGGCGATACTTGAGTATGTGAAATCAAAGGAATAATTAGCCGATATCTTCACCAAACCACTGCCCAAGGATGCATTTGAGTACTTGAGAAAGAGACTACGGGGTCATACCCTTGTCTACTGGTCAGTAAAATGACTAGAAGGCTGCATCAACCTGCTTATTATCAGAATATCATTCATGTTGATGCAAGCACATAGATGGACTTCAAAGATAAATCTATACACAAAAAGGTATTTATCTACTCTGAGCACCAGAGTTATTGTATTACCGATGGATTGGGAAATTCAAGGAGTATATTATGGATATAAAGGATTTGTTTGACATTACTATCAAAATATTTGTTTGGCATTGTTGTCAAAGGGAGAGATTATATCCATTATCACCTTAGGGAAAGATTATATCCTTCAAGGAGAGATTATCTTAGGGAGAGATTATATCCATCACATTATCCAAAAGGAGAGATGTAACCAGAAAGGGAGAGTACATACAAAGGAAGAGAATTGTTGACAAGAGACATCAAAAGAAAAGAGAACAATGAAAGGGAGAGAGTTTGACACAGGAGAAGAACATATCACATCAAAGAAAGAAAGATTCTACATCTATCCAGTAAAGGGATTGAAGATAGAGAGAAAGCTGCAAGAATCAAATCTAAGTTATATGAACTTACCGAGGACCATATATTTGTATCGGTTATAGTACATAAGATTGGTAGTTTGATAAACTTCAACTGCTATATTTTATATTGTATTAGCAGTAATATAGTGTGTTTCCATCAATTCCAAAGAGAGAGATTGATGAACTATAATTGATTGAATGTTTGAAGATGTTAAGTTCATGATCACGCAAGGCATTAAATCAGTTAATGTATTGTATTGTCATTGATGTCAACTTAATATAATATGTATGGTCATGGACATATTGCCAAAGACTTCAAAGAACCGATGAATCAAAGGCTATGCTATTAGTAATGCATATAAGTCAAGTATGACTGTATACACTGACGAAGTGCACACCGATGGACAAAGTAAAAGAGAAAAGTCACAGTGTTACCCGATGAGCAAATGCACAGCATTACTGATGAGCAAAGTCACAGTGTTGACCAACAAGAAAAGCACAGTGTAACTTGACAGACAAAATTACAGTGTTTCCCAATAGACAGAGATCTTGAAGACAACTGAAGTCACACCGACGAAACAGTCAATTTTCACCGATGACTAACTGAAGTATTGACCGACAGAACAAAGAGTTCAAAAATGACAAAATGCTTAGCTATCAAGAGCTAAAAATAGACTTAACTGATACTTATCATTATTTTAATCGACAAGATAAAGCCAAAGATAAGTAATGGATTTAGAGCTTCTTTGTCCAGTTTGCAAGTAGATCTCTACGAGATAAAACTGGAGTTTTGTTTTAAATCTAATTGGTGAGAATTGTGGATCACACCAAGATCAAGAAAGTCAAGAAACGATGAATCATGTCTATAAAAAGACAACCTAATTCATTACAAATTTGGGGGAGAGAAGAGAAGTGAAAAGAGAATAGATGCTGAAGAGATCCTGAAGAAGAAGAAAGTCTTCATTTAGACCTAATCAACAAGCTAAGGAAAGAGCTAGATTTTGCAGACAGAGACGAATAGTGAAACAACATCACAGAGAAAAATATTGTGGAGCAAAGGTATTAAATTGATTATATTGATCAGAGAGGTAATACACTTACAATAGATCTAAAAATATGCAATTCAAGTTGTATGTGTGAATAGATCACTTTAGTGTTTCAGTTTAACTATTGAAGCATCAAGTCTCTTAACCGAGAAATACTTAAAAGTCATTTGTAATTGAGATACATCCCAAGGAGTATCAAAAAGTTTGATCATGCAAAGTAGCACTGGATATGCCCGATACCTATTGATAGGCCAAGTGAGTGTTTGATCAAGGATGGTAGCATTAGATGCCAGATACTAAGTGACAAACTATATTTTAAATCCGCTAACAAGGCCACACCTAACAGTGTGTTTGTAACCTTTAACAGGGTTGGCCCTTAACTGAGCTCACTTTAGAAGAGTGAAAATCTGGGGTACTGATCCTAGTGTTTTTTCCCTTAACAGGGTTTCCACGTTAAAAATCTATGTGTTATGTGTTTATGTTTCATTACTTTACTGTTTTGCATTTCACATAAGTTTTTCTAGATTGATTGGTATACACTAGTTATTTACTGTGTTTGGGTAAATAAAAAGACTTCTTATCGGTAAACATACAGAAGAAGGTTTACAAAGCATTTTGACGAGTAGTAATTTGATATAAGTATTTCAAGGAATTTATCTTATAGGACTAAATATAACTAGAGGTATAATTTGTGGTTCTAAGTTTGAAGGGTTGATTTAAGGATTAATTTTTGAGGCCACTGATTCACCCCCCCTCTTAGTTATTACTAACAATGAAGATGAAGTTGAAGTAGTTGGCATAACCGGTAGTGCTCCAACCGGTAGACAGACCGAAAGACAAACTTAAGTGAAGAAGGAGAAACCTTCTCCTCCGGTGATGACAAATAAGAAACCTACAAAGAGTGCCAAGCCTAAGGATACAACAATTAAGGAGACACCAAGCATTGAAAAGGAGACTGCAAAGGAAAAGAAGGATGACTCGATGGTCATACAAATTGCTGAAGGTTTTAAGATTGATAATGTACAAGTAACACTTGATGAAACATATAGTACATATGATATTCCTATTATGGAGGTACATGATGAACCAATGAATTCAAAAGAGCCTTAGAATGAGACTGAGACACAAAAAGAAGATGAACCAGTAAGTAGAGGTACCTGTCAGGCTATGACCGATGATACACAAATGTATGGTTCTATTGTTGATTAGAAACAAGAAAAAGAAAAGGAAATTGAGGCTACATAAGTTGACATTAAAGGGAAGCAATCACAAGAGGAAGACATTGTTGAAAAGTAACAGAGTGTAGACAAGGCCACTCCTCCAACAAAGTACAAGATACAAATTGATGATGACATAAAACTGAAGGGAAAAATTGATTTCAGTACAATGAGCGTTGGGGAGATGATTGATATTGCTATTTCATTTGAGTCAAAGGCAAGGAAAAAGAGAATGCAACAAGATGCCCAGGTAATTATTACTTCTCAAGACTTATTTTCAGAACTATTGAGCACTGTTAAATATGATGAAAAGGGTAGACCTATAGACTAGTTAGCTCATTTGGTTGCTGCAACTAGTGAGGAGATGAAGAGTCGAGAAGATGAAATAGTTCTAAGGGAAAAGAAAGCTTATGAGAAGAAGAGATTAGAAAAGTTAGCTTAGTCAATCGTTACAGACAACAAAACACTCACAGTGTCAATCAAATGAAGAGTGCATTGAATGAAGGTACTAAGATTTTAAAGTTTATTTATGATTACTCCTAATTTTTGAAGGATTTGGAAAGAGAAAAGAGTGAAGCTCAGTAGGAGCTTATGCTACTTATAGCAAATTTTGAATCCCATACTTATAGGAAAATTTCATGTTTATTTTTCTAAGTCTTGCCATCAATGCCAAAGGGGGAGATTGTTGGCATTTGGTCAAGATGATCTCTATTTTTATCATGATAATGTATTTTGGTGTTGTCATTTATGGAAACATGATATATTGGTGGCAAGAGATCAGTTACATCGATAGTGTTGAATATCTAATTGAAGAATTGACTAAGTGTACAACCAACCAGGTAGAGAATAAAATGCAAGGAACACTTGATCGGATCTAGCATTGGAGATCGAGTTAAGGTGTGAGATCATGCATATAAAATCTACAGAGGTATATCTACCTAAATCTACAATCACATTAGTTAGTTTGCAAATTTGAGAAAATTATTGAAGATTCAAGTGCTTACATGAAGAACAGAGGACAGACATATCAAGTTTGTTTAGATTGGTTCCCCATTATATTTAATGTTTGTTAATGATTGTTTGTGACCTGATATATGTTGTGTCAAGTTTATTGTGTTGACCAATATGTTTTGGCAGGATCAGATTTAAGTTTTAAGTCGATGGGTAAAATGTTTTAGGTGAAGAGGTCGACTGTGATAAAGTTGTTATAAAAGAAGGATGAATTTGTGAATTAGGGTTAATGTGGTGATGTTTAGATGATATAATAAGAGATTATGATTGTGTGAATTTGTTGGATGATTGAAGAGGCACTGTGATCAAAACTATAGCAGATCTGTCAGACAGGAAGGTCATTTTCAGATAATTTATTCTTGGGTCTATCTCAAGGCAAGCCCTAAAACATTTGCAAAGTAAAACCCTTTAACAAGGTTAGTTTTAACAGGGTGACCAGGATATTTAACAAGGTATGAAGTATAAATACTCTAACCAAGTGACTCTTAGAAGGAGTTTGAAATCTCTTAACAGAGTGGTCTTTAACAAGATTTGTTAGCTTCTAACCGGGCTAAATAACTCTTAACTAGGTATACCCCTAACAAGGTTTTTGTAACTGCTCCTAACAGGTAAAATTTCTTGGTGCACAAGTGACATTTATGGATACCATTTCATACATGGTTTTCTCCCTCTAATAAGGGTTTCAATGGAAATAATCTTGAGTCTTGTATCTACTTTGTGTGAATGGTTTATGAGCTAAGTTTCTATATTGCATTTACTTTTTCATGTTGGATTTTGTGGAAGACATTAAGGTTTGTTTCAGATTTGTGGGTACACTGATTCACCCCCCCTCTTAGTGCCTCTGAAGACTAACACATTCTTGGACAAAAATTCATAACCTTTCTTACACAGTTGACTAACACTTAGCAGATTATGTTTCAAACCTTCAACATAGTAAACATCATTAATATTACAATTACCATCAATTAAAATGGTTCTAATGCTTTTGATTTGCACATTCTCTTCTCGTGCAAATCTGATTTCTCCTCCATCATAATTTTCCAACTTAATAAATATTTTATTGTCACCAGTTATATGATTTGAATATCTAGAATCTTTTATCCATGCACCTGCAACAACTTTAACATGTAATTCATTCTCCTCAATCTCTAGCTCTTTATTTTGTGAAATAGCCAGAAAAAAGAGATTCCTTAATTGATTCATTAGTATCCCCATCTTCAGAGGAGTGTTTATCCATGGAACATAAACTCTTATTACCCTTTCCTTTGAAGTTTTTTCTTTTGAATCACCTTTCTTTTGATTTCTTTTTCTATCATCATCTTCCGATTCACTATAATATACCCTATGCTTGTAGTTATTAGCAAAATGTTCCATTCTTCCATGATTAAAGCACTTAAGTGTTGGAAATATAGACGGAGTAACTGAGAGGGGAGGGGTGAATCAGTTACCACAAAAATAAATCCACAAGTCCCTTAGATGTCTTTAATATATACTGCTGTTACTCGGTAGATTAACTTATTATTGTTCATTAAACATTCACAGTTATTGACATGCATAAATCAAATAGCATAAACATAATTAACACTAGATATAACGTGGAAACCCAATTTGGGAAAACCACCAATGCAACTAGTTACTGATTTTCACTCTTCTGAAGTGAGCCCTGTTAGGAGCCAACCCTGTTAAAGGTTACAAAACACACT
>MU223464.1:2451305-2471378 GCA_018584345.1 Thuja plicata
ATTTCACAAATAAAATCCTTCGCAGGCCGACGCAGTCCAGAAATGATATTCCAGTGTTGACCAACCGATGCTCGGTGAACACTGCAGATATTGCAAAAATCCTTCGGTAACCGAGTGAACTCGGTAAAGTCTAACTTTCTGTCACATTTTCTTTGATGACCGAGTGAACTCGGTAGAGACTGAATTTCCTTTGTCGACCGAGTGAGCTCGGTAGTAACTAACTTCTTGGTATAGTATTCTGGGGCGCTTGGTAGACTCTGTAAATAGCTTCTCTTGCCGTCTGAGCTCGGTAGACTTGGTTAACTGCCTTGCTGAACATTCTGAGCTCGGTAGACTCTATCTAATGACTGATATGACATTTGTGTAACATCAAGGACAATACACAATTAAACAATTGTTTCCAACACTTAAGAGGTAACTTACCTTTGTATTTACCGGTATCTCGCTTGAATCTTCTTGAAAGTAATGCTTCAACATCCTTTGACATTTTGCATGTCTTTGGTTCAACTTCTTCAACAACTTTAAATGCAGTCTCTCTCTTTTCCCTTTCAACTTTTGCAATCTTAAATAAAAAAAGTGAACCAGTAAGTTGCCATCGGTATGAAATCCTACGGTAGGATTAATAACATTTTAAGTATAAATTCTCTATCGTCTAGATGTCTACCAACAAATTTGATTCCATCCACAACATCTATGACTCTATATATGTATCTTTCAACACTATCATGTTCTATTTTTCTTAAGAACTCATACTTCTATTTTAGGTTCATAAGTTTTTCCTTCTGTCTTTAAATCTCCTTCATATACCAAAATCAACTTATCCCATATCTCTTTATCTCTTTTTATACCTTTTCCTTTTTCAAATTCCATGTTACATAAAGTGCTAAACAATATTTCTCTTGCTTTAACATTAGATTCCTTTTGTTTTTCTTCATCAATATTCAAAGGTCGTCATGAAGGTGGATTGGAACTAGTTTGAATAACCTCCCAAATACCATTTTGTAAAGTTTACAAATATGATTCCATCTTGTCTTTCCAATAATGAAAATTCGTATCATCAAACACTAGAGCCTGAAAGTGTAAGTTTTGTGCCATCTTGGATCTTCCTCAAGCGGTTAAGCTTCTTCAACATGAACTTGCTTTGATACCAATTGTTGAACACACAATGAATGCTGAGAGGGGCGATATGGGGTGGGGGTGGTAAATCAACATCAACCAAACATATTGCTTGATTAATCAACCATCATTTTTATCCACCACACAACTTATTAAGAAAACAATGAAATTAAACAAACATGTCAACACCAAGATTTTAATATGTGGAAAACCCAAATCAGGAAAAACCATAGTGAGAACTTTCTAATAGAGATAAAACACTGAATTTATGGTCTGATTACAAACATAGTAGGAGCTATCCATATTTGCAAAAAGAGGCTCACTGCCAATACAATACTGAATATAGATAGGAGCTCACTACTTTGGATTTGCAAAAAGATGCTCACTAGAAAAGTTTCAAGATACAAAAAATAACTTGTATAACCAAGACTCATTTTCCTAGATACAAGGTGCATTCAATGCTCCAAAATGGATAAAGATAAATTCTCTTGATAATGCAACTATCCTACACAACTTTGTCAATATCAACAACACATTGTCTTTGCCTTTACTTCTCTGCCATAGTCATAAAATAGAAGTCTTATAAACTAAACTTTTCTCTTTAGAAACTCTTCTCATAGGTCTTCACTTTCTTTCTCACTACACACTTGCCTTTTTCCAAAGCACATATTGTACTTATATACAAGATAGGTCATTGAAATTACAACAAGTTCGGCCATTCAAAAAGCAAATTACAAGTCATCCATGCCAAAAGAAAATTATAATAAGGTCCGATGCTAAGAGCATCCAGACCAAAACATAGGTCACACATAACATGAACCCATCCAGATAAGAGATAAACATTAAATGAAATAACTAGACCAAAAACATGAAGTACAATCCACTCCAAGAGAGAGAGGGGACCATGAACATGTTTTGCATAGCCTGATACCAGATCTACAATAATCACAACTACTTTTATAGTCATGTCAAATGTGTAGCATCACATTGTCCAAAGAACCACATCACTTTTGAGCTGCATCCGAACCTCCACATGCCAAGGTGAGATCCAAACTCCATGTCAAAATCCATCACAACACATATCTAGACTAGAACACAAATTGATCATAATAAAATCACTTGGTAACACTATTTTTGGATCACTAGGAAGAGTTTCCAGATCACTAAGAAACACCACAAACAAGACCAATACCTTAATATAATATATATCACATATGCAAATCTTCGACCTTAAATTTCAGAGTGGAAGCCTTTTAGAAACCACAACTAAACAAAATTCATCTTCAATTGTATATCTCTGTAATTGAACCATTAACTTTTGGACCTAAGAACATAACACTAAAGCACTGGCATACATCATTCTCACATGCTCTCCAAAACACATATCCGTATTACACTAATCTGTGACACTATCATGTTCATCAAACAACCTTACATCTTCCGGAAAAGATTCATTTAGACTTATCTAGACCACCAAATTATACCAGAATATGCCTTCAACACATACCTATAGACTACATTGTTTGACATCAATTCCATCCAGAAAAAGAAACATGTATTTCCAACCGTATGAATGAGAAAAATCCTAATACTATGGTGGAGTCCTAGTATATGACGGATCCCCAATTTATCTAGCTACTAAATATAAGGTATCATGATCACAAAATGGAAGAGTAAATGAAGTGGAAGAAGGAATTTGTATTGAGAGTTTGGACTAGAAGATGGAGTGGGATGATGAAGTTAATCTATCTCTACTCTAGAATAACTATCTAGAGGAAAGCATCATGTGGATGATTATTGATAAATACCAATAGTGGGGAAAGGTTTTTTTTTTCAAAATTGAAACTTCTCACAATTACCAAATCGTGAATATTAGTATCCAAAACAAAGATACCCATTGACTCCATTAGGATAACTTACAAATATGCAAGGCTTTCTTTGTGCTTCCATTTAATTGTTAAGTACTTAATTAATGGTTTATATTTTCCCCCAGCCTCAATTGGTGAAATTATTTTAAAGGATTTGTGTGGATATGGTTTTTTACTTCAACCTAGTATTGTAGTGCTAGTGATTGAGATTGTATCATGATATTGGCCCTTTCTTTTAAAGGCATAATCTTTCTTTGTATAAATCCATTCTATTGTGGGAAATATGAATAATGTGCTGAACACTGAATCCTTCATTAGAATAGAAGTCCTCAAATTGGTGGTTGAATCACTCCTTTTCATTATTATTGTAAAGCATTTTGATGACCTTGCCCATTTTTTCTTCGTTAATGTCTTAAAGTGTTGAAACTTTCCAAACACTTCATTCATCTTGTAAATAAAATATACCATTATGAATTGTGATAAAACATATATGAAATTCGCAACATATCAACATTTGATGAAGGGAAAAATATGAAAGGAGACCCTAGATCACTATCAACTCAAGAACTTTTAAAGTTTTCATTTCTCTCAGTTATATTTCTCTTTAGTATGTTTTCCTTAGTTACAACCATGAAAAACAGCTTTGGAAAAATGTTATTTGAGGTATTCTTGTAATCATTTTTTGACTTTCCAAAGTTACTTAAGATATTGGTAATAAAGTGACCAAATTACTCATTCCACAGTTTACCAACTTCATTTGTGAGTAAGAAGGACATGGAAGGTAATTTAGGCACAAAATGTGAATAGTATACAAACACGTTCTATAGTATACCTTTCAAAGGGAAACATGGGAATCATATTTAAAATCCTTAATGGTGAATGTCTCTCAAGTAAAATCTACTCACTTCCTTGACCTTGTATCACTAAGCTAGCAGATGGAGGGAAGGTTGGATGACAATGAACACATCCAAATAACATTATTGACATGTCCTCTAGTAATCTCAACTAAACCAACAAATTTAAAATCCTCACCCACGTGACTAGTTAATGCAGAGCATAGATTGAGTGAATAAGACGTAGCCATGTTGTGTGGGAAACCAAAATAAAGTGTCATGTTTGGGAAGATGACGATTCAAAAAATATGAGAAATTTACCTTAATCATTTCCCATGATATCATTCTTTCTAAGAAACACAATGAGAGCCTATTTGTTTCCTCGTACCTGTAGACACATTATGACCTAACTTTTGGTAGTGACCACTCTTAGCTTCCATCTCCCATTCCCAACTTTGTTTTAGAGTAGATGAGTTAAACTTGGTTGATTTGATGTCTTTTTTCTGACCCTTTTGAGATTTCTTGGATATTAAGGTAGTGAATTTTGAAGGCTTAATAGATAGCATCCTCGTTTGAATCAACTTAGCATTATCACAAGTGAGCCATTTTATAAATAAATCAAATGAGGGTATGGTAAAACCAGTACTTAAGGTATCTTTGTGACATATAAGGTTAGATAAAAGGATAAATATTCAAGACCAAATTTTAAGGGAATGCTTATAAACAATTGTTGGTTAACTCCGTAAATTTTTCATTGCACTACTTAAGTAAAGAGACTTCAAAGTTGATAAAAAATTATAAATACTTGAAAAGTTAGTAGGATTCAAGCATGTTAATTCATTAAATACAAATTTTTATCCATAAGTTAGGCTTATATTAGTCATTCCCCATTTAAGTGAATATAAACAATGGATGTGATAAAATGCATGTCGGTGATAAGGGGTATATAAATCTATTCTAATAAGACATATATGATGGAATAACTAATTTAAATAACTTATACTATTAAGAATCTCACTCCCCATCGTAACAAGGTAACCCAAGGTCAGAGCATAAGAAGTTTTAATCCTAGAAATCATGATTTTCCTTCTCTAAACCACTTAAGTTTTGGTTTCAATAGTATATTATATGTGAGACTAAAGATGCATTCTCTTGATAACTTCCCCAGTTTTATTGGTATTCTTTTTAATTTTTAGTTTTGTTTTCCATTCGTTTCCTTTATCTCCATCATTAAAATCCTTTAAAGCTTCAAGATAATGAGTTCTCTCATCCCCTATGATGTGGGATCCCTCAACTATTGCTAAGAGCCTAAAGGTTATTTTATGGTGAGGTAACATCACAAATTTTTAAGTAATCCAAGTAGGAAGAGTTTCTTAGGTAAGGAAAGTTTTGATCTACCTTTTTTCATGGATAAATTTCTTCAACCTTACCCTTGTTATTCTTCCTCTTCCTAATATCAATTTTTGGAGAAGGAAAATTCATTTTGGGGAAACTTGGAATAATTAGTGATTAGGGGAAGCATCGTTCCACCAAGAACTCTCTCATTTTGGGTGGGATTTAACTTTTGGACATTATTCTACAATGTGCCCACTTTTGAAGCATATTTTGCACCTAAAACTTAAATATTCACATAGTCCAAAGGTTGCATCCAATTGTAAAAATTATAATTAAATATTATTTCTTTTGGGAGATCTTTGGTGGTGTCTAGTTATACCTTAATCCTATCATAGGTTGTGTGAATGAAGTATTTTGAATTTACATCTAAAAACACAAATTTGTCAATAGAGTTTCAGTTTTGCAAAGCATGATTCTAACCATTAGTTAATGGAGAGTCTTCAAAGGTAACCCTAGATTGAAATGACTGAAAAATGACATAGTAGACATGAGTTAAAGTTTGGATGCAAAGATTTTAACCACAACATAATCTCTCCCCACAAACAAACATAGCTTAGAATTTCATTAAAAAATCCTCTTGTATATGGATAAATTTGTATTTTTTGTTCCATTAGAGGAAGCCACGATTTTGAAATCCAATCATGAAGCTCAAGCTAGGATAGAAATGGGTAAACCTTCCAATTAACACATCCTTGGAAAAAAATTCTTCATTTTCATGTAGCTCCCATCATCAGTCCTATTACCTACCCAGGTTTCAATAAAACCAAAATACATGAAACAAATAGCCACAATAATCCAAATTCTAACATCAATTCCTTTCAACAATTGAGCCCAAAAGATCAAATATGCACAAATTTCCAATGGCCAAATGCCATAAAATGGATAAAGTATGATCCCAAAAGAAAAAAAATTGTTTATAAATATATCGTTCCATAGTATAATATCAATTTATAATAAGCACAATCCACTTTTCATACACTATCAATTTTGACTAAAAACCAGTCATGGAGGCCATCCACCATTGATGAACCTCCAAAAAAACTGAAAATTTAAACTTCATAAAGAAAAAAATGGGAAAACCCATTTGTGCCCATATTACCAACATTATAAAAATGCAATAAACTTCATGTTTAATAAATCCAACAAAATATGGGCAACATTTTATTTTACACAATTATATTTTCAAAACCCCCAAATTGAGATCTTTTAAAATAACCAGTGAAATAAAATTCTTTCAAAAGGAAATATTTTCTACTTGCCAAAACAAACATTTTGCAACAAGTTTCAAGAAAAAAGTCAAAGAATAGAGAAATCCATTTTCCTACCTCTCAAGTTGCCAAAACTTCAAATGGTAACCAAAATTCACATACCAAAAATGGGAGCACAAAAATGAAGTTGCAACAAGCATTCTCTAAAACAAATATAATGAGCCATCACCCAAAAAATCTACCAAAGAAATCTCTCCCAGCAAGAATCTCAAAATTCCAAGTATAGGAGGGTTTTTGGAGAGCAAAAATGAAGAAATAAACCAAGAGGGAAAAATAATTATATTTTCACAATATAAACTCACTTTTTGAGTGAGAATAAAGTAATAATAAAAGTGAATTTAAAATCAAAATATAAAATGGACTTCTAAAAGCCCCCAAATGATAAATCATTCAAATTCCATTAATTTGAATATTCATATGACATATTTGCTGAAAATAATAAATTACCATTTATATACTTAAAATATCATTTATCTTAATCAAATCAATAACAATAATTTTCAATTTAACTAAAATTGCACAAATAATTCTCACGAGTTGACTACACATGATAACTGGGTATTATAATACTACCAACTATAGTAGTTGGGGTTCAAATAATAAAATAATAGGAAATCTTCCTAACATAGGTATGATGGGTTTGGGCTAAGGAATATTTGGCCAATGTGCTATCTCTAGTAACCATTGTCAGGGATATAGATACACTCAAACCCGTGGAGTCAGGTGGAGTCGGCACCTCATACATGGAATCAATAAAACATTCTCATGTCAAGTGTACTTTCTCATACATGTATAAAATAGGCAAAACACATATATAAAAAATAATCAAAATAACAAAAAATATTGAAAGATAATTTTAATAACATAATTGTTCTTATGTATTCGAATGTTACGATGCCACCCCTTTCTCATTTAATCATCATTTAAAGCATCATAATAACAATAATTCCTTTTCATTCAATACATTTAACTACAATTTCATTACACTAATGAGCATATAATAAATCCTCGAACAAGGTCAACATAATAACATGGTCAATAGTATAATTCCCCTATCAAATAAATGTAACATCAATTATGTAACTAACTCAACACAATAATCAAGACATTCTCATAATGTAATCCAGACACCATTCTTACTTAAAGACCAGTTGATACTAGAAACACAATTAGCCCACATAAAACATGATAATAGCCTCAGAAGGTCCAGCATCCAAAACAAGTATGCTAGAAGCAACCACACAATAGTTCTTAGAAATTGGAAACATGCCAAAGCACAACATAAACTAGATCACCTAGAAGGAATCCAATGCATCACATATCCAACATGATCATAAAGCATATATCCATCTGGTATGCAATTATAACCACCCTAATTTGGTCCACTCTGACCAGAGACCCTATTTTCCCTAAGTGTGATCATACCCCTAATTATGTCAAACAAATACTCAATTAATTGACATATTTCATTCAAATCAATTTAATCTCCTTAAATCAAAGTGATTTCATCATTAACTCACATTAATTACATTGGTCTATTTAATTAAATCAAAAGAATTAAATACATGGCTAAAGTAATCAATTAAAAGGAATTAAATAAATCTCCTAATTACAACTCCTCACTTGCAAAATGGAAAGTCAATCCATTAGCCAATGAGAGTTAAATCACTTGGATCAGCTCACATGGATCATGAAAGTTTCAATCTCCACCTCTCTTCACAAATCAATCTTGACCTCTCATTCCTCAAATTCTTCTATAAAAGGAATTTATTTTGAGCTCAATGGGCCCCTAATTCTTAGAATTTCATTTACATCCTTATGCTGCTCTAATTTCTAACAATCTAAGTGCATTTCTAGTTCATATTTTCATAGTAATTACATAATTTCTCTTTGGTGCACTAAAATGAACTCTACTTCAGCATTTAGCTTGCATTTAACTTAAATCTTCCATTTTATGCATGAATGTGTCACTGATTTATGCATAATATGAGGGCAAATTATAGCATCTATCATACTCTTCCTAAGATAGGGAGCAATATGTCAGTTTTAGTGATTTCTATGTGCTTTTACTCTCATATTTCATATTTTTATCACTAATGTAATAACATATTGAAGTGTTGTGTTGCAGCTTGCAGGTCCACAAAATACACACACATTTTTGGCGCCCATCATGGGGTGAATCCTTAGATTTCTCTTCTTTTCTAAGTCTATTTTTACTAATTTGTGTTCTTTATTTTCAGGTACAGAGTCACATTTAGTGGCCAAAAGTCACCTTTAGTTGCAAAGGCTCGCATCTGGGAAAGATCACCGCATCCAGGATTTCAAAACTCACATCTAGTATATCCTAGATCGTATCCAAGGAAAGCTAACATCAGGTAAATTCTGCATCACCTTTAGTGCAAAGGCTCATTTTTAGGATCCTTAATCGCATACAGGATTTCTAGGATCACATTCAAGAAATACAGTCGTATTTGGTTGGTTTATTAGCAAATTTAAAAGTCCAACCACTAATCTTCTAACCATGATTGTTTCTGTGTTTTGAGCAGCCTTACATTCACTTGCAGGTTGCTGTCAGAGACTTTTTTGTTAAAAAGTTGGAAATCAATTACTAATTCATGGTTTGCAGGTTTCCAAATCTCTCAACTTAACTTTCATTTTAGAAAGCTTTCAAAATTAAGTACATTTTCTTTCATTTGGTAAATTGATCAGAGGATTATGCTCTTTTCCTTAAAGGAAAATCAGAAACTCAAAAGTCAATTTAACACTTGATAAGAATTTGGAGAAAATGAACAAGCAATCACACTTTTCTAAAGTTGAAAGTAATTGAACAAGAAATTCACTAAGTTTGGGGAAATTGAACAAGTAAATATTTCTAATTTTGGGAAGTAATTGAACAAGCAACTCACTAAGTTTGGAGAAATTGAACAAGAAAATCTTTCTAATTTTGGGAAGTAATTCAATAAGAAAAGTCACTTAAATTTGGGGAAATTGAACAATCAAACTTTACTTTCATATGCTTTGTCAATTTTTACAATAGGCACTTAAAATCAGATTTCAACACATTACTTACTCCAACTAGAGGATTTTCTCTTTTTTACCAAGTTGGAAGATTCAAAAACCCGTCATGGGGATTGAGTTTTGGGTTATAAAATCTGAAGAAAATGAACATGTTTGATGTGCTTTTGGGAGAAAATGACATGGGCTAGGAGAGTATGCTCTTCTTCTTTCGAAGAATCATAAATCTAGACTCCTAAGTCGCCAATCCTTTTTAATCACTTTCAAAACATTAGAGGGCCTGTCGGTTGAGGAAAAAATCTCCCGAGAATGACCCAAGTGAGGACAGGTTTTACGCTAACCCTTCCAACTCACCACAAACAATATGCTTCCTTGTAGACCAAAGCCTCGGAAGACGTAGTCGGTTTTGTTCTTAGAATTTTGACATCATTCCTTGAACATGCTTAAGTGCGTGTAGAGAAGAGCCACTTGAATATTGCTTGTGAGGCTACACACATTTGAGTACTCATAGGGATATACGCCTTAGTTTTTGCCTTGTGCAATTCTATGGGGGATGATTGCGAATAGATGGCCACAATTAAACACCACTTGTATTCAAAACTACCCGGTTTATCTCTGAAAGGGTGATAATCTTTATGCAAGGCAAATAGTAATTTCCATAAGATATTCATCATTTTGCTCCCTCACTTGCATTTAGAGTTGGCTAATACGACATCATGACTAGAGCCATTGTGTGCTTGGTGATGACCATATTTTTATTAGCATGTGAGTGTGTACCTGAGTCTACGAGCAAAAATTTTCACTCCATGCCTGGAATCTAGGGAATAAGGATGTGTTTGATCACCTTAACAAAAAAACATTGCTTGATGTGTCTTAAAATACACTAATAAAGATAATCTCCTAAAAAACAAGAAACATTTACAACTGCCTGACATACATGTTCTTTAAAACTCTTTGGAAAGTCTCAGACAAACTCTTCTATCAAATTAAATTTCACGTACTTTGAGACAAAACTGACAAAATGTTCAAAACCATCAGAGGCTCGCATATGGGCATTTTTGGGTAGCATCTGGTTGCATTAGCTCACATCTAGGGAATTTTTTTGATTTTGGTAATTCCTGGCTCACATAAAGGAAAGTTACTTGCATCCTACATATCAAAGCTCACATCTGGAAAATCATAGCTCGCATTTAGGGAGTCGCATCTAGGAAAGTGGGTACTTACACACGTGTCACTCAGAGAAACTGATTATTTTTGGATACCCTTTTGGCTCTTTAGTCTATTCCTGTTGCTCTTTCTAGTTCGCCTATTGCTGTTACACAACTTGTTTAGAAGTATACCTTGCATGTCCTTTTGGATTCTCACAATTGGTCCCAAAATGTGTGGTCTTTTCACTTAACAAAATATCTTTATTCCTAGCTCACTATGAGGGCATTCTAACACTCTGACGCTGGATTCATTCACTCAAAACAAACACAAACACTCTTTCACTACTTGGACACACTTATTTGGACAATTTGGACATCCTATTGACATAAATGGAAAACCTTTAACAAAGTTGAGACCCAGCTTTCATGGTTAATACAAGACATAATCAATATCTTGCTGACGATTGAGAGAGACCTCCTAGATTATTCAAATTTTAACAAGGAGAGACATCTCATAATCTCCTATTTGATCAAAGCTCACCCGAAATGGAAGCACCTCATCAAGGATGGAGTGCAAATCTTGATGAATCTAGTGAAGAACATGACAAAAGAGGAAGGCACATGAAGAAGAACGAAACCATGGTCATCCTTTTTTTTGATTTGGATAGTGAGGAAGACATATCTGAAGAGGAGTATAGCAAGCTCAAACAAAGTAGAAAGTTCCAAAAGACCTTGGAAAAGATCATTGGCGAAGACAAAGAGAAATACTTCATACACTTGGCTTCTCTTGGAGTCAAACTCCCCAAAGACTATGATTTTGAGAGACTAACGGAAAAGGAGGTACAAACACCTATTTCTATTCTCACCAAGAAATTGACCCTAATACAAACAGAACTTGCGACACTCAAGAAAGAAAATATCAAACCAACAAAAAATTACTCTTTGGAAGACATATGTCCATTTCCTTTTGACAAGAGTACAAACATGGTTCCATTTCCTCCTAACATGGCAAGACCCAAATATGACAAGTACATGAGAGAAAAATATCCACATGACCATGTTAGAGAATTTTGCGCTCTAAGTATAGAGTACATGCATGAACCTACTTACCTAATGAGGCTATTTCCGGGAATTATAGGCAGAAATGCTATGGAATGGTTCTCCAAAATGACACCAAGTGTGCAATATTTTGAGGAGTTAATCCAATATTTTGTCCAACATTACTCCTACAACATACAACATAATGTAACCATGATTGATCTTTGTAATGCAAAAAAAACAAATCGGTGAATCCTTTACACACTTTTTATAAAGGTGAAGGATAATATTTGCAAGGTACTCAAGAGAAATACCCGAATCTAAAAAGATGAAAATCTTTTTCAACAAATTGGTACCCAAAATGAAGTATGCTTTACAAATGCAAGATTCACCTAGTTTTTATAGAATGATCAAGAACTCTATTCATGTCGAAGATGTTATGGTCAAGAAAGGAGAAATCACACTCCAAAGTGATAATAAATCTAACAACTATAACAAAAAACCTAAATGGTGGAACAAGAACAAGAATGTTGTTAGTGATGGAGTGGTAGAAGCATCCAATTCAAACACTAAACCAGTGGTGTTCAATCTAACAAAAAACTTACAAGCAAGCAAAGAAGCTAACGTAATAATCACAATACCAAGAGAAAAAAATGAGAACAACAAGAGTAAACCATGGGCTTCTAGACCTCAAAGAACATTTACTCCATTGGAATAACATCTTGAGATAGTTTTGAAGACACTCTTGGATAAAAAAGTCCTCATGATACCAGATTCAAAACCATGGGAACCAGAAGTTAAACCAAGATGGTGGAATGACAATGCCTATTGTGTCTTTCATAAGAAAAAAAGACATAAGAATAATGACTGTGTTAAGCTCAAACATGTTATACAAGACCTTATTGAGGGAAGAAAAATCAAAGTGGAAGGACATACCACTAACAAAGATCACACAAAATTTAACAAACCATTCCATAAATACAAAAAAGGGGAAGCTTCTAAAGGAAAAGGAAATGAAGTTAATTACACCTACTCCCATAACGATAATGTGATCAACATGTTGGACATTAAAAGTGAATCAATCAATGTGATCACTATTAAAGGTGCCCAAGACACATCAACACATTCGAACGTGGTAACTTGAAGCCAAGCACAAGTCATGATTAAAGGAGTTAACTCCTTATCTATGCAAGCAACATCCTCTAAAAGACCTTTTGTCACAATTCCTAAACGAGCAGTGACAAGACAAACAATTACTATACCATCTGCAAACTATAACTTGGTAGACCAATTGCAAAGGACCTTAGCTCAAATTTCTATATTTGAGTTATTAAAGATCATCCAAAGGGCTCATTATTTTACCAATCATAATAGGACCAATTGAACGTAATGTGATTTGTTAAGTTCTTTATCTACCATTGGCCTATAACATATTACTAGGGAGACCCCGGATACATGAAATGCAAGAAGTACCATCTACTTACCATCAATGCATTAAATTCCCACATAATGGGGTGGAAGTGCCAATTATTGCAGATTCAAGCTACACTTGCAATAATGTTAAAGCAGACGTATGGTTCCTCACAATAAGGAAGTACCAAAAGAATCCATACCTGAAACCTCTAAAGACATGGTGATGAGAAGCTTTAGAAAGACACTAAAACTTGAAGAAATTAGCATAGGAGAATACAAAGTAGACATGACGCCGTCATTGGCTAATATTCCCATGTCTCCAAGATCTTATGGGAAACCTTCCTCATCTTTCACACCTACTGCATCAAACAAATGAGATACAAAGGGAAGGGACCTTTAGGAGATGAATGAAAAGGACTCATTGAACCTATACACATGGAATTCAGAAACACCAAAGATAAAACAAGGTTAGGTTTCAATAACAATTCAGAAAACCCTACTTCAAGAGATGGTCCAATCTTTGATGAAGAAAGTGATGATGAAGAAGAAACAAAACTTGAACCATGGACATATGAAATATTATTACACATTGGGACTGAGTATCCCGAATATCAAGGAGAAAGATATGTACCTACTTTTATAGCACAACAAGAGCATCATGTTCCGTTGTTGTCACAAGCTGATGTCCAAGAAGTGGAAGAAGAAATAGAAGACTCTCTAGAAGTCTAACAGATAGAAGAAACTCATGAAGAATTACCCCAACAAAAAGATGTACATCCTAACTGGGGGAAATTGGTGACAATTTCACATGTCCTTGATTTACCACATTTTGATCTACAAATGGATAATAGGGTACATTAGGTAACCATTGTTGAGTTATTAAACAAATCTGATGACTAAATAAAAGGTTCACATGATTATGAATGGGATCACATGTCTGATGCTACCATGGACATTGAGGTAGATGTAATCCATAAATTTGCATCTCTATTGGAGAGAGGAGAAAGTTCTAACACTTCCCCTAACACTGTTGTTGTCCCAGAATCATATGAGATACCACTACCTAGGATTGTTGATGGAAATACTGGTGCTTTACTAGGTCTAGAGGACATTCAAAGGATACAAGATATGAGTTTCAGTCTGATGAGAGAAGAAGAAGAAATATCAATTCATGAGTCACTAGAGTTAGGTCTGCATATTAATAACAATGACCCCAATAATGATAATTCAACTCTTAATGATCTAAACGCTATAGAAGCTAACTTAATGAAACATGTCTTGTCAGTTAATAGTCTTAACGTTGACGTGATGCTGTCCTTACCAAACTTTGAATCATTATCCTTGGTAAACCCCGACCTTATTGATTGGACCAATTCAGACCCTGATCCTATCATGAACTTTCCTAATGACTATAGTTTGGCCTATTATCTAAATGCTTGTGAACCTTATCCTTCTTCCACCAATGCAAGGAGCATGAACATGACAGAGGAGGATATCAAGTTTCTTAGTCACAAATTGAAAAATAAAAAGAAACAAAGAACTGATGGTGAAAACCACATTGTGGCAGTATCAGATTCTAAAATAGTAAAAATAAAAGATGTATCTAATGGTGAAAACCTCTTAGAGGCACCAAAAGATGAGATTCTTGATATCCTCCCTGAGCACTTTCAAGAAAGATCTTCAGTTCTGGTAGAACCGACACAACCGGTCAACTTGGGAACAACATAAGCTCCTCTATTTGTTCACATGGTTCAATCCTTATTAGAAGAAGAAAAGATACAGTTCACTGAATTCCTTAAAGAGAAGAAGATCAAATTTTCATGGTCTTACACTGATATGCCTGGACTCGATCCTAAACTAATAATGCATCACTTATCTATAGCTCTTGGAATTAAACCCGTCAAACAAAAATTAAGAAAGATGCATCCACATGTGGCATTATTGGTCAAAGAAGAGCTAGAAAAAGTATTAAAGGCTGGATTCATAAGACTCATCGCTTATGCAGGATGGATTTATAATGTGGTACTAGTTTCTAAAATAGATAAGTCTATCAGGATTTGCACAGACTTTAAGATATTAAACAAAGCTTGTCCTAAAGATGATTTCCCATTATCAAATATTGATATGATTATAGATCTCACAACGAGATATCAGATTTATTTCCTCATGGATGGATTCTCAAGCTATAACCAAATAAAGGTTGCTCCTGAGGACTAAGAAAAGACAACATTTACATGCGCATGGGGAACATTTTGCTGGAACGTCATGCCATTTGGGCTAAATAATGCTAGCGCTAAGTACCAACGAGCTATGAAAAAAATATTCCACGACATGATACACAAGAAAATGGAGGACTATTTGGATGATACATTAGCCAAGTCAAAAATAAGAACAACTCATATTGAAGACTTGAGAAAGATACTAGATCAAATGGAGCAGTTTCAACTAAGGCTTAATCCAAAGAAATGTGCATTTGGAGTCCAATTAGGGAAACTCTTAGGGTTTATTGTATCAGCTAAAGGAATTGAGGTGGACCCTAAAAACGTAAAAGCTATAATGGAAATTTCACCTCCTCGCAATATCAGTCAAATGAGGACACTTCAAGTAAGACTTCAGTCCATCATGAGATTTATGTCCCAACTAGCAGATAGAGCGCAATCTTTCACAAAATTTATACACAAAGGTGTTACTTTCAAATGGGATGAGCATTGTGAAAAAAATTTCAAAGAATTAAAAGATTATCTGGCTACTCCTCCTATTCTCATGGCACCTATTCATGGAAAACCATTACTACTCTATATCTCAGCTATGACTACATTGATTGGAGTATTGCTAACACAAGAAGATGAAAACAAAAAGGAAAGTTCTATCTATTATATCAATAGGACCTTGGTGTCTTATGAACTCAACTACAATATCATTGAAAAAGATTTCTTAGTGGTTGTTTTTGCATCCCAGAAGTTGAGACACTACATGCTTTCCCATATAGTAAAACTTATTGCAAAAATAGACCCTCTCAAATATCTTTTGAGTAAAACAGTATTGACAGGCGACTAGCAAAATGGGTCTTGATTCTAAGTGAATTTGATATTGAGTATGTAGACAAAAGGGCTATCAAAGGACAAGTCCTAGAAGATCAACTAGCTGATTCACCATTACAAGATGATGCACCTTTGATCATAGAATTTTCTGATGAGACAATCATGCATTTAACTGAATATCCCTGGAAGATGTATTTTGATGGTTCTTTCACACAACAAGGATCTGGAGCAGGGGTTCTATTTATCACTCCTCAAGGCTAAAAGATACCTAAGGGATATAAACTAATGTTTCCATGCACGAATAACATATCAGAATATGAAGCATTGGTAAATGGAATCAAGCTTTCTATGGAATGTAAAATCATAGAGTTACATGTGTATGGTGACTCTCAGCTCATTATCAACCAAGTGAATGGTGATTATCAAACAAAATATGAGAAATTGATGCCTTACAAATAGCTAGTAGAAGATTTGAGAAAATAATTTGTCTTCATCACATTCCAACAAATTCCAAGAATAGAAAACAAAGTTGTAGATGCTATGGCTACGCTAGCATCCATGTTACAACTGGAAGAACACCAATTCTGCTATAAATTCTTGGTGGAATAATTATCCTTTCCAGCCTTTGATACACCTGAATCCCAAGTGATTTGTTCTTTAAATGCCCAAGACCAATCCCGATATGCCAAAATCATTGCTTATCTTACTGATCAAATTGTACCTAATGGCTTATCTAGGAATGAAAAATGAGCTTTAATTAGGAAAGCATCACATTATGTCCTCAGCACCACTAACTTATATAGATGATGTCTTGATGGTATGCTTCTTAGGTGTTTAGAACAAGAAGAGTTTGACTATGCATTAAAAGAGGTTTACAAAGGTGTATGTGGATCACACTCTAATGGTTTTTTATTAGCTAAGAAACTATTAAGAGTTGGATATTATTGGCCTACAATGGAAAAAGATTCCATGCAATTTTCTAAAACATGTCACAAATATCAAACATATGGAAACCTTATCCATGCTCCAACCAGAGAACTCATACCATTTACAATACATTGAAAATTTCAACAATGGGCCTTTGATCTTGTTGGACAAATTTATCCTAATTCCTCAAGTAGACAAAAGTACATCATTACAACCATTGAGTATTTCACTAAGTGGGTCGAGGCTGTGCTGCTGATCAAAGCCACTAGAAAATAGGTTTCTATGTTCATCTTGAAGTACATGATTTGTAGGTAAGGGATACCCTCTTCTATTGTAAAAAATAATGGGGGTCAGTTCAAAAACAAAGATATTGAGGACCTTTGTACACAGTTTTATATCACTCAGAATTGTTTTCAATCTATTATCCTCAAGGTAATGGACAAGCTGTGGCTTCAAACAAGAACATTCTAAAAAAATTACATAGAACTGTGAGTAAGTCTGGTAGAGACTGGAATTTGCAACTAAATTCAGCACTATGGGCCTACAGAACAAGTATTCGAATACCAAAAGGAGCCACACCATTTTCTCTAGTCTATGGCATAGAAGTAGTACTAGCCATTGAAGTAGAAATTCCATCTTTGCGAGTATCTCTCCAAGATCTTGTTATAGATGAACAATACCACATTGATAGATTTCATGCACTAGAACTACTAGATGAGTGCAGACAAAAAGCGTTCGATCATCTTAATGTTTATCAGGAAAGAATGTCAAAAGGGTACAACAATAAGGAAAAACCATAAAAATTTTAAATGGGGGATCTCATTCTAAAAGAGAATCCTAAAAACCAGCCAAACCGAGAACAAAAGGGCAAGTTTGAACCCAATTGGCTGGGGCCTTTTGTTATTGTTGCCCAAATTTTCCTTTTTTGTGCAAATTGGCCTGGTTTGTCATGTCTTGCTTCATCTGTCATGGTTCCCAGTTTTCTTGTCTTCTTCTTAAACCCTTAAACCCTAAGTATTTCATGTTTGAACGAAGTAATAAACCCTCGACCCTTGGCTGTTATGTTTCAAGGTTACCTTTTTAAATCACTTATGGCATGTGCTTATTTTCCAAGTCGCCTGATCGCTTTACCCTGGGAGAATATTCCTTTCCTTCTCCCGACTCTGCGCCTTCCTTGTGTTGCGTAGTCTTGGTAAGAAACATAATATTCCTTCTATGTCTCGAGATTTAGCGATTTCCTCTTAGTCGGGTTGTCGCTTGATATCATATTGTGACCTTTTAAAAATGAACGGGACCCACTTCAGTCGCTTGATCGCAAGAAGAAGTCAATAGTCAAAGAGAAGTCTTCCGACTTCGCGAACTTCTTCATGTCGGATGATCGCTTGATCCAGCCATGACAAATAGTTAGGCTTTCTCTTCAGTCGCGTGGTCTCGTGATAAAATGACAGTTAAGAGATAACACTTCCGACCTCATGACTAACTGTTTGATGTTAGCAAATTTACTCAGTCGCCTTGTCGCTAGAACGGCACGATGACTCAGCTTTCCCCAATGCAAACAGATGGACCAGTGGCTGTGTGACAGGTGGCATATATCAGGTGGATGTGGGTCCTCAGTCGCTTGATCGCGTGAAGAGGGAAATTGATCATGCGACTTCGAGACTTAGTATTCTTTCCCTTCAGTCGTAGGATCGCTGGATAATTTAAGGGTTCCCTCAGTTTTACAGCGATTAAATGCCAGCCGTCTGATGCAAAGAACAGATGATCCAACAACGGACGCGTGGTCGGGTGATCAAAGTGCCCTACGAGAAAAGTACTCCTGACTCAGCGCCAAGGGTAGTCGCGTTGTCGCCGAAAAGGTTAAGGGCACATGCTGACTGATAAGAGGGGTCAGCGACTGAGCGACGATCAGAAAATAAAGATGTCATCGCGCAGTCGCCGAGAAGTTCAGAACAATGGAAAAGTGCTCACGAGTGCGCGACGAGCAGAAAGCAAGGCCTCGTCGCTCACTCGCGGAGCAATCAATGTAAAAGGAAAGCAGTCTGCGGGTCTGTGACGAGTTGAAGGAGGTGGTAGTTGCCCAGTCACCAAGCCATAAGGTTAAACAGAATGCTGCTCGCGAGTGAGCGACTGTATAAAAGAAGGTGCTTGTCGCGCACTCGCGGTAAATGATAAAGAAAATGTTTTCAACCCATGACTGAGCGATTGACAAAAGAAAAGGCCTCGTCGCTCACTCGCCGAGAAAATGACATGAAGAAGAAATGACTTGCGAGTGTGCGACCGAGGAAGAAAGTGGCTCGTCGCCCAGTCGCCGAGCAATTCAGATAAAGTAAAAAGGGCTCGCGACCGAGCGACCAAAGGAAGGGGGCAGCTCGTCGCTCACTCGCCGAGTAATAAGGACAAAGAAAAAGGCCGCTCGCGACTACACGATCACAGAGGATGATGTTGCAGATGAAAGGAATGGCTCGGGGGTGTTTTTCTCTGTTGTAGAGGGTTTTCCAGGATAATTCAGAGGGTTTCCAATTGCAGAAAGCCATGCACAGAGCAGTCAGCCGAGGTTTGAAGAGATTTTGTTGCAATGTCGATGGAAAGGAAGAAGTTTCAGCATGTTGCAGGGAAGAACAAAGTTATGACTAAGTTTCTAGAAGTGCCATGAAGAAGGAGAAGAAGTCCTGGGAAATGATAGGATGAACACTTGGCCATGCACTGTTCACAGACAAGAGAGGCAGTTATTGCAGAGAAATATAGGTGAGCAGGTGTGCATGGCTATTCAGAGTGAACATAAATGCTACGAGCCATCGTCTACCAAATTAGATTTTCAATTGCTAGATCGAGGAGAAGCATGAAAATATCCATGAATATCTATTTGACTCGGTCATTCTTGATGGCCTTCTTTCTCTCTCTTTTCCTCTCTCCTGTGTTTTTAGGGTTAGGGTTTTCCATGATCATCCGAATCTTGTTGCATCCTAAGGGATCCCAAGATGGTCATAGCCCTATATATAGCAGAAAAGTTG
>MU223464.1:2480612-2501329 GCA_018584345.1 Thuja plicata
GTTGTAACTAGTGTTCTATTGTTTAAAGCTGTTAACTGTGAAGAAGTCTTTCCTTTTAACTGGTTTACTCATGACCTTGTTATGAAATATTGATGCATGCCTATACAAGAGACTTGTTTTCTACTTGAAATTCAGAGTTAGTTGAGCCAAGGGTTTATCTTCTGTGTATTATGTTTTCATGCCAATTTCGGTGCATCACCTAGTAGGTAGTTTGCTTTCAGTCATTTCCCTTTCAAGCACTCCTTCTATCCCTTTCCCTAAAAAGATTTACTTTCCTGTTTGAGAAGAAAATTAAGGTGATTATCCAAGAGGAACCAGCCTAGAACCTGGAGGTCTCATCTCGGTTAGCATAAGGTCCCACAACCTTGAGATGATTCCCTTGTTATACTGGATTATCAAGACCAAGAGAGCTTGAGATCAGAGGCGCAAATTTAGTGTATAACAGTTATTACTGCAACTTTTTTGGACTGGAGCTTATCAATTAGCTACACCTGAGGGAGATGTTCTTCCTTATCCCATCAATACCCTATACTTGAAGCGATTCTATGCTTGATATCCAGATGATAGAGCTATGAAGTGGAAATAATTCTCAAAAAATACTAAAAAATCAGAAAATTGATCCTGAAAAAATCCAAAAATAGTGGAACAAGTCCTGAAAAAGGTATCCTTAGTGAAAACCTAGCAAACAGGTGCCTTGATAATAGCAAAAAAAAGAGAAAAAAAAAAGTACAAAAAAATTTAAAAAGAGAAAAGTGCCTTGGCGAAAACCTGGCAAATAACAAAAATAAAAAGCTTTGTCGAGTGGTGAAAACCTAGCAAACAAGCATCACTTGTACTCTATGATCCATCTATCAATGCACTACTGACACTAATCCTTCATGATCACACCTGTGCTGCTGGTTGACTCTGATTCCTTACAAATGTCCTATCCTTTCCTGGGATTTGTCTACATTTGTGTCTTAGGAATAGTCATTCTGCACTAGGGGTATTTCTGCTAGCCTGTTTGGTCTGAATTTGCTAGGTTGTCTTAGGTTCCTGTTTAGGATGGTTTGCCTCTACAATACAATATTTGTCAATATTTGAATCAAAATGTCACTATCAAAAATAAGGGTCAACACTACCTACCTGTAACTGACATCATACTAGTGTTTCTCAACACTTTAGTCGTACTAGTGTTTCTCAACACTTTAATCATACTAGTGTTTCTCAACACTTTAATCAAATAATATTCCTAAACACTACATTGGATTGCAATTTCTGACAAAGTTAATCTCATATACTCAGACATAACAACATGTTTCTTGATTCCAAGTTCTGATTGATGATTCTCTACTGTGCTTGAAAAATAAATCACTGGTATTTCTAATACTACTTAAAAATATATAGATTGATCTTGGTTTGATTATGACTCTTTTATGTTCCAATGATGTTTCAAACTAGAGGCATGTAAGCAGTTATGAATTTTCTTTAATTGATTATCAATTGATGGTTGTTATGTCTTCCGAGTTACTCCATGACGTCTATTCAAAGACAAAGAGTCGCAAGGACAGGGGGCATAATATTTTCTTGGTTTTCTATGTATGGTTATTGTTTCAATGATCTTATAAATCTCACTTAACTTGGATGTTTATGGTCAGAGCTTTCAACATGAGTGGATAACCGCATATATCTCAATCTTTGTTATGTGTAATCTAAGGTGAGGTTGAACCAATTTCCTTATTTGTTTCTAAATCACATTCTAAGTATGGTGTACAAAAAATTATGTACCCAAGGATATGAATATTAAAGGTCATTACGGGTCACATATCTTACATTGCACTTGAACATAAGATGATTATCAAAACAAAAGGAGATAACTGACAAGTCATCTTGGCCTCTATGCCTTGATGCTTAGGTTTATTTTCAACATTACATCCAATACACATAGTATTAACACTTTCATGATACCTTGTGGGTATTAGTGATAGTTTTACTATCTGATGATGTCTATTACAAAAGCGCCCAATGATGATAAAAATGCTACAATGTATACAAATCAGTGATAGTCCTAGAAGTCTGCATGTAGATGCATTTAAAGATTGCATGATTCATTTTTAGAACAACATAAATAATTGAGCTCAAAATGATTTTCTGGTTCATCTAAAATACAAGTTGACTACTTAATCTATATTACTAATATATCAATGTTGTTGCATATCCATGACATACATATTGTATTTATAAATGAGAAAGACAAAATAAAAAAACAAAGCATTCAAGTATGGCATTTATTTTTACATCCTAAGTGCATCCATACATATAATTTCATAAAGAAAATCTCAAAAACATACATTTGCATATTCCTCTAGAACCATCTAAACACATTTATATATTAGTAGTAAATCAAAGAAAATAAATGATGTCATCACATGAATCTATTCCAAATCATCCAAAGACAAAGTATATAATCACATGTGCATCAATCTAAACATCTATAAAGATAAAGAAACCCATGCACATATTAGAATCAGAAACAACTATCTCAGATATATATCAGTGATGGAACAGATAAAAAATGTGGAACTATCTACAAAAGAGTATCAGTATGATCACGATGAAATAGATATATATGTATCAAAGTCTATAGTACAATGGATGATCTCAGAAGGATCAATATACAAAATCTCTCAAGTATCAAAAGTACAATATCAAGTATGACTACCACCCTCTCCCTGATCTAGAGGAGGAGGAGGTGGTGCATTAGCTCTAGCATGATGAGCTGGTGGAGGCATCACTCCCTTTAACTGCTGTACCACTCTGGGACTACAACATAGCTTTTTGTGGATCTAGAACTACCGCACAATATAAAGAAAAGTAGTATGCAGCTCTCTGGCCCTGATGAGTAGCTGTGCGGGCATGGACATCTCTCTTAGATCTCATAACATCTAACAGTTTGTCCCTATCTTCCAACAAAGTATCCAAAGTAGTGATCCAGGCTCTTAGCTACTCACGCTCTCTTTGACACTGTGATAAGGCATATCCATCTCTACCAAAATTGCTACTTGTATCTCTAGGAGGATCATATCTAGGAGTTCCACCTCCTCCACTCGACACTTGTCCTAATGGCCTCTGCTGCTGTCACTGTTGTTGCTACTCTCTAGTCAGTAAAGGACCTAGATCTATCTGTGGAGGCACGAACCTAAACTGAGTCCATCTTCCACTAGCACCCTCTCCACTGCCACCCACTTCACCACCACCCCTATCATCTCTATCATCTCCATCATCTCGGCCATGTCCATGACTTCTATCTAGAGGAGGGCGTCTACCATATCTCCCACCCCTACCTCTCGCATCACTATGAGCTCCATCTTTGCCTCTCACAGGTCTATCATCTATAGGATCATAATCTAGATCATCCTCTATGAAAGGTTCTACCTCATCCAGTTCTATAAACCGAGGAATGGGATACTATAACAAATGAGCAAGATATCCATCTGTACACCCAACATTTGCAACATCAGCAAGCTAATCCCATCCAACTGCAACCATCTGATTGAACTCCATATTTGTAGTCTCATATACTAATCGAGCTCCCCAAAAAGACTCCTCATCATGAATGCATGTATACACTATCAAATCCTGTGACCTGCCCTGTATATGGCCATACTACCTCAGAACATGAGTAACAAGAAACCGCTCAATAATGTATCGGGTCTGACCGATCAAATATATACTCTAAAAAAAGTAAGGCATCTGCTGCCTATCTGAGGTCCACTCCTCACAATCCAAGTATGGCCTCCATATGACCACTCTAACATCATCTAGAACACGACGCCAGTACTCTAGCTTACCCAGATGGGGCTGCTGGATGAATCCTGAATATATATACACATATGGATGCTCTGATGCTCTCTATCTATCTACTATCAACCGTGTAACTGGGATGTGCTCCTAGGCCCAGATCTGCAATATAATAATCTCTACTGTCATATTGCGGGAGTAATCATAAACAATCTCATGTAACTCTTTGTACATGTAGGCTAATATAAAACTGTCCTAGCCAAATCTACGTGATGAGACAACCATATTCTCTAAGGTCTCAACCCAGCCGTACATGAATCCATGCTGACCTCTACCAGGCATGAGGATACCTCAAATCAACCTAGGAAGATACATAGGTAAACGATCATAGTGATTGCACATGTAGTCCCACGTCAAATATCTATGGACTATAGTCATATTTGCAAAGTACCTCCGTGCTGACACAATCGCTATAGCAGAGTGTGACTCAAACTGAACCTCTCGACCCATGACTAGAATATGCATAATATGCCACACATCCTCTGGTGTGACGGTCATCTCACTAGTTAGGAGATGGAAGGTGTTGTGCTCTGAATGCCATCTTTCGGCAAGAGTAGTCAACAACCCTCGATTTACCATGATGTTGGGTAAATCTATCAGTGACGTCAATTCAAGACGTGCTATGATCTATATCTTAGTAGGTGTCAATAAATGAGATAAGAAAAGGATTCATCCTGGATGAGGTCCTCAAAAGGATACCTTAAAGTCAATCTATCAAAAGAAAACAAGTACAGGTTCAAATCAGTATTCTAGCTAAGGCAACTACGCAAAAAAGCTAACAGTTAAGTCTTTTTGGCCTTTAGAAAGACAAAAATAGTCAAATTAGAAAAAACCTAGCTTGTAAACTGAAAATGACTCTATTTTTACTGAGTCTAATCTTGAAAACCAGATGCGATGTGCGATTTCCTGGATACGATGGGGAATCTGGGAAATGATCTTATTTTCACAGGATGCGACGTTGGATGCGGGGTGCGATCTTATTTTCATAGGACACGATGAAATTTAAAGGCTAATAAAATTTTACAACATGCAATACACAACCTCACAAGAAGATGCGATCCTAAATTGACGGGGTGTGATCCGCAATTTTGTGAGAAAACTGGATGCGACACGGGATGGACTGGATGCGACACAGGACATAAGATGTGATTGGAAACTAAAAGCTTAATAACTTACATAAATTGACAAAATGAAAAATAGAAAGCATAATCAGGTAGGTATCAATGTACTCACCAGTGGTGTGTAATTGGCTAGGTATTGGTGTCAACACACTAGCTTGAATCGATGTTTCTCCACAGTGACCACCATCCTCTCTACAAAGCCCTAGATTTAGTATGGGTAAAAGTAAAAATGAATGAGTAAAAAGTGACTTTTGAGATATATATTGACCTTTTTGAGCTATTTAGGAGCTCTGGAATATTCCTGGACTATCAAAATTCAATTTTGTTATTCTTTGATCTATCAGGAATGAAATCAAATGCATAGACACTTTTTCATCAGCACGAAACATATTTTACGACAATCTCCCAAAAAATGTATAATTGATATATATGTCTAGAAAATGATTTGCAGGCTTTACACAATCATTTTTTTGGGTTCTACATCATCAAATTGCACATTATTCATCCAAATCTTGGTCCTACATCATTTTATCAGACTCAAAACTTATATTTTCACGTAGTCAACTTGGTAAAATTGTGTTTTCTCTTAACAGACCTTTGCTTCATCATTTATTCTAATTGATTCTTTCTTGATTTGATCGATCTGTTCAAGTGATATATCATTCTACAGAGGGATTTTATTCTTTTTCCTTCAATTTCATTCCTAAGGGGGCATGATCACACTTAAAATCTATCAAATTCTTGCTCAAAAAGCATCAAAATGACTTCATCATCAAAAGACAAGGGGCATGGTAGTTTCCTTTGATCAAGTTAGGACTATTGGATAGAAGGCTTTAGCACTAACAAGTCGGATATCTATGCCTACATATTCTTAGATCTTTACAAAGCTCACATCAGCTTTGTACTAAACTTCATTTGATCAAGTTCAGAGTCAGTATTATCAATTCTTGTTTGATCAAGTTCAAAATTGATACCTCAGAGCTCCTAGCAGCTTCATACTGACCTTCATTCGATCAAGTTCAGAGTTAGTATTATCAATTCTTGTTTGATCAAGTTCAGAATTGGTATCGTTAAGATCTTTGTTTTATTGATGTTTGTTTGATCAAGTTCAAAGCCAATACTATCAGTCTTAGTTCAATCAAGTGCGAGACTAATCTCATCAGACATTTCATTCAATCAAGTTCAAAATTCTCAAACTTTCTGAAGTCAACATCAAACATTCTTTGAATCAATGTGCTCTTTGAACATCAATTCAAAGAGGGGCAAATGTGACCACCCTAATTTGGTCTTCTCTGACCAGAGACCCTATTTTCCCTAAGTGTGATCATACCCCTAATTATGTCAGAAAATTACTCAATTAATTGGCATAATTCATTTAAATCAATTTAATCTCCTAAAATCAAAGTGATTTAATCACTAACTCACATTAATTACATTGGTTTTTTTAATTAAATCAAAAGAATTAAATACATGGCTAAAGTAATTAATTAAAAGGAATTATATAAATCTCCTAATCGCAACTCCTCACTTGCAAAATGGAAAGTCAATCCATTAGCCAATGAGAGTTAAATCACTTGGATCACCTCACATCAATCACCAAAGATTCAATCTCCACCTCTCTTCACAAATCAATCTTGACCTCTCATTCCTCAAATTCTTCTATAAAAGGAATGAATTTTGAGTTCAATGGGCTCCTAATTCTTAGAATTTCATTTACATCCTTATGCTGCTCTGATTTCTAACAATCTAAGTCCATTTCTAGTTCATATTTTCATAGTAATTACATAATTTCTCTTTGGTGCACTAAAATGAACTCTAATTTAGCATTTAGCTTGTATTTTACTTAAATCTTCCATTCTAAGCATGAATGTGTCACTGATTTATGTATAATCTAAGGGAAAATTATAGCATTTATCATACTCTTCTTAGATAGGGAGCAATATGTCAATTTTAGTGATTTCTATGTGCTTTTACTCTCATATTTCATATTTTTCTCACTAATGTAATGACATATTGAAGTGTTGTGTTGCAGCTTGCAGGTCCACAAATACACACACAACAATAAGCACACAAAATCACATAAACTAACAATGAAGCATCTAAAGCTAGATAAATGCATCTCAAAAGATCCACATCCATTTATGTAGAGACACAACCACAATCACACTTCTAATTCTACATCCAGAGCTCAACACAATGTAGAAAAATAAATGAGAAGGGAACTACATCCTCCGCCAATGGACTAGGATTACTCCTGGAATATTTCAAGTTGAGAAAAGGCACACCAAGTTCAAGATCTACAATAAAAATAGAATACAAAATAACTATTTAACTACTTCACATCTCTAGGATGCATGATGCTAATATTCTATGAAATTACATAACAACTGCAGAATGAACTACAACACATTTAAAAGGGAATCATTAACTCTAACAATATTTTCTCAAAGGCACCACAAACAGTGCTAGGAAACATTATGTAGCCATGAAATATGCTAAGAAAGGCACAACTAAAGCTGTTGTATCTCTTCACGAAGTATCCAATTACAAAAATGGTGCCCTCAAGGGTCTCTTCTAAGACCAAGGTACCAAAACACTCAAGGATATAACCCAAAATAAAGGGGAAAGATCATTCCTCCAGATTGAAAACACACCACCTTGTTCATCTAAAGCATACTTTATACCCAAAAGAGTCCTACATAATCAAACAAAAACATTAAAAAATAAGGATTCTATATCAAAATTCACTTCCCTTGCAGATACTAAGTTCAAATTAGGGGTAGTAATTTAGGTATGAATGAAAATAAACTTTCTTCTCACATCAGGGAGTGCCTATCCTATGAAGGTTCAACACTTCAAATCTCAATAAAAAATGCCACTCGTCTCCAGTAACACCAAGCATAAGAGAAACAAAAAAATTATTTACTGTCGAATGCTCAACTAAAATACACAACAAGGGTTACTCGCCCAACTTGGTCATAATTTCACCATAAAAAAGGAGAGTATGAAACCTCACACAAATTTTCATTCCACTCCTCCAATCACAACTAAACTGCCTATTGGGGCTACATCCTCTTCCAACCTTAAACTAGGAATTACAACTAAAATACCAAGACAATGGTGCATGAGGCACATACATAATCACTCCCTGGGAATCAACCACTTAACATATGATACCCAATAGGGTTAAACAGAAAGAATGCACATGATTTTAACATCAAAGACAAGAGAGTATGCCAGAATCACCATAAGCACATTACAAGCACTTGCTCACACTTCATCGAGAATCCAATATATGAATCCAAGTTTAGTCATTACCACTAAATATATGAATTAACATCCATTGTGAATAACATTTACATTATGATTCAATCTAATGCACAAAATGAGATTCATAAAAGACACGACGTTCATTTTTTAAACAATTTTTATAAAGATCATACAACTTTTAATCACATTTCATAATAAAAAACATCTTATAATGAATTTCTTAGTGCACTTAATAGCATCCACACATGGATAAAAGTTACAATTCAATGGAACATTACTCAATAAAATGCTTATATACTTATTCTTCATTGGTAATGCTCATTTTTAATTACATGACAAGAATGGCTCACAATCCAAATAAGAAGTTATTCTAATCTAAATGCAATTTCAGTTATTAATAGACATAGATATGGGATGTTCTTTGTAATGTTCTACCTAGCACATACTATCATAGGTCCATAATGAACATGTTAGAATCAACATTTAAGACAAAATAGGGCCAACAATATCAAACATTCAGAATAGTCACCATGAGATTCAAAAACAAAAAACCTAAGAGGGGGAAATTCCAAGTCCAACATTAAGTCATACAATTAAATGCCATTTTAATAGTAAGTCAAATGTGACAAGTGTCACAAAATAGACAAACATAAGAGTTTTGGGTAAGTAATTCACAGATAAGAAATTTCAAAAGGTCAATCAATAGTAGCCCACATAACACAAAAAAATCCATAAAATAAACATAAATAAATCTTCAAACATGAAATACATTTATATAACATAGTGACTAATATCAACCACAATAGAGAGATTAATTGCTACTTGATACCAAGGAATACAACTTCCAAACAATATTAGAGAACATACCCAAACACGCTAGGAAAAAAATCTTCTACAATTCTAATCGTATTCTTTATTTAAACGCTAATTCACGCCACCATGCTTACTCTCAAATTAAAACCATTAACAATTTCTATGCAATGTAAAAATTGCATTGTCTGAAATAGATGCAATGCTACATCTAAACAAAATACACAATACACATGGTGCAAATAAATTCAAACAAGCTTCCACATGATTCTACATAGAAAGAGGACACAAAATTTCTACTAGGATCTTAATAACAATGAAAATTTGGGGACATATGTCATTAACCCAAATGATCTACTATGATAATTTCACACCTTCATTTGTACATGTTTCTTTTCATATGTATAATGACACATTTTACCAATTTCAACACAAGAACATTTTATTAAAAATATAAAATACTAGCATATAATAGATATGAATCAAATCAATTTTCTTTCACATTTAATACAACACCCATATACAACAATGTATGTAACATTCCGCCAGGGAACCCAAGAGAATATAACCTAAAACATACAACTAAGTTAACATGATTTTATTTTAAATATTTACATACAGTAATGATAACAACACATAAGCAATACAAAGAATCACATGACATGCACATAAAATAAACTCAAACATAGATACAAATCTCGAGGGTTCCTTAACGTAGAATTACTTATGAAAAATAATCCATGAAGAACAAGTATAAAGGACTAACATACACGATGTACATCAACTGAATCCATAAGATACATCTCATAAAATAAGATCACATATACAATTGATACCCAAGGTATACATAAATGAAACAACATCCACTACACAAGTCGTAGGGTATGCAATAATGGATAACAATACAATACATCCTCTGAATGGATGCCAACCAGAGTACAGATAAGATACAATTGTAATACTTATGAAATCGAACAAGTCTCCATAAGAATAAGAAGACAAAAAAAAGCATCATCCAAGCACTTGGACACGAATGTTAGATCTCAAATGGTAAAAGAATCACTACCAGCTGACTACATGGAACTCAAAGGTCCACTCCCACCGTGCTAAGGAGATAATATCAGACCCACACACAAAGGTATACAAAAAGAAAGAGACCAACAAAACCGGTAAGAATATGAAGATCCTAGAAGCTCTTTCTACTACAATAAGGTTCTAAATATTACCAAAGGCACTAGACACATGTAAGAAACCTAGGATGCATATGGGGAAGTGTCTCCATGTAAAAAACCTAAATACTTACACCCCTTGGGCGGACAAGCATCATCTCCCACTCCCATCCTTAGCCTATACTGGCACTCGAGGCATGGGTGAGGCACACTATTGTCTTGCTAATAACTAACCTAGCATTTTATTAAGTTATAACTTTATTAAGTTATTTACAATGAGTTTCCTTGGTAATCCACTTGCAGGCCTTAGTCTCCATTGTAAGTCACTTCCCTCCTATACACCTAGATAACCTACCCTAGGCTCATAGATTGAATAAACATAACAATGATAGAATATGTATCAAGTCTAGTTCCTTCCCATACAAGAACATACTGGTTTTCATATAACCATAATAAACATACTAGCTCTCATATAGCTATGATCATCACAAAATGCTATCTATAGTAATGAAAACCATGCAAAAGAACTCTACACTGCAACATAGTTGGATAGATATGATCAAGACCAAGAACAATACCATAAGTACATACACTGAAAAACACACATGATGCCATAGAGAATAAAAAACCCAAAGGCTTTGGTGAACACCCTTAAAGGTTGACTTAACTCCCACGATTTAAACAAAAATCACTAAGTCCAAGCACACTAACATGACTAACAAATCACCTCAATACCTGGATTAATTATACTAAATCAATCAAAAAGAACAATAACTAATTGAAGCAAATATCCCTATAAGAGATTTAATCAACCAAAATTCATATAATATAATTATAAACAAACAAGATTCAAATCGCAAAAAAGAAGTATTTAACTAAAAGGGTAAAAGAAAACAACTATATTAATTAACATTAAATTAATATAAAACATCTAAGAGAAATACTAATAAAAATTTAATTACTATTAATATTATAAGTAACAAAGATTTTTTTAAAAAAAATCTAATAAATTAATATTAAAAAGTAATACATTAAAACTAGGTTTTTTTAATAATAAAAAAACTTAAATAAATTAAACTAACAATAAAAAAACTTTTAATAAACAAAGCAATTAAATATTGGGTGGCGTGGTACCTGTGGAGGGTCCCACCCACACCCCACCATCCTTACCCCTACGACCCACCCTAGGTGGTACCGCAAGTCCTTGCGGCCCACCACAGGTGGTGGTATTGTAGGGGACACCTGTGACCCACCAAGTGTGGTGGTATCGCAGGTTCCTGCGGATCACCATACATAGGTGACCGCAGGATCCCTGTGGCCCACCACCACATGGTAGTGGCCGAGGGTGCCATGGGGGTGGGGGGTAGTGTCCCCACCTCCAAATATATATATATATATATATATATATATAAAGAATAAATTTTTCCTTTTTTTCTTATTTTATAAGAAGCATGCAATTAAAAATCTATTTGACAACCAAGGGCATACACGTACATATATCCATATTTTTTCTAAATTTATCCTTAAAAACAAGACATGCGTTATTTTTTTATTTTTATATATATTTTTCTAAGAATCTAGTACTAGAAGTATGTAATTATTTTTATTAGGAAAATGGTATGCACAATATATAATAATATTAAATTATATCTCTATCATGTAAATTGACTCCCATTATTCTGTTTTCATGTAGATGTAGATCTGGGGTTTTTTACAGGAATCTGGTAAATGCATAAATTTCAAATACAAGAGAGCTTTTATAGATCTGATGGCCAAATAGCTACTGGGTAGTCAAAACATGAATTTCAATTACAAGAAGTTTTGCATAAATTTGAGAACCCTAATGCCCATTTTACAACAAGATAAATTTACTGAAACCCTTATGCCCAGAAAACATATTTGATGTACAAACATAAAGGAAAAACCACATAAATGATCCAATAACCTATTTCTCAAATTTTAAGCAATTTAAACACACAATATCAAACAAAGAAGTTTAAAACACAGGATCCTAGTAGCTCAGATGCATAGAAGACAGGGATCTGAACAACTAGAATTATCAACGTTTCAAAATTCCACCTCAATAACTGATGAAAAGATCTGATACAATCCCAAAGAAAACACAAATCCAAAATACTCTCAAGCTTTACAAAGATTCTTTAACTCCTCCAAATTCTCCTTCAACCTGATTAAATTGCCTCCAAATGACTTTCAAATCAGATATATAGAAAATTAGGCAATTAGGTTTCTGAAAAAGAGTGCAACTTTAATTTTAATCAAAAATTAAAAGAAACCCTTTAATTTCAATTTCACTTAAAACAATGCACAACTTAACTTTATCATTTAAAATCAAAGTCATAATTCGAAAAGTATGAGAATATTTTAATTAAATTAAATAAATTAATCATGCAACTTAAGATAATATTTAATAATTCAAATTACACAATTAATTACATTTAGTGGATTTAATATTTATTAAATCTCAATTATTAAATTAAGACTTAATAATTCAAATAATTAAATATAGGCATTTAATTATTAAATAGCCATATACTTAATATGTTAATATTTTAACCTTATCAAAGGTGTAATTATTAACATGAATAATTACCATAAAATAATCATTAAACAAACAATCAAAAAGCATCATGAATCCAACTGAAAACTATCTAAACAGAAAAATACAACTAAAATAGAACCACAAACACACACAGAAAGACTCACGAATCCATGTCACCTTGACAAATTCAGATATGATAGTCAGTTAGATTCTTGTCCATTCTTAGGACAAAATAAGGATCTGAGGTAGGGATTTGGGCCTGAACACTATCTCCCATCTTTTACCATTGAGACATTGCTATAGGGCACGCTCACTCCTGCCAATTTATGAAAGACGTTGTCTGGTACTTGAAAACTTGCCATCAGAAATACGAACATATGCATCAATATAATATAAAAGACAATGGTTGAGATCAGTAAATCATGTGGACCTCACCGAAGCAAGTAACTACGACTCTATCCCATACAATATTGAACACACCAAACATAAAAGTAAAAAATACAAATGATCCATGCACATACGAATATAGGTTGAATATTGTATGTAAACCATAATCAAAATAAAATCATTGCATATAATTAACCATTATGAAATAACCATAAAGCTAATGTAAACAAAAGATATAACACATCTATCCGATAGATCAAAATATCAAATAATATTGAAATGTCATACATAACATCCTCAAATAATATTGAAATAACCAATGCACACCTGAAAAGGCCTAAAAGAGTACGATAACTAAAATTGAAAAATAAACTACGGGGTGGGTATTACATCCTTCCCCCTCAAACTAGGGTTACTCCTATAATTATATAACAAAAATAGTGATATTAATCTTTGAACACAAAGCATCCTACAAAGTCATATAAGAATCAATGTGCGGATCCCATAGGACCCTTCCCTAATGTCTGATTTGAACACTGACGATCATTCCCTGCTACATTAATGTGAAAACCAGATACATGTTCTCTATATACAGACCCCATTACAGTGGTATGATACTTAGGTGGATGATGGTCAATGGTTGAAAATGCATTGTGGGATCAACCAACATTCCCAAGTGTAGGCTCAGAAGTTGCCGACCTCTATCCTGAATACTGAGCTGCACGTTAGGGACAATTGGCTACAATGTGACCAAACTACCCACAAGAAAATAAATCTCTTCCCCTACTAAAATTCCTCCCCCTAGAAGGTGCACTAGACTGTTGGAAGCCACCTCTACTACCATTTTGATGTGAACTCTGAACTAGTTGAACAACTTGATTAGGTGAACTATGCTGCCAGTTGTGATTGTTCCTTCATTGAGAACCACCATTCTGACCATGGAACAATCCCTTGTTGTGATGGTTCTGAATCCCTTTTGAAAAGGTAGGAGGGTTCCTAGAGTTTCCAGCTCCCTCAAACTGATTACCTTTGAAACCAAAAGTAGGACCACTAGACTGAACACCCAAATGACCACCATGGCCCAAATCTAGGTTCATCTCCACAAGATTAGCCTTAATGAACACTTCTTTGAGGGTTGTAGGCTCAAAGAGCTTAACTCCCCCAATGATACATTCATTAAGCACCCTAATAAGTGCTAAACTATAAGAGAAGAATCCCTGCCAAAACCTACGTGGTGCTCGAGCTCAAAAAGTGATGCTTATAATCTTGTACGGTCATGGTCAACAATCACAGATTATTAAACTCATCTACACGCTACTGTCTCCATTGATCAGATAGAAAGAGTTCTTAGAAGCTTTCAATAAATAACTCCCAAGTAATACTATCCATACTGATCTCAAGTTTATGCTCCTCAATCCTCCACCAAATAGCCACAAAATCAGTGAGTTGCATAATGACACATCTAGTTTTAGTATTACTACTAAAATGATGAATAGAAAATCATCTATCCAAGATAATGAGCTACATATGTGCCTCTAAAATAGCACCTTTCCCATTAAAGGGAGGAGGTCATGATCTCAAAAGGTCTCTCATCTAATTAGCTGCAACAGAATCTAGATCGACTATAAAGTTCTTCCTTGGAGGACTTCCAGATCTCTCCCTCACTCTCTCCTCAATATGGGAGTGATGAGAATCATCCTACTCAATTCTGATTTGCTCAGGTCCTAGATGATTCAAGATCACCTAAAACAACTATCTAGTACAAGGCTCCTCAAACTCAACTTGTTTCTCACCTCTCTACTCATCCCTACTCAAGTGATGAACACTCTCATGCCTAACACCCATAGAAGGGATATGAAGCCTACCCCTTGCACAAAAACCAAAGTGACCTCTACCTCAACCTCTAGCAACAACTCTAGTCTCAGCATGAATGTCTCCTAAATCAACCAGAGAGAAACACAACAACTCAAAAATGAAACCAAATAAAGACAAAAGACAATGAACGATCACAAAGCAATAGTTTTAAATACAACAAATTTTTATGTCTATATTTGTTTTCAAGTTTAAAATAAAAGAGACCTAATGGGCGTACAAATTCGTAGAGTTCCCAGTGTAGAAAATTGGGCTCTGATACCAAGTGTAATGCCCCACCAAGGAACCCAGGAGAATCTAACCTAAAACATGCAACTAAGTTAACATGATAAATTTTTTAAAATTTTTTTACATACAGTAATGATAACAACATGGAAGTAATACAAAGAATCACATGACATACACATAAAATAAAATCAAACATAGATACAAATCTTGATGGTTCCTTGACCTAGAATTACTTTAGAAAACTAATCTAGGAAGAACAACTATAAAAAACTAACATACAAGATACATCAACTAAATCCATAAGCTACATCTCATAAAATAAGATCACATATACACCTAATACCCAAGGTATACATAAACGAAAAAACATCCATTGCATAAGTCCTAGGGTATGCAATAATGAATAACAATACAATACATCCTCTGAATGGATGTCAAACAAAGTACAAATAAGATACAATTATACAACTCATAAAACTGAATAAGTCTCTAGAAGAAAAAGAAGATAGAACAATAAAAAGGATCATCCAAGCACCTGGACACAAATATCAGATCTCAAATAGTAAAAGAATCACTACCAGCCGACCACATGAAACTCAAAGGTCTGTGATGAACTATAACTGATTGAATGTTTGAATATGTTAAGTTGATGATCACCAAGCTACAAAAAGTTAATTCAAGACATTAAATCAGTTAATGTATTGTATTGTCATTGATGTCAACTTGATATAATCTGATTGGTTATATACAAAGTGTCAAAGACTTCATAGAACCAGAAAGATAAAGGTTATGCTATTAGTAATGCATAAAAGTTCAGTATGCACTAAGTGACAACAAACACCAATGGGCAGTGCACCCCGATGAATAGAGAAACCCAAGAGGAAAGTCATAGTGATACCTGAGCATGAAACCCAAGCAATCATTACCGATGAGTAGAATCACAAGCATTATCGACGAGCAGAATCACAAGCATTACTGAAGAGAAGAACTTCACAGTGTTACCCGACAGAAAAACAACCCTGATGGAAAGACAACCCCGACAAAGATCCCCAAGGAGAAATGAAGTGTTGACCGAGCTAACAAAGAGCTAAACATCGAAAAGTGTCAAAGTTCAGAAATGAAAAAAGACTTAGCTGACAAGAGCTAAAGGAGTTAACTGGTTGTTAATATTGTTTTCATTGACAAGTTAAAAGCTATAGATAATAGAAATATTTAAATCTATTTTATTCCAGTTGTCAAAGAGAAATCTACGGGATAAAATTGAAGTGAAGATTTAAAGAAATATTGGCTAGAATTGCGGATCACGCCAAGAACAAGAAATTCAAGAACTAAGAAATGTTGAAATCATGTCTATAAAGAGACAAGATAATTCATTATGAATTAGGGGTGAATAGAGAATATGATGCTAAAGGTATACTGGTGAAGAACAACTTCATACAACCCTGATCAATCAAGCTAAGGAAAGAGCTAAAGATTTATGCGGACACCGAGCGATAGAGAAGCATAATATAACCAAGAAGAAAGAAGTGGAGCAAAGGTATTGAAGAGATACATTGATCAGAAAGGTATTCTGAGCTTACAATAGATCTAAAAATATGAAACATATAGTTGTATATGTGAACAGATCATTTACTGTTTCAATTTAACCATTGGATCAGAAAGTCTCTTAACCGAGCAGGACTTAACAATCCTTTATATATTGAGATACATCCTAAGGAGTATCAAAAGGTTTGGTCATGAAGATAGCATAGAGATGCCAGCTATCAAGTGACAAACTATACTGGGTTTGGTCATAAAGATATCATAGAGATGCCAGATATCAAGTGACAAACTATTCTATTTAAACCCTCTAACAAGGTCACACCTAATAGTGTGTTTGTAACCTTTAACAAGGTTGGCTCTTCACCAAGCTCACTTTATAAGAGTGAAAATTTTGGGTTACCGGTCCCAAGTGGTTTTTCACTTAATAGGGTTTCCACATTAAAAATCCATGTGTCAATGTGTTTATGAGTCATTACTTTAGTGTTTTGCATTACACATAACTAATATAGATTGATTGGTATATACTAATTTATTTACTGCATTTTGATAAATGAAAGACTAATAAGCTGTAAACAGTAAGAATAAGGTTTAATAGTGAATTCTGAGCAGTAGTTATTTGTTAAGATTATTTCAAGGCATTCATCTTGTAGGACTGAAGATAACTAGAGGCTTATAATTGTGGTAATAAGTTTTTGGGTTAATTTATTGGAATATTTTTGAGGTCACTGATTCACCCCCCCTTGTAGTTATTCTAACAATTGGTATCAGAGCTTGTATGCTTAGAAGGAAGGTTTCAAGACATAAGAAAAAGATCACAAGATGAGAAAATGAGATGTGCCCAAGTTGAAGAAGGACAACTTTGCATCATGGAAAAGTAGGATAAGACTCCACCGATTAGGTATTTGAAATGATGTTACTCAACACTTGGATACTGAATATGTGTTTCCTACAAGACCTCACACACTTGAGAAATTAAGAGAAAAGTATGAGCATAGTTCTATGATGATAGAACTTTCTTCCTCACTCTCCGATGATGAATTTGAAGATGTCAAAACCTGCACCTCTGCAAAGCAAATGTGGGATAAATTGAAGATGGTACATGGAGGATATGCTAATGTACTAAGAGCTAAGGCAGAGAGCCTAAGAGGTAAATTTGATGACCTAAGAATGTGAGAAGGAGAAAATATCGCTTAGTACAGCAGCAGAATAAAAGAGGTAGTCAATGCTATCTGAGGAGTTGGAGGCATACTTGAAGAAGATACAGTGGTAAGTAAAATCCTAAGAACCTTACTACCTGTATATGCTATTAGAGTATCTGCTATATGAGAAAGGAGAGTAGTAGAAAACAATAATGTCACTCTAGATAGTTTGGTTGGTAGACTTATTTCATTTGAGATGAATAACTTTGATAATAGTGCCTTACCATCTTTTGAGTCTGCATTCAAATTTTATTTGAAAATAAGTAAGTCAAGTCATAAACACACTATCAGAAATGATAGTGAAAGTGATAGTGATTACCAAGATCTTGATGAGATTGACGCACTAATGGCTAGAAGATTGCAAAGAGGCAAAGGTAGATACAAAGGTAAATTACCACTTGTATGTTTTAATTGTAAAGAGATTGGACACTTTGCTGCAAGATGTCCTAATAGAAGAAAAGATGAAAGAAGTAATGACAGAACATATGAAAAGAATTTTGATAAAAGTGACAACAAAGATTACTGAAGCAATTGAAAATATGATAGAAGAGATACTCAAGACTACAAGGACAAAGGGAAGAAAGCTTGTTACCTAGCTGAGAACAGAGATGGAGATACTAAAACCAATTCTGATGAAGACATTGAGATGGTATTTGTGTCCATGAAGGATGATTCAGATGAAGAAGAAAGGTATGTAGAGACTGCACTCATATCTAAAGTTAGTAAGAATGATGTTTGGATTATAGATAGTGGCTGCACTCACCACATGACCGGTGATAAACAAAAGTTTGAAACTTTTGAGTATTATAATGGTGGATCAGTAAGAATGGGTAATGACACACCTTGTCTAGTTGAAGGTAAAGGAACCATAATTTTGAATAACCTGATCAAATGTGAAAATGCATACTCGGTAAAAGGAATTAACTATAATCTATTGAGTGTTTCACAACTGAATAACATAGGTCACTGAGTAGAATTTAAGAACAAAAAGGAAAAGATCTTTAATGAATTAGGAAGGTTGATCGGAACTGGTGAACAAAAAAAAAGATAACCTATTCTATCTTGATGATATTAACACCACTTTTTTAATGGCTAGAAATGAAGACATATGGTTGTCACATAAAAGATTATGTCATGTGAATTTTGACAACATGATTAAGATAAACAATAAAAGGAAAGTAAGAGGCAAACCCTAGTTTCAAGAGAAAAACCCATACATATAATGCTATTCTAGAATTAGTCCATACTAATCTATGTGGACCCATGAGAACAAAGATTTACTATGGTGATAGATATTTCATTCTCTTTGTTGATGATTATTCTAGAATGATGACAATTATGTTCTTAAAAGAAAAATTAGAAGCATTCGAGATGTTTAAATGGTATAAAGCTATGGTAGAAAAACCAAGTGGTAAGGAATTGAAATGCTTAAGATCATATAGAGGAGGAGAATTTGTTTCTGATGAATTCACTAACTTTTTCAATGAGCATGGAATTAAAAGACATGTTTCCACACCAAGAGCACCATAGAAAAATGTGATTGCTGAGAGAAGAAACATATCCATTGTTGATTGTGCAAGAACACTGATGATAGAGAAAAGAATCACTCAAACATTCTGGAGGGAAGCTTTCAGTACCATTGTCTACACATTGAATAGAGTAAAACTAAAGAAAGACACCAAAAAGACACCCTATGAGCTATGGTATAGATACACACCCAATGTAAGTTACTTTAGAATTTTTTTAAGTCAATGTTATATTTTGAAAGATGATAGAAATAGAAAGCTTGAATCCTGTATGCAAAATAGATGGGCGATTACTCTAAATGAAATATTAATCAATCTAATTAACAAATCAATCTAAATGCAAACACAATGAAGAATTACAAGTTTAAATGAAGAAAAACAATAAAGTTACCTTCACCTACCCAACATAGTTTGTCTCCATTGCCCTCCTAGCTTTGGTTTCTTGAATGTATGGTGAGCTCTCAGATTTCCAAATGAAGCCCTTTTGTCCAAGATGCTACCAAAGTGTGGAGATTATATGAATGAATGTAAAATGGTCCAAAACCTCAATTATGCAAATGGATGATGGAATGCTTGTGAGAAATGCTTGATTTCTTGAAATGGATGCTTGGATGCTTGTGAAAATGGTTGATTGCTTGAATGCTTGGATGCTCGAATGCTTGATCACTTGAATTCTTGAATGCCTATTGCTTGAATGCTTGATAGTATTAGATCACAAAGGGGAAATAAGGCTCCTTTTATAGGATTTTGGAGGACCTAAGCCTAGGTGGCACAATCCTAGGGTGGAGAATGAAAGGTGGAAGATCCTAGGGTTGTTATTGACTTGGTTGAAGGGGTTGAGAGAAAAGGGGATATAGTTGGAATGCGAGAGAAAGAATAGGGGGAATGTTCCTCCTACATTGAAATAAGGGAGAAGAAGATGGAAGGGAAAGACACATGTCAAGTGCCTCACAAAGACCATGGAGAGGAAAGGGGAAGGACTTATTCCTCATGAGGACTCTTGGCACAAGTGTCCCATGAGTCATCTTGGACTCTTAGAGGTGGCTTGAGAAGCTCCTTAAGAATCAGGATTACCTCTTGACTTGGTGTAGGAGAAGACATGTGGTCATGAGACCAAGTCTTATAAGGCCACATAGCCCTTAATAATAGGACATGTGTGGGTGAGGATAATGATTAATTATTAATTAATAATA
>MU223464.1:2501464-2516341 GCA_018584345.1 Thuja plicata
GACCTAGGATAAGAAGCATAGACTATAGTGAATTTATCTAATAAATATAATAATTTATTAAATAAATAGAAGAAATAAACATTAATTAAATAATAAATATTTAATCAATTCATCAAGTCAACATTAAGTAAATAATAAATATTTAATTAATTGATTAATTAACGAAGCCATTTTTTAGTGTATACATTTTTCCCCTCTTTGAAATAATGTGCTTGTCACATTGTTTCAAAGAAAAATCAAGCTTTCTGCCCTAGACTATGTTTGCCGAGAATGACCTTTGCATGCCCCCTCGAGAGATTGATTGAAATTTTTTTATTTTTATTTGATTGATAATTTTATATATTTTTTTCTTTTTTATTTCTGAAGAGTTCAATCAATCTCACGAAAAGAATCAGAAGAAATTGGGAGTGAGAAATGAGGTGAGACGGAATGATAGTGATAGGTAGGGTCCACAGGTAAGCAGAATGGGTCCATAGGCTATATATAGGGTCAAAAGGGTCCACAATAAGCTCATTGTGTACACTTGTCATTTGGAGATTGGAGGCTTGGAGAGTGAAGAGTAGAGCTACGAAGATGCCATTCCCACTTCCTGATCACCGTTTTGAGCGAGTCAAATGCTTCTAGAGACCGCTAGATTCTGGAGAGCTGGTGAGTGGTCAATCCTGATCTTGTAATTTGATTCAATCATGCTTTCTAGGTAGATTTGTAGTATGTTGTTAGGTTAGATTGAATCGTAGGTAGGTTAGGAAATTTTATGTTTTTACCCCATAGAACAAATGCGCAGTTGCGGCGCATCAATGTGCAACTTTAATAGATAAACGCGAAAAAATAATTGCGCATATGTTTAGGGGTTCTGCGCATTCATCAGAGAGTCCCTTTGATTTCGCGCATTCATTCCAAAAATTGGCGCATATGTTAAATCTGCGCATTTTTCAAGTTAAACTGCACAAATACTCCACTACACTGCGCATACATGAAAAACCGCTCAAACATAGAAAAATGCTGCGCATTCATAGCAAGTTAGGGTCTAACCAGATAAAAAAGGCAAATTAGGTCAAACTGCCATAGCGATAGGTCAATAAGATCTAGTTCTTGTTGGATAATGATTATCGTTGATGTCAAGATAGGCAACATTGTAGCATGGTTTCTAGTAAACCATCTTGTTTGATAGATAATTGATAGAATTATCGTCTGATACATGTGATAAACATGTGTCGGAGTGATATACAGATAGGATAGATAGATAAATTTGTTTGATTGATAGTTGATAGTCTGATTTGATTTGATATTGATAGGAGGATATTACCAATGTACTGATGTCATGAGAGAGATATCTCGTGACTCAGAGTTTGAGGCCAGTGTTGTTAGAGACTGATAGAGTCCTGATTGGAGCGACTGACCTATATCATGTGATTTATATGCCTGAGATTCAGGCGAATCTAGGTATGTTGATGGCCCTGGCGGAGAGATGGCACTCGGAGATGAGTACCTTTCATCTTCCTACCGACAAGATGACCGTGACATTAGAGGATGTATATCGCATCCTTCAACTACCTATTACTAGCGAGATAGTTCATTATGATCAGCATGGTGGATTGGTTCAGTGTCGAGAGGTTTTTGGTGATGATGATATAGATGACGTCGAGATCAGTTGGGAGGATATGGTGGTGTTATATGAGCTGCTACCTGTCATGTTAGCCGGCGCGATTGGAGGATACGTGTGCCCCGATCAGAGATCTCATGGCTTCGCAGTTGGATGGGGTAGGACACTTTTGAGGATGATGGATGAGGGGACCCATTTTTCTTGGGGAGTGTGCCTTCTAGCACACTTATATCATGATCTTCACCAGGTGGTGTACCATGGTAGTGCATCATTATCTGCAGGGGTGACACTTCTCCATGTGTGGGCATGGGATTATATGGCCATCACACGACTGACGACACTCAGATTTTGAGGGGCTGGACAACCCTATATATTCCTTTATGCATCTATTTAGTCTTTAAGCTGGGATAGTTAGAGTTCTAGAGGTACACATTTGACATGATAGATGCAGTGATCTGGAGACCCTACCTAGGGTGTGAGGTGTGGGATGATGAGCGTCAGCTTGGGTATTATTTTGAGACATGGTGGTTGATAGGGAGGACTCCCTTCATCATAGAGAGACAGGCGGTTAGCAAGGTACTTCGACAGTTTGGCCATATACAGGGGATGCCGCATGGGACTACAGAGTTTACTCAGACCTTCCAGTAGAGAGGAGACTGGGGGCTGATGATACCATTTGAGACAGCGAGACATGAGTTTTTGGACATGCATTTTCAGGCATGGTCGATGAGACAGGGGGTCGTAGACCCAGGGATGAGAGCTGAGTTTGAGAGATACATGAGGATCACCCTTTCCCTAGACTTACAGATCTAGCTGAGAGGCCTCCATAGAGAGAGCCAGGAGATAGAGGCTGAGGACAAGGACAAGGCTATGGTGGAGGCAGAGGGGATGATGATGACGAAGGAGATGATGGTGGCGATGCTCCATAGAGAGGGAGAGGGAGAGGGGGCCTGAGGATGAGAGGTGGAGGTATACATCCATAGGGTATGATGCCTCCACTAGATAGACAGAGACGGCCATGACTGACTGCATAGAGGTATCCCCTCATACAGGCATAGGTACTCATATAGGAGGCAACACAGGCACCAGATCAGCCTATGCATGATGTGGGTGATGATGTATAGATGCTGGATGCACAAGATGTACAGGCACAAGATATTGGGGGTCAGGATCCCTACTTACAAAGAGCAGCAACAGAGGAGGAGGAGATTGATGTAGACGCAGTGCTAGCTAGACTAGCGATGCTACAGTTATAGGCTGACCGTGTCCCCGGACTAGAGAGATGGGTTGAGATATTGGAGGGGGAGGTAGCAGAGGCTAGATAGGAGTGAGATACCACCATAGAGAAGCTTGGGGTGGTAGAGAATCTTTTAGATGAGTTGGAGTCCACAAAGACATTGGGACCACATGCAGACAGTTTACGACTCATGATTAGGGCTGGTAGAGAGATCACCTACTGGAGAGAGGCCTACAGATAGGTGGTCCCTCAGGATTAGTGGATTGGTAGCTTCAGGGAGAGTTCATATGGGGTCAGGATAGTAGCTCCATAGAGACAGGGATCAGTCAGTGCTGGTACTTCCTCACAACCACCCAGACCACCACCAGGTTCAGGAGATCCATCAGGATTAGGGTCATTGATTGCAGCATGCAGACAGCGACAAACAGTGTCTGGAGGTAGTGGGTCATATCTCTTTTCGATATACACTGTATACTTTATGTTTTAGCTCCATTGTACCATATTATTGTATCTTTATCGCAGACTTGATGGACACTTTTGGACACATGGTTATTTTATGATATATCATTGGACATTCTGGATATATTTTTTTTATGGACTCTTGATGATGGAATTTCTATATGATATGGTTTGATGATGCTTACTTTCTGCGATGCATTGTTTATGATGTTTTATATATATGTGGATACTAACATATGCAAGATATGATGAATTGAGTTTATGGATTATGCATTGTACTATATGACTTAGTAATGATCATGTTCTATTTCTATGTGGATGCAAAATTATCATGATTATGTTCATAATGATTAATGTCAATTGGATGCATTCGTGACTAATATAAATGGATAATGAATAATGATAATGAACTTAATGATGACATGTAATAATGATATAAAATGGAATGTATAATAATGATAATAATGTAATGACCTAAATTGTAATGAAATGACATATATGAGAAATGCAATGAAATTTAAGACATACATGCAAATATAAATGGTTATATGCAAATGAACAACTTTAAAACTAAAGATGTACTATGAATTATGACAAATGCTATTATGTTTTTGTTTATCCAAAATGTCCTCAATTTTAAACAACCATGCATCTGACACAAGAAGAAAAGACAAAAGGGAACAAGGTGACCTAAACAAGATATCCTACAAAATCTCATAAAAGGAACACTTCAATGATCTATTTAAAATGCAATGCAAAATGATATGCAAATGAGTATCTCCACAACTTCAGAAAGCATCTTAAAACTTCATAAATTTTGGAATTTGATTTTCATCATTGAGCTCATTATGTTGCAAGAAAATACAAGCATCATGGTATAATTAAACCAGGATGACCTTAGCACTTCTTGCATGGAGTTTAATATAGCAAACTTGACAAGCACCTAGGTATGATTGAACCGAGATGACCTGAGTTTTGTTTGCATAACATATAAGGAATATCCCCCTCCTTCATCGGGGAACAAATAGTTGGAGTCGAGGTATGTGTGGCACATCATTATTAATAGCATTCATGTACCAACATCATTTGATAATGTTGATCATGCTTATGGAACAGATGAAAGCTCTTATGCACAGACACCCCAATTATTTGTTCCTTCGACTTCGTTGGAAAAATACCCCACAAACAACAATCAAAGAAAATATCATGTTCATCACAACTATCCTAATCAATGACACATTTAGAGTTGTTAAGCTCATGTCAAAGATATCCCGGAATAGCATAGGAAACATGATGACAAATGAAATTCTGATATGAATGCATAATCTTATAACAAATCATGCTAACATGCACCGGTTATGAATATACATTTCTTTGCCAAAAGATAGTGTTGAGTTTGTTTGATCAGTTTGGTTGATAATGATGTTGTTGAAAATGTATAGATAAATAGTCATAGTTTGAAAGATACGTCATAGGTTATGGATCATTATTAGAATAGAGTCGTATAAGAACCGTTGATTGTGTTTTCTTGTCTGGTAAAAAATACTCCATTTTGTCCTCTTAGAGTCATGACTGTCACAGATCCACTTCCCAAGAACTAGGTCAAGGACATGCCCCCAGCTAGGTGATGGACTAACTTATAATGGGTGAAGAAAGACACACTGGACTAGGGTGAAGACCAAGATAGTAGACCAAGCTATGATAGGGTTTTATTGGGGATTTATACAAATGGGTAGGAATCATGGATTGGCCATTTTATTATGATATGTACAAGGTGAAAAGTGACTATGAGAGCCACGCTATTATGGTTATATATAGATGGGACAAGATGCTAGAAGAATCCTAATAGAAGGAGGAGTTAGCTTGTCACAAATGGTGCCTGTTTCCAGGTTTTCACCACATGCTTTTATTGCAATTTTCTCTTGATTTGTTTTTTTCTTTTTTTTTCTTTTTTTTTTGTTTTCTGATTTTTTGATTTTTTTAATTTATTTTAATTTATTTTTTCTGATTATATCCCCTGTACTGGGATCTCATGCATAAAACTTCTTTAGGTGCATGCTGTTAAGAGGCTCATCCAAGGGATCACCTTCAGATGTTGACAACTAATAGGCTCCAGAACCATAGGCTGCTATAATCACAAAAGGACCCAACCAATTGGGCTCAAACTTGCCCTTCTTCTCACGATGCTGCTGATTTTTGGGATTCTCGCGAAGAAATAGATCACCCACCTGAAAGTCTCTGGGTTTCACTTTACTATTATATTGATGAGACATCCTTTGCTGATAGAATTTTAAGTGATCAAAGGCTCGTTGACGGTGCTCATCCAGCAATTCCAATTCAATTAGCCGTGCAACTCTATACTCTTCATCTGGAATCAAATCTTTCAAGGACACTCGAAGAGAAGGTAACTCGACCTCAAGGGACAGGACAGCTTCAGACCCATAGATAAGAGAATATGCCATGGCCCCAGTTGGAGTATGGATGGAAGTATGATAGGCCCAGAGGGAAGGGTTTAATTGGACATGCCAGTCATGACCAGCGTCATTGATAGTCTTTTGAAGCATTTTCACAATAGTTTTATTAGACGCCTCAGCTTGGCCATTAACCTGAGGATAATAGATAGTGGAATAATGGTGGGTAATATGGAATTTGGCACATAAGTCATCGATATCTTGATTTTGAAACTATTTCCCATGATCTGTGATGAGATTCATAGGGATGCCATATCAGCAAATGATATAGTTAAGGATAAACATAGCAACTTGTTTGCCTATGGCAGTGATCAAGGGAACAACTTCGATCCATTTGGTAAAATACTCAGTGGTGGTAATAACATACTTATGGCCGTTGGAAGATGGAGGGTGAATTGTGCCCACAAGGTTGAGTCCCCACTGACTGAATGGCAATGTAGTTGTAACAGGATGTAGTTGCTGTGCTGGCACATGAATAAGATTTCCATGAATTTGACACTTCTTGCATTTCCAAGCAAAGTGAAAAGAATCTATTTCCATGGTAGGCAAATAGTAGCCCATACGCATGAGATTCTTAGCCAAGGAAAGACCACTCGAATGTGTTCCACATATACCCTTGTGTACATCTTGTAAGGCAGTTTGAGCTTTAGCATGTTCAAGACATCGTAAGAGAGTACTGTCAAGACCCCACCGATATAGGGTGTTGAATATTAGAAGATAGCGGGAGGTTTGGCGGAGAAAGGTTTTCTTTTGATTTTTGGATAGGTCGGGGGGAAGGATATTTTCTTTCACATAGGAATATATTTTTCCATAGGTAGGGGAATCTTGTCTGATAATATGACATATGATCCGTGTATCAGGATCATCGTATGCAGGATAAATCAAGGATTCCACTAACAACTCAAAATGGGCTTTTGTATCCTCTGCATTAAACAAAGAAGCAATTGTTTCCATAGTGTCTACAGCCTTATTTTCCTGCCTTGGAATCTGCTCAAAGGTGATGATTGAAAAGTATTTCTTAAAGTCATCTACCATGTGTTTATATGGTAACAACTTGTCATCCTTAGTTTGATATTCATCATTAACCTGATTGATTATTAACTGAGAGTCTCCGTAGACATTCAATTCAGTCACATTCCATTGTAGATCCATTTTCAACCCGATCATCAGTGCTTCATACTCAACCACATTATTTGTACAAGGAAAAAGCAACTTATAGGACTTTGGTATGGTATATCCTTGTGGTGTAACAAATAAGATTCCAGCACCTGAACCATGCTGAGTATAGGATCCATCAAAATATAGCCTCTAGGTTTGTGTAGATAATGTTAGGATGTGTGCATCTGGAAAATCTGTTTGTATAGGATAATCATCCGTTAATGGTGCCTCAACCAATTGATCAGCAATTACTTGCCCTTTAATAGCCTTCCTTTCCACATATTCGATATCAAATTCACTAAGCAGCATGACCCACTTAGCCAACCTTCCTGTTAATGCAGTCTTACTCAAAAGATACTTCAAAGGATCAATCTTTGCAACAAGCTTGATAGTATGAGACAACATGTAATGCCACCACTTTTGTGAAGCAAAGACCACTGCTAGACATGCATGCTCAATTGGTGAATAATTGAGTTCATAGCCAACAAGGGTGCGACTGATATAATAGATAGCCTTCTCTTTTACCTCTTGATCTTGTTGGGCCAATAGGGCACCAAGTAAAAATTTTGTAGCCGAAATATAAAGCAAGAGCAGCTTTCCCAGAATTGGTGACATGAGAGTGGGAGGAGTGGCCAAGTATTGCTTGATTTTAGTAAAAGTTTCTTCACACTTATCATCCCATTTGAATAAGATGTTCTTATGTAACATATGCTGAAAAGGATGACTTCTGTCGGCCAATTGTGAGACAAATCTTCAGATTGATTGAAGGTACCCTTGTAGAGATCTCAACTGACTGATATTCATTGGTGAAGCCATTTCCATGATTGCCTTGACCTTTTCTAGATCCACCTCTATTCCGTTAGCTAAAACAACATATCCTAATAGTTTGCCCGATGTAACCCCGAATGCACACTTCTTGGGATTTAATCTTATTTGATACTTTTCCATTCGGGTGAATATCCTATCCAACACTCTTAGATGACCTCCTCTGTCCTTAGATTTGGCTAAGATATTATCAACATAATCTTCCGTTATAGTATGCATCATGTCGTGAAAGATTGTTGTCATAGCTCTTTGATAAGTGGCACCAACATTTTTAAGCCCAAAAGGCATCACATTCCAGTAGTACGTGCCCCAAGGACATGTAAAAGAAATCTTTTCTTGATCTTCTGCTGCAATCTTAATCTGGTTATAACCGGAAAATCCATCCATTAAGGATAACATCTCATGCCCAGCTGTTAAATCAACTATAATATCAATATTCGGCAGAGGAAAATCATCTTTAGGACAATCTTTGTTAAGATCTTGAAAATCTATGCAAATCCTGATGGAATTATCTGGCTTGGATACCGGTACCATATTGGAGATCCAATCAAAATAATCAATAGCTCGGATGAAACCCACATCCAACAATTTCTTCAATTCTTCTTTAACCATGAGTGCAATGTGAGGATGCATCTTCCTGAGCTTCTACTTTACAGGCTTGACCCCAGGTGTAATAGACAAATGGTGCATAATAAGATGTGGATCTAACCCAGGCATATCAGCATAAGACCAAGGAAAATTTATTTGTCTCTTTTTGAAAAATTGTGAAAAGGCATCTTTTTCTGTCTCTTTTAAGGATGTAGCTATCTTTAGAATGCGTGGCGACTCCTCTGTGCCAATGTTAAGAGGCAATGTTGGCTCAATAAGTATAGCAGACTGTTCTCGATACATGTAGTTGGGGAGAGTGTTAATCCTTCCATCTTTGGGCACCTCAGAGAGGTTTTCACCCTCAGATACATCTTTTCTTTTTCCTTTTTTAGGATCTAACACTGCCACTGAGTGGTTTTCACCATTAGATCGATTTATTATTTTCATATTTTTACGACTGAAAGGATTGGCACCCTCTCCAAAGTAAGCCATGTTGTTGAGTTCTATAGGGAGTTTTGATTTATGATCTCTTGATGGTAGATGATCTCTGATTTTGAGATAGTCAATAATAGCATCATCATTATGGAAAACATCAAGTTTGGGGTAATTCAGGGAATCCCAGGTGATAAGTTCAAGGTGGATAAGGGGTATTGGATCATTTGGTTTGGTCTCAAAGGATGAAATGGTGTTGATAGAAAAGTTTTGAAAGTTTATGATTGTATGGGCAAGGTCTATTTCCATACTCTCATCCAAATCCTCTATCTCAAGATAACTCTCACTTTCCTCACAAGTGCCAAGAGTAGTATTAGGTGGATCTAATCCTAGTAGTTCCATCCTTGGACTCATCTACTCATGGAAAGTGTTACCATCGACATGGACATCATCAAATTCCATATCTTCAGTATAATCAAAGAATGAATCCCATTCATAATTATGAGAATCATCATCATCATCATCATCATTAGTATTTCTAAGTTGGTTAATGATGCCTTGTGTTATCTTTTGCTTTGTTGGATCTACATACATACCATTTTTCTGAAATGCAGGAGCCATAGGAGTTTTGTAAAAGGGTTCAACCTTCTCTTTTCCTTTAGGTTCCTTTGGTCCTTCTCCCTTGTATCCTAGCCTAGTGGTGTCTCTTTGATAATTCAGATTTTTCAAAATGGGTTTGATGACATCTTCTCTTTGCAATCCTACAGGTCCACTTCCTTGATATCCCATCTTTTGTAACAAAGTGTATCCCGTGCCATATATATCTGGTGATATAGGTTCATGTTTTTCATCCTCTGGATCCTTATGATGATGTAGCAAATAATTAGCATTTCGCTTAGCAACCTCTTTTGATATGGTGCCCCCACTCACAAATGTGCCATAAACAAGTGTAGAAGGGCCTTCAGATTGTTGTTTAGTGATCAAGGATTTTCCATATGATTTAGGAGATAAGGGTAACTCTGTGATACACAAAGTTTGGCCCAAAGTGTATTCTCCCATACTTTGTTCTTTTATATCCACCTTGATTTCATGGGATTTGGAAGTTGATGCTTCATTACTGAGATCAATGGTTGTTGGTGGAGTAGATGCAATCCGATTGTAAGGCACCAAAGATTCAGTTGTTGGTTTTATGGTATTGCAATATTGAAAAGGATTCAGATCTCCTTTGATGGTCACCTCTTGACCATTATACGGAAACTTCAAGCATTGATGATATGTTGATGGCATAGCTCGCATGGAATGAATCCAAGGTTTCCCTAAAAGAATGTTATACGCCAAATCCATATCCAAGACTTGACAAAGCATGTCTTTAACCACAGGACCAACTCTGATAGGAAGTACAACTAATCCCTTAGATGACCTTTCCTCCTCATCATAATATTTGATGGTGATTTTATTTGTTGGATCGACACCATTTTCAAAAAATCCCAAGTCACGGACTAGCTTTAGAGTTCATATATTCAAACCGGCTCCTCCATCTATTAGCACTCTTTTAATATTATGGTTTTGTACAATGCCTTCTATATGGAGTGGAGCATTATGTGGTTGGTTGATGGCTAGATCATCATCTTTAGTAAAGGACAGATAATGGGGGGTTGTCAAAGGCCCCACCATAGCTTGGAATTGATCTTGATCTAGATTGGTTGGAACATTAGTTTTTATTAGAGCTTTCTCAAGGATTTCTTTATGGGAAGGTGACAAACGTAAAAGCTCTAATATGGATATCTAGGCCGGTGTTTTCTTCAGTTGCTCTAAAAGGCTATATTGGTTGGAAACATTGGTCATAGACTTTGGAATGTAGACAGCCTTGGTTTGGGTGGTGTTAGGCTTAGATGGAAACCCTTGAAGGGTAACCTTGGACTGAGCTCGAGTTGTGACATTGGCCGGCTGACTCTTGTCTTTGATGGAAATCACATTGACATGGGATTGGCATTCAGAAATGTGATTTATGTAGTTGAAGGAGGTGGAATTTTAGTTTGCATGGTTATCACCTTTAGCATCGGATGAGTTCCCTTTATCATGTTTGGGAAGTGGATCTTTGAAGGCAGTATGTGACTCGTTAGAGGTGTGTCCAACAACATTGATTTCCTCACTGTCAATCAAATCTTGGATAACATGCTTGAGTCTTTGATAGTTATTGGTTTTATGGCCTTTGCCTCGATGAAATTCACAGTAATCATTGTCATTCCACCAAGAAGGTTTCACCCGAGGTTCGAAATCTCTAGTCTCAGGAAGCACAATGAGTTTCTTTGTGATTAACTTCCTTAGTGCTGATTCTAGAGATTCTCCCAAAGGAGTGAAATTTCTCCTACGTGATAGGAAAGGTGATTTTGAGGCATTGTTATTGGTATTTTGGGTAGCACCTATATTTCTTTGAGTAGGTGATGTGGGATTGGTTTTTCTTGCAAGATTCAAGATGGGTTGTGCAGATTTAACATGACGATTATAAACAATCCCATCACTGACCATGTTCTTGTTCTTGTTCCAATATTTGGTTTTATCGTTATTGTTGTTGTTTTTGTTGTTGGAATTTGAACTCAATTCGACATTATCTTTGGAGTAGAGCTTAATTTCCCCCTTTCTAACCATAGCCTCTTGAATTTTCACACCATTTTCAATGAGTTTGTTGAAATTTAGAGGGCATTGTAACTGTAACCTATAGCTCATCTCCTGTGTTAGGTTATGCACAAATATATCCATTTTCTCTTGTTCAGGAATAGAGCATGGATACTTGGAAAATAGCTGATGCCATCTTTTCAAAAAGGTGAGAAAAGGTTCTCCATTCTTTTGATGTGTGTTGCAAAGATCCAGCATTGTGACTTCATGTTTGATGTTATAGGAATAGTGGGTCACAAATTTGTTGATAAGTTCATTGAAAGATTGTATACCTGGGGCTAGCTTGGAGAACCATTCCATGGCTTGTGCTCCTAAAATACGTGGGAATAGTCACATAAGATAAGTATCATTATGCGTGACTTCAATACATGCTGCACAAAAGTTATGAATGTGGTCTTGTGGATTAGAATTCCCTTTATACTTATCAAATTTTGGTACCTCAAAATGAGGAGGGAATGGGATCATAGTCAAATTATTGTCAAAAGGATAGGGACGTATATTCTCCAAAGAGTATTTCTTGGTGGATGTTCCCATTTGCATGTCACACATTTGTTGTTGTAGCAATTGGAGTTGTTGCATGACAGGATCCAAAGATGAAGAAGGATTTTGGGTATCATTTAAAGAACTATGTTGTTTTTCCTCCTTCTTTCCATGAGTGTAGGTCTCTTGAGAGCTACTAGGTTTTTCTTGGGAACCACTATGTTGTTCTTGATCATTTGTGTGTGGTGGTTCTACAAGATCATTTACATCATAACCACTAGGTAATTTTTCTCCTTGTTGAGCAAGCATGAGGAAGTACATTTCTTTGTCCATACCTAGGATTCTTTCCATGACACTATAAAACTTGGCATCTTGCATAGTGTCTCTGATTTCTTGATCAGTTGGTTCATGTTCTTATGAAAAGATTGGGGTTGGTTTGGACCAAGGTTCTCTTCATTGAGTTTAGCTCCTTCCATTGTATCTATAGATTCTGGACCAATGGGTTGTTTAAGTTTCTGTGATCGAGTTTGAACCATAAACAGTGAAAAGATGAAAATAGAGGAAGATGTGAAGATAGACAAGATAGGATGAAATAGATGCAAAAGTGTTTGAGCTAGACAAGGTAAATGGATAATCTAAGTAAATAAGAGATATAGAGCTCACTATGATATGACAAAGAAAAACCCAAAGAGAGAGTGACCTAAACAAGTTTTGATAAAGGATGACAGATCCTAATATGATGAAAAATCATGAAGGTCACAATCTGAAAATCAAGGTAATATCTCAACACTTAAATGTAGATTTGGAAGATTTAGGAATTGTTTTCAGAGAATGTATTGGATGAAAGCAAGAAGATGAGAAATGGTCAAACTGAAGATCATAAAGTCTGTAAGGTCAAATATTTTTCTACAATCACACTAAAGAGAGAAATGGGTACCCATAAAGGTAAGTTGGAAATCTTGAAAACATGTGCAAGTACATGCTATGATAAATGCATAGGAATAAATGTGCAAACAGTTTAAACAAATGCGTAGGATTAATGCACAAATGCGCAGGATAAGTTTTTCTTAATTTTTTGACAGTTTTCACTTGGAAATTTTGGATTTTTCTCTATTTTTTGGTTTTTGTTGTTTTGTGTCAGATGTTTTTGGAAAATTTGAAATGCATACACACACACGCAAGATAGAAATGATCTAATATAAATCAATATGAATGCACAGATATGCTTACAAATCTTAAGGCTAGCAAGGACAATATCTACCAAATCCCCACTTGGATAATAAAATCCAGCCACACAATTCAAAGAGGATAGCCTAGGAACTTGGAGGCATGGGATCCTCCTTACAGTGCACTCACTTCTCAGGCACACCAAGTTCCAAATTCAATGGGTCATTACTTACCAAAGAATCACTATTTCTACTAAAAATTGTGAGTAATGTGGGGTGTCTTCACAAGTTGGGCTACCTGTTGCACCAGTAAATAGAAGGATTTGTGGCCACTAAACAAAGGTTTGTGGTAAGGGAATCCGTTCAGGTGGTTGTGATCAAGTCATCTTCCATTCAAAGCAAGGTTTTCACCTTAACAATGTAGGGACTTTATCGCACCACAAGGGTACTAGAGGAGATTTTGGTTGCCATAACAAAATCACACCTGTCCACTGTAATACTAGTCACAATGGCATTTTTTAAATACCGGTTTGGATGGGCTTGGCTTTAGCCTATTACCAGTTGGGTCATTCCTTGGGGTGAGTACCTCTTTTCCCACCAAAGATCGCCCTCTAAAGTTTATAATGATTTCTCTTACACCCAAGGTCCACGAATGGCGAGGGGAGAGGATACGTTGTTATAAACTTGGGATTACAATTACAGTTATAAAGTAAGACACAAAAGATAGATTGCTAAGCTATAGAAGACACATGAAACTAAAAAGCATGTTGTATTTTAAAGCTCAAACAAGGATTATGGTTTATTTTGCAAAACCCCTAGGAATCTGCAAGAAAACTATTAATAGTTTCAAATTGGGGTCTTCAGATTTCAACCTGCAAAATAGCTTAGAATCTACTAGAATGAACAAGAACCTATCAAGATTGTTAGCAGAAACCAACTAAAGAGAAATCAGAGTTTTAAAAATGCAGAAAATGGATGCACAGAAATAGAGAATGAATGTGCAAAAATAGAGTGCAAATGCGCAGGTATAACAAATGCACATAAATAGTCTACGTATGCGCTGGATGATGTGATGAATGCGTAGAAATAGTGAATGCATAGTAGAAATGTACGTATGCGTAGAAATCATGTACAAATGTGTAGAAACAACCTGTAGAAACTTGCACATAGAAAACTAGAAAAAGATGTCAATTTTGTGGGGGTAAGCCCCACGGTGGGCGCCAAAAATGTATGCAAAAGAGATGGGCAATTACTCTAAATGAAATATTAATCAATCTAATTAACAAATCAATCTAAATGAAAACACAATGAAGAATTACAAGTTTAAATGAAGAAAAACAATAAAGTTACCTTCACCTACCCAATGCAACTTGTCTTCATTGCCCTCCTAGCTTTGGTTTCTTGAATGTATGGTGAGCTCTCATATTTCCAAATGAAGCCCTTTTGTCGAAGATGCTACCAAAGTGTGGAGATTATATGAATGAATGTAAAATGGTCTAAAACCTTAATTATGCAAATGGATGATGGAATTCTTGTGAGAAATGCTTGATTTCTTGAAATGGATGCTTGGATGCTTGTGAAAATGGTTGATTGCTTGAATGCTTGGATGCTCGAATGCTTGATCACTTGAATGATTGAATGCCTATTGCTTGAAATCTTGATAGTACTAGATCACAAAGGGGAAATGAGGCTCCTTTTATAGGATTTTGGAGGACCTAAGCCTAGGTGGCACAATCCTAGGGTGGAGAATGAAAGGTGGAAGATCCTAGGGTTGCTATTGAC
>MU223464.1:2516391-2543296 GCA_018584345.1 Thuja plicata
CCTACATTGACATAAGGGAGAAGAAGATGGAAGGGAAAGACACATGTCAAGTGCCTCACAAAGACCATGGAGAGGAAAGGGGAAGGACTTCTTCCTCATGAGGACTCTTGGTACAAGTGTCCCATGACTCATCTTGGACTCTTAGAGGTGGCTTGAGAAGCTCCTTAAGAATAGGGATTACCTCTTGACTTTGTGTAGGAGAAGACATGTGGTCACGAGACCAAGTCTTATAATGCCATTTTTTAGTGTATACAACTCCAAAAGTGATGAAGGTATCTTTCTAGGGTATTCCACCAATAGAAAGGCTTATAAATATCTTAACAAGTCCTCTAACAAAATCATTGAAAGTGCAAATATCATAATAGATGAATATGTAGAGAAAAGTGATGAGGAAAGCATAAAAGAACCAGAAGACTACAACAGGTTTGTTTACACTGAAGAACCTAACAGTCTACCTGAGCAATAGTGTACCACTCTGGAGAAACATAACATTGTACCTGAGCATTAGGCTACAAATACCAAAATCAAGAAAATCCTCAAAATGATGTTCCGAGCGATGGAGATCAGAATGAAGGTCAAGATGATGATCAGAATGATGAACAAAGAGCTAAATCGATACTTTCCAAGTATGTCAGAAGACACCATCCACAGAATAAGATCATAGGAGACAAGAAGGCTAGAATGAGAACAAGAAGTAAGTCACTGAACACTAGATGTTTAATTTGTGATTTTGAGCCTAAATCTATTAATACTGCACTTGAAAATGAAAAATGGGTCAGTGCTATGAATGAGAAAATATAAAAAATTGAGAAGAAAAAAACATGGACATTAGTACCAAGACCAGATGACAAGAATGTCATTGATACCAAATGGATATTCAGAAACAAGGTGAATGAGAATGGAGAAATCACACGGAATATAGAAAGATTAGTATGCAAGGGGTATGCACAAGAAGAAGGTATTGATTATGAAGAAACCTTTGCACCCATTTCTAGAATAGAAGGAGTAATAATTTTTATTTCTTATGCTACATTTAAAGGATTCAAGGTATACCAGATGGATGTCAAATCCACATTCCTCAATGGAACACTAGAATAAGAGGTATACATTGAACAACAAGAAGGGTTTGTTGATCCAGATAGGAGGAACATGGTATGTAGACTACATAAAGCCTTGTATGGATTGAAACAAGCACCTAGAGATTGGTATGAAAGACTTCACTCCTATCTCATAAGCATTGGATTTGTAAGAACAAGTGAAAATAACAATCTATATTTAAAAGAAGATACCGATGATAACATTCTGATTTCTGAAATATGTGTTGATGATATCATATTTGGGGTAATGATATGTTATGTAAATATTTTTCTAATGAAATGAGAAAAGAGTTTGAGATGTCAATGTTTGGGGAGATCAAATTCTTTCTTTGTCTATAGATTCTCCAACAAGATGCAGGCATATATATCACACAATACAAATACATCAAGGAAGTGCTGAAGATATTCAAGATGGAAGATTCCAAACTAGTTGGAACAACTATGAAAAATGGATTCAAGCTGACAAAAGAAGACAAATCAAATGAGGTAAATTAGACATTGTATAGATCAATGATTGTCAAACTAATGTATGTTGTTTATACTAGACCAGATATATCACATGCAGTTGGAATAGTTGCAAGATTCTCTGCTAATCCCAAATAATCACACATGACTTCTATTAAGAGAATTTTGAGATATCTAAGGAACACTGAGGAATATGGCTTATGGTATAAAAAAGAAGGCAAATTTGAGCTTCGAGTCTATATAGATGTTGATTGGGATGGAAACTTAGATGATTGAAATATCACAACTCGAGGAGAATTCTTCATGGGTGACAGACTTGTCACATGGATCAACAAGAAGCAAGGATGCATTTCACAATCTACTGCAGAAGCAGAATATGTGGCTACTGCTACAAATTATTCTAACATTGTATGGATCAAACAATTACTAGAAGGTATGAATATGAAAATTCTTGAACCAGTGATTATCTATTGTGATAATACTAGTGCAATAAACATCTCTAAGAATCCTATCATGCATGCTAAACATAAGCATATTGCAATCAAGTATCATTACTTAAGAGAACAAGTGCAAGAGAAAGAGGTGATACTAGAATATGTTCAATCAAAGGAACAATTAGCTAATATATTCACAAAGCTATTTCCTAAAGATACATTTGAGTATCTAAGAAAGAGACTAGGGGTCCGACCCTTGTCTATTGGTTAGTAAGATGACTAGGAGGTTGCATCAGCCTACAAATAATCAGAAGATCATTCATGTTAATTTGAGAAAAGAAATGGACTGCAAAGATACATTAGTACACAGAAAGGTACATATCTACACCGAACACCAGAGTCATTGTCTTGCTGATGGATAGGGAAACTCAAGGAGTATGTTATAAAAAGGTGAAAGGATATAAATTTGACATGATCAATGTTTACTATGGCACTGTTGTCAAAGGGAGAGAATATCCTAAGAAGATCCAAAGGAGAGAGATTATATACATATGAAATATCCATCATGACTATCATAAGGGAGAGATGACTTAAGAAGAATTGAGAGAGATATAGCCTGTAAGGGAGAGAATATCAAAAGGGAGAGAAGTATCATGAGGGAGAGATGGCTTAAGGAAGAAATGACTTAAGGAAGAGAGTATTCTATATTGTTGTCAAAGGAAAAAGAGATGATCAAGGAGAGGAACAGTCAAAGGTAGAGACAACATCAGAGAGGGAACATAATTAGAAGCTACTACATCTATCCAGTGAAGGGATTGAAGATTGAAGAAATCACTCTGCAAGAAACAAATCTAAGCTATATGAGCTTACCGAGAGAGACATTTGTATTAGTTATAGAACAAAATTATTGGTAGATTGATGAACTACAACTGATATATTTCATATTGTATTAGTAATAATATAGTGTGATAATGTAGTGTATTTCCATCAGTGCCAAAGGGAGAGATTGATGAAATATAACTAATTGAATGTTTGAAGATGTTAAGTTGATGATCACTAAGCTATAGAAAGTTAATGCAAGACATTAAATCAATTAATGTATTATATTGTCATTGATGTCAACTTGATATAATCTGATTGGTTATATACAAAGTGTCAAAGACTTCAGAGAACCAAAAATATAAAGGTTATGCTATCAGTAATACATAAAAGTTTAGTATGCACTAATTGACAACAAACATTGACGAGCAGTGCACCCCGATAGATAGAGAAACCCAAGAGGAAATTCACAATGATATCCAAGAAAGTATTACCAATGAGCAGAATCACAAGGATTACCGATGAGCAAAACTTCACAGTGTTACTCGAAAGACAGACAACACCGACAGATAGACAACCCTGATGGAGATGCCTGAGGAGAATTGAAATGTTGACCGAGCTAACAAAGAGTTAAACACCAAAAAGAACTGAAGTTCAGAAATGAAAAAATACTTACTTGGCAAGAGCTAAAGGAGTTAACTAGTTGTTAATATTTTTTTCATAGACAAGTTAAAAGCCAGAGATAAGATACATATTTAAAGCTATTTTATTCCATTTGTCAAAGAGAAATATATGGGATAAAACTAAATTAAATCTTTAAAGAAAGATTGGCTAGAATTGTGGATCACACCAAGAACAAGAAAGTCAAGAACTGAGAAATGGTGAAATCATGTCTATAAAGAGACAAGCTAATTCATTATGAATTAGGGGTGAATAGAGAAGAGGATGCTGAAGGTATACTGGTGAAGAACAACTTCATACAGTCCTGATCAATCAAGCTAAGCAAAAATCTAAAGATTTTCGTGGACACTAAGAAACAGAGAAGCACAACATCACCGAGAAGAAAGAAGTGGAGCAAAGGTATCGAAAAGATACATTGATCAAAAAGGTATTATGAGCTTACAATAGATCTAAAAATCTGCAAAGTATAGTTGCATATGTGAAAAGATCATTTAATGTTTCAATTTAACCATTGGATTAGAAAGTCTCTTAACCGAGTAGGACTTAACAATCCTTTATATATTGAGATACATCCTAAGGAGTATCAAAAGGTTTGGTCATGAAGATAGCATAGAGATGCCAGATATCAAGTGACAAACTACACTTAGTTTGGTCATAAAGATAGCATAGAGATGCTAGATATCAAGTGAAAAACTATTCTATTTAAATCCTCTAACATGGTCACACCTAAAAGTGTGTTTGTAACCTTTAACAAATTTGGCTCTTCACTGAGCTCACTTCAGAAGAGTGAAATTTTTTGGGTGACTGGTCCCATGTGGTTTTTCCCTTAACAGGGTTTCCATGTTGAAAATCCACTTGTCAATGTGTTTATGAGTCATTACTTTAGTGTTTTGCATTACACATAACTAATCTAGATTAATTGGTATACACTAAGTTATTTACTGCATTTTGGTAAATGAAAGACTGCTAATCGGTAAATAATAAGAATAAGGTTTAACAGTGAACTCTGAGCAGTAGTTATTTGTTAAGATTATTCCAAGGCATTCATATTATAGGACTGAAGATAACTAGATGCTTATAATTATGGTAATAAGTTTATGGGTTAATTTATTGGAATATTTTTGAGGCCACTGATTCACCCCCCCTTAGTTATTCTAACAGTCCACTCCCATCATACTGAGGAGATAACATCAGGCCCATATACACGGGTATGCAAAAAGAAAGAAAGGATGCAAGGATAGATAGACCAACAAAAATAGTAAGAATATGAAGATCCTAGAAGGTATTTCTACTACATTAAGGTTTTAAACATTGCCAGAGGCACTAGACACATGTAGGAAACCTAGGATGCACATGGAGAAGTGTCTCCATGTAAACAAGGTAGATCCTTATGCACATTAGGTGGACAAGCATAATCTCCCACTCCCATCCCTATCCCGTAATAGCACTCAAGGCATGGAAGAGGCACACCATTGTCTTGCTAATAATTAACCTATCAATTTATTAAGTTATCACTTTTTTTAAGTTAATTATAACGAGTTTCCTTGGTAAGCCACTTGCGAGCCACGATCTCCATTGTAAACCACTTTCCTCCTATACACCTAGATAACCTACCCTAGGCTCATAGATTGAATAAACATCACAATTATAGAATATGTCTCAAAATTGGTTCCTTCCCATACAGGAACATACTGGTTCTCATATAACCATAATAAACATACTATCTCTCATATAGCTATGATCATCACAAAATGCTCTTTAGTAATGAAAAAGGTGCAAAAGAACTCTACACTACAACACAGTTGGATAGATATGATCGAGACTAGGAACAATACCATAAGAACATACATTGAAAAACACACATGATGCCATAGAGAATAAAAAAACCAAAGCCTTTGGTGAACACCCTCAAAGATCGACTTAACTCCCACAATTTAAACAAAAAACACTAAGTCCAAGCACACTAACATGACTAACAAATCACCCCAATAATTGGATTAATTATACTAAATCAATCAACAAGAACAATAACTGATTGAAGAAAATATCCCTATAAGACATTTAATCAACCAAAATTCATATACATATAATTATAAACTAACAAGATTCAAATCGTAAAAAAAAATTATTTAACTAAAAGGATAAAAGAAAATAACTATATTAATTAACATTAAATTAAATTATCTCTCTATCATGCAAATTGACTCCCATTGTTCTCTTTTAATGCAAATCTAGATCTGGGGTTTTTTACAGGAATCTGGTAATGGCATAATTTTCAGATACAGGTAAGAGAGTTTTACAGATCTGAAGACCAAATAGCTATTGGGTGGTCAAAACATGAATTTTAATTACAAGAAGTTTTGCAAAAATCTGAGAACCCTAATGCCCATTTTACAACTAGATAAATTTAATCAAACCTGTTAGAAATATTAAGAAAAAAATAGAGATTAGGAAATAATCCTAGAGAGTGAAGCAAGAGGGAAGAGTTTTACCATAACCAAATGAATGAAGCATCATATAAGAACTTTCACCAAAAGCATAAGAAGATCTAAGCTTAACGCAAGAGACAAAGATTTTGAAAGGGGAAAACAAAGAAAAACCCCTTCTGCAAATAATATGAATGAGGCAAGAAGCCAAGAAGGAGAGAGAGCTTGAGCAAGAAGCTCATTAAAACACTGTGAGAGAAAGAATGAGAATGAGAGAAGAAGAGAGAAGAATTCCCATGAGAACCAACTTGAGAAGTGTGTGAGAAGCATCTCCTTAGTAGATATGAGTGAAGGAGTTCGCATGTAACTCCTATGTCCAATGAGTGATACATTCACATTAAGTGTGTGCCATGTGTAGGAATCCTCTTAAGGAGGAATATCTAATTTCCTTATTAAAGGAATTACAAATATCTGACATGTCCTTGGTTTATCCTTTAATTACATAGTTTACCAAGGAAAGATTATAACATCCCCCTTTAATCTTTACTTGGGGAGATGGGATCAATAGGTATCAAACCCAAATGTTTACAATGATTTTGAGATGTTTTTTTTGAAGGAGTATTCAGTAGAATGTTGACAGCTTGATCATCATGCATTTCTTGAATCTTCAACTCGTACTGTGAAGGTTGAATAGTACATAAGAATGTTTGCTAAGTGGATAGCACTTTGAAAATACAAAGCAGTAGTTGCTTGTTGAGGGGGGCCCAAATCTTCAAGTGACCATTGAGATTCTTGAGATGCATTTATACATTCTATATATTCATTTCCAGTAGAAAATAGAGATGGCGATTGATCAAAACCTAAGCCTACAATAAGGCAATAACCACTAGTAGAGATCCCATCATTGGGATCTCCTAGTGCTGAATCAGTAACACTTTGGAAAGTAAAATCATATTGTGAATCATCAGTCATAGAATTAGAAATGAAATCTTCAGTTGCATAAAACAAATCTCTAATATATTCATCATAATATGAAGAATCGAAAGGAGTAGAGCTAGTATAAGCATCACCATTATTATGAGTATCCTCCACAGAAATCATAGGATTAGTACTATCATCATGAATTTCATCTTGAGTAATAAACATATCTTTATTAGGGTAGTCAAAATAAGGCAAAGTAACATTAAGAAAGTTAGAGATAATTTCCTCTTCTTGTTCTAAAATATCATCAAAATGAGACCAAGAATCATCAAAATACATTGCATCATAAGGAGAGAAAATAGAATCACTTGGAATTAAAGTTGTTTGTGTAGGAAGATAGTAATGAAGATGGTTATTCATAGAATAGCCATCATCATATGGTTCATCCCAAATAGTAGTATCATCATAGTGAGAATTAGACATCCCATAACGAATAGAAAAATCTTGACGAGTTTTATTATTATAAGATTTTTGATTATTCAGAGTAGATGAATTCTCATGTTTGATTATTATTATAACCATTATTATGATTATTATAACTTGATCTATTAGTATGCAATCTAGACATGAAGGCATGTTCATTAGTTTTAAGTGTGCCAAATTGAATTAACTTAGCCTCTTCTTGATGTAAAAATGTTTGAAATATAGCATAAGTTAATTGATTTATGAACAAAGGAAGAGCTAAGTGAGAATGAATATTAGTAATAAATTGCTGAAATTGTCTAGGAAGGCATTTTTACAAAATGATATGAATTAACCGAATATAAGATAAAGTTACTCCTAAAATAGTTAATTAACTTTGAAATGAATCAAACTTAAGTAAAAAATCATCCATGGTTTTGAAATCCGTATACCTGAGATCCTCCAATTGATCTTGGAGTTGAATCTTTCGAGATTCATTTGCATTGTCGAAAGTGTTTTTCAAAATTGTCCATATTGCATGTGCTTCAGTACAATGGGAAATTAAGATATGTAAATTTGGATTTAATCAAATTCCTATAAGGCCAAGCCCCTTGTCATTTTTATCATTCCATACATCTTTATCAGCCCGCGAAGAGGTCATCAAGGGAACAGAGGATGCACTAGTTGCAATATCAAGTATATGTCAGAAATGAAAAAATAAACATAATATGAGTCTTCCAAGCATGGTAATTGGAAGTGTTTAATTTAACTTCAGGAATTAAAGATGACTTATTGAGTTAAAATAAACTGAAATAGAAGTTGAAGTATACAATAATGAATCTAAAATGATAGATTAATGCGAATAGTAAACAGAGAATTGCAAGAATATTGAAAAATGATTTTTAAAAAATATTTTGATTAAATGGTACAACAAATTCATATTGCAATTAATTAAAGATTTAGTTATAGAATTAAGTTTATATTGATATTTAATTGAAATGGGTTTAAGACGAATTTGAGAAATATGAAGTGAGACCAGAAATATAACCGTTTAACTTTTTGATAAGAAAAATTAAAATATTTTTTTAAAAGTTAACTCGATTTTGAGTTAAATAAATGTGGATAATTAAAAGATTAAACAAATATGATTTAAAATAACCAAAGAATATAAGGATAAGAGAATTAACTAAATATAGAGCCGAACAAACCTGCAGCACCAAAAAAAGTTAATAATAACTTGCACTAACAAAGAAAATTTATAATGATAGATAATATGCTCCCGTAAGATAAGTTGCTGCATAGAAAAAAATTGGCAGAGGGTATAGAGGACAGAGAAGCTGCATAGAAGAAATGGTGAGAGAATATATCTAAAAAATATGATGTGCAAGGAAAAGAATCATTTGGAAAAGAGGGACAAAGCAACGTGCAGATCAAAGCAAATTCACTGAAGTAACCTCTTTATTATTTATTTAAATTTTGATATCATCAAACAATAGATTTCATGCAGCCCAGAAGTTGAAGATGAAGTGCATCCAAGGAAAAGAGATGCAATGCTGAGAGAAGAGGGAGAGCGAGCTACTAAAAGATAGCACGAGGAGGGTGAGGGAGAGGAATGCTATGTGAGCAGTAGAGAGGGGTAGAAAAAACAAAGAAGTAGTGAAGGGTATGGAGAGTAGTGTGGAGGGAGAAAAGAAAAAAACAATATCCTATAGAAGGGATAGAATAAATTGTTGCGCAAGGAAGAGACTATAATGTTGCACTAGGGAAATACAAAAAATAGAGGAAGAGTATAATGCTGCACTGAATGAGAAGGGGGTGGACAGAAAAAAGAAGAAATAGATTTAAAGGACCATAAACAAATATATGTAAATTAGATATCTATCATATATATGAAATAATAAAACCAAAGATAAATGGAAATAACATAGATAACTCCAAAATATATTAAAATCAGCACAAGATATATATAACAATCCACAGATAATGAATAGGAGAAAAAATGTTAGCACAGATCTGTGAATCGGATATATGTAACCCTGCAAGAAATAATGTTAAAAACCTGCAAGCAGACAAATTAAACTAATCCCTTGAGGTTGCCCGACAGAGGGTGAAAAAACTATAATCTAGAGGAATAATAAAAAATGGATAAACAATAAAAACTTCAAAGCCTGCAAAAAATGATAGATCGAGAAATCCTGCAAGCACTCAAACAAGGATTAGTGGCTCTAATACTATGATAGAAATATTAAGAAAAAAAATAGAGATTAGGAAATAATCCAAGAGAGTGAAGCAAGAGGGAAGAGTTTTACCATAACCAAATGAATGAAGAATGATACAAGAACTTTCACCAAAAGCATAAGAAGATCCAAGCTTAACTCAAGAGATAAATATTTTGAAAGGGGAAAACAAATCAAAACCCTTGTGCATATAATATGAATGAGGCAAGAATTCAAGAATGAGAGAGAGCTTGAGAAAGAAGCTCATTACAACATTACGAGAGAAAGAAAGAGAATGAGAGAAGAAGAGAGAAGAATTCCCATGAGAACCAGCTTGAGAAGTGTGTGAGAAACATCTCTTAAGTAGATATGAGTGAAGGAGTTTGCATGTAACTCCTATGTCCAATAAGTGCCACATTGACATTAAGTGTGTGTCATGTGTAGGAATCCTATTAAGGAGGAATATATAATTTCCTTATTAAAGGAATGAAAAATATGTGACATGTCCTTGGTTTATCCTTTAATTACATAGTTTACCAAGGAAAGATTAATTTCTAACAAAACCCTTATGCCCAGAAAATAGATCTGATATACAAACATGAAAGAAAAACCACATAAATGATCCAATAACATATTTCTCAACTTTTAAGCAATTTAAACACACAATATCAAACAAGGAAGTTTCAAACACAGGATCCCAGTAGCTTAGATGCATAGAAGACAGGGAACTGAACAACTAGAATTATCAACGTTTCAAAATCCTACATCAATAATCGTTGAACATGTCTGATACAATCTCGAAGCAAGTATGAATCCAAAATACTCCTAAGCTTTACAAAAATTCTTTAACTCCAAATTCTCCTTCAACTTGATTGAATTGCCTCCAAATGGCTTTCAATTAAGATATATAGAAAATTAGGTAATTAGGTTTTTAAAAAAGAGTGCAACTTTAATTAGAATTTAAATTTTTATTAAAAATTAAAAAAAACCCTTTAATTTCAATTTCACTAAAACAATGCACAACTTAACTTTATAATTTAAAATCAAAGTCATAATTTGAAAAGCATAAGAATATTTTAATTAAATTTAATAAATTAATCATGCAACTTAAGATAATATTTAATAATTCAAATTGCACAATTAATTACAATTATTAGATTTAATATTTATTAAATCTCAATTATTAAATTAAGACTTAATAATTAAATTAATTAGTTAAATATAGGTATTTAATTATTAAATAGCCATATACTTAATATATTAATATTTTAACCTTATCAAAGGTGTAATTATGAACATTAATAATTACCATAAATTAATCATTAAATACACAAGCCAAAAGCATCATGAATCTAACTGAAAATCATCTAAATAGAATTTTTTTTTAACTAAAATAGAAATTTAAACACACACAAAAAGACTCACAAATCCACGTCACCTTGACAGATTTAGATTTGATAGTCGGTCAGATTCTTGTCCATTCTTAGAAAAAAATAAGGATCTAAGGTAGGGATTTGGATTTGAACACTATCTCCCCTCTTTTACCATTGAGACATTGCGATAGGGCACGCTCACTCTTGCCAATTCAGGGAAGACATTGTCCGGTACTTGCAAACTTGTCATCACAAAGATGAACATATCCATACATATAATATAAAAAATAATGGTTGAGATCAGTACATTGTGTGGACCTCGCCGAAAGAAGTAACTATGACTCTGTCCCATACCATATCGAACACACCAAATAGAAAAGTAAAACATACAAATGATCCATGCACATACAGATATAGGGTCAATATTGCCAGTAAACCATAATCAAAATAACATCATTGCATGTAATTAACTATTGTGAAATAACCATAAAGATAATGTAAATAGAAGATATAACACAACTATCCGATGGATCAAAATATCAAATCATACTGAAAAGTCATACATAACATCCTCAAATAATACTAAAATAACCAACACACACCTGGAAAGGCCTAAAAGAGTACGACAACTAAAATTGAAAAAAAAACTATGGGGTGGGTATTACAATGTACAACACTCCATCATGAGCTAATTATCAAGCACTCATGGGAATACAAAGATACTAATCAATCACCCTATCTCCAAAGGAACACACAAGAGAATGGGCCACTCATGTGCTACTATACATCTAAAGAAAAAAAATCACTATATGGAAATATCAACTATCATACTATATAAAATGAGAAACAAAACCATAGTGGACCAGACATCCAAACACATAGACTATATAATGATCATTAAATTATCATGACAAGAATCAATGTGCAAAAAATTGATCCATAGCCTACTCAAGAGGCTCTCTTGCACAGGAGTAATCATCCACCATTGATAGGCACAAAAGAACTAGGAGGTATCAATCTTTCCCCACATGTTAGTTGGGCTTGAATTCCCAAAACTTTCACCCTAGGAACCTAAGCACAAGATACTACCATCTCAAAAGACAACACTCATGCATCCATACACTAACTATTAAATATGCAAAACAACTATGAGGGAGGGGGGTGAATCACTTTCCCACAAAATTTTAAACCCTTAATATAAATTTAATCAATTCCACCAAACTTAATTTAAACCTTAATAAAAGAAAGATGTAAAAATGAAAAAAAAACAATCACCAAACACATGAAACACCATATTTAAGTGGAAAAACCTATTAAGGGAAAAACCAAAGAGATGATCATTCTCAAATATATAAACACGTATTATGATAACATTTGTTAAGGTGATTTTTATAGAGAAAGGCTCACTTATAGCGACTCACTACTAAAGTTCTCACTACCTAAAGAATTCTCACTACCAAAGGGTTGACTGCTTAGAAGAAGGACTAAAAATAATAGATCTAACTATGATGCACAATAAAGACACAACCAAATGACCTATAAATATTTTCAGCTCACTTCTTCTAGTAGCTAACTAATGAATATCTACTCCGTTCTCTAATAATTTTCACAACAACTTAAACATCCAGGGAAACAAATCCTCTTGCATGCATCCTCTTCACATAAAAATTTGCACAAGTATATACAAATTCCACACACTTTCCATTATGTTTTAACTCTCATTTATACCAATCCATATCTTGTGAAGTCTCCCACTGTTGGTCAAGCAAGTAGCCAAATATAATTTTAATTAGGTTAGCACTAATCATTCTTGTGGTGGGGAGGAATGAGAGGTAGACTAAAAAATGTCATATATGAGACCAAAAATATCACCATACATGTTATAATCCATTTTCATTCCTAAAGAAAAGAAAGGATAAGTGTAAACACTCAAGGTCGGCCACTCCTAGAGTAGGAACACCATCAAGCATTGAAATCAAGTCTCCAAAGAAAAAATCTTGTTCCATCTAAAATGAATGAAGCTAAGGACATTAATGATTCATTTATAGAATCACAACATCAACAACCATAATGCAAAGAAATACTAAGAATGCATTTGGTGTAGAGACCACAGTTAGTCACAACTATGCACAGATAAATGAAAAATCCACTGTACATCATTTCTAACTATAAAAACTTGAAATAAAAATCACCAAACAATCCTCAATGACATACCAAAAGATCATAAAAAAATTCATAACATATAGGTTATATGGAGAAAAATACTCAACATAGGTTTCATAGAAAGTAGTTACTAATGATAACAATAGCAAGTTGACATCAATAGAAACCAAACCAACTCATCAATCACTTGTTGAACTCATTCTTCTCAATTCTACAACAATCTCCCCCTTTTTCATTGATGAAAACACACCAACAATAAACATCTAGATAGATACCTTTGATCATACCAACAACTATTTAAAAATACCCCCCCCCCCCCCCCCCCCCCCCCCCTTTGACATCAATAGGCCCCTTGAGATATACAAATTAGCTCACAACAATACACAAATCCTCCTAAGAGGTAGCCAATATCATTAGTGTAGACAAAAAATTATGCATGAAGCTTAATGGACTAATGCACATCTATATGCAATTAAATCTAATGAGGAATAGTCAACCCAATTTGTCTCTGAGATACTCAAAACTATCCATCGATAGTCCCTTTGTAATAGCCACCTTGTAGTTTTCTTTTTAGTTTAAGTTTCCACACTCTTTTAGGCTTTTTTTTCAGTTGTGCTTTGGTTATTTCTGTTGGTTTTGAGGATGTTCATGTATTAATTTTCATTATATTATTGATCCATTGGATAGTTATATTATATTACGTGTTACAGATGGATTTATGGTTATTTCATGATGACTATTTATATGTTATGATATCATTTTGATTTTGGATTTACTGATAGTACTAAAATTATATTATGTGCACATGGATCATTTGTATGTTTTAAATTTCACTTTGGCATGTTTAATATAGTATGAGATAGAGTTGTAGTTACTTGCTTTGGAAAGATTCACACAATGTACTGATCTCAACCATTGTTTGTTATATTATATTTAGGTATGTTCATCTTTGTGATGACAGGTTTGCAAGTACTTGGCAACATCTTTCCTGAATTGGAAGGAGTGAGCGTGCCCTATCACAATGTCTCAATGGTAAAAGAGGGGAGATAATATTTAGGGCTAAATTCCAACCCTAAACCCTTATTTTATCCTATAAATGGACAAGAATATGACTAACTATCCTATTTGAATCTGTCATGGTGACATGGATTCATGAGCCTATCTGTGTGTGCTTGTGGTGTATGTTTCAGTTATTTTTCGGTTTAAATGGTTTTTAGTTGGATTCATGATGCTTTTGGCTTGTGTGTTTAATGGTTAATTTTGTGGTAATTATTAATGTTAATAATTACAACCTTTGATAAGGCTAAAATATTAATATATTAAATATATGGCTATTTAATAATTAAATATTAATTAAATGCATGTATTTAATTAATTGATTTAATTATTAAGTCTTAATTTAATAATTGAAATTTAATTAATGTTAAATCCAATAATTGTAATTAATTGTGCAAATTGTATTATTAAATATTATCTTAAGTTGCATGATTAATTTATTTAATTTAATTAAAATATTCTCACGCTTCTTGAATTATGACATTGATTTTAAATTATAAAGTTAAGCTGTGCATTGTTTTAAGTGAAATTGAAATTAAAAATTTTCTTTTAACTTTTAATTAATAATTAATATTCTTAATTAGGGTTGCACTTTTTAAAACCTGATTACCTGCCTTTCTATATATCTAAATTGGAAGCCATTTGGAGGTTGTTCAATCAGGTGGAAGGAGAATCCAGGAGGCTAAAGAATTTGTTGAAAGCTTAGGAGTATTTTGGATTTGTGCTTTTGCTTTGGATTTGTATCGAATCTCCTCATCAGTTATTAAGGTAGGATTTTGGAACTTGATTATTCCAGTTGTTCAGATCCATGTCTTCTATGCAACTGAGCTACTGGGATTCCTGTGTTTGAAACTTCCTTGTTTGATATTGTGTGTTTAAATTGCTTAATTTTGTGTAGTAGGTTATTGAATCATATTTGTGGTTTTTCCTTCCTGTATTTCTATCAGATCTATCAATTTTGGGCTTAAGGGTTTCATGGAATTATCTAGTTTGTTAAATGAGCATTAGGGTTTTGTTTGAATGTTTTAGTTTTAAATATTACCATTAGGGTATCACATCTATACTTTAAACATTAAGGATTTCATCAAATCTATCAGTTTTTGAAGAGGGGATTATGTGCATTTTCTTAGTTAGGGTTTTGGGTGTTGTAATACAAAACCGATATACATGTCTCGTTTAGCAGAGTTAAAATTATTTTCGCCTTCAGATCTAGATCTACATGGAAATGAAACACAAATGGGGTTATGTGCCATGCTTGAGAATAATTTAATATCTTTACAATTTAAATGTCAACTTCTTGTTAAAACCAATTTGCATGTATTAGGGTGTTTCATTCAAATATATTTCCCTAGATCTATTTTTGTTAAGCATGTATGTAGAGTAATGAATAAATAAAATAATAAAATAAATGCATGTCATATCTTTAAGGATATAATATTTAAATAAAAAAATGCATAGTTATGTTGTTTCTATTAAATTAAAAATATATATAATCTATATTGGAAAATATATTACAAGCTAAAAATATGTTTAAAAAAAATTATGAATTAAAAAAATAAGTGTTTTTATAAAAAAGGGTTTTAAAAAAAGAAGTATTTAAAAAAAAGCCATCCGTGGGGTGGGGGGCATTGCTGTGGTAGCGGTGGTACCACTGTCCACTACGGTGGACTCCCCACCACCATGGGGGCCGCAGGACCACCGCAGAGTATTGCTGTGGGGGACCTGCTGGTCTCCACACTGTGGGGGCCATGAAAACAAGAGGACCCAGAGGACATTAAGCTCGAAGGGGTTTACCCTCCCCCCAATTTCATTATTAATTTAAATTAAAGTTTTTATTTTGTTTTTAAATTGGTTTAGTTTTAGTTTATTAAAATTTAATATTATTAATTTATTATGTGATATTATATATATATATATATATATATATATATATAGATTGATCGGTAAAAGGCCTAAGTCATAGATTAATTAATATTAATAAAATTGATAACAATACATAGTCTCCGTTCACTACGGGCACTCGTAGGAAAGAACAGAGAAGGAAACCTCTAGTCTAGCTTGAGACCATGGTCCAAACATAACAAATAACCAAAGTTATATACATATTATAGAGGTACTCCTCCATTTACAATATCTTCTTACACATAGATTACTAAGGATATCCCTTAGCTTTCAAATACAAATTCTCACTTTATACAATGGGAGCCTCAACATTGTTCATTATTATATACCTTGTTGGGTATTCCCTGTTTGGTAGGTACCTCGCCTCTTGTTTTTGATAAAAAAATTGCCAGAAGTATTTCTCTACCTGATCCCGCACATATCATAGCTAACACAAAACTCTATCTATAATGTACATTTATTAAGTAGCTACTAGAAATTTGACAAACTAACACTAAATCCTCATCATTGAGATTACCAATTTATCGTAGGTTAACATCTATGAGGATAAGAAAGTCTTATGATGTTTCATTCAGATAATCAAAATAAATATACCTTAACTTTTTCAAATTGAAGACAACATCATAAATCATCAAACCTCTAAAAGAGTAAAAGGAAAGCTGGAAAGACTACAAGAGTGCACTGAACTAACCATGACACCATAGAAGGTATGAAGGCAATCTTATCAAAAGAAATTACAACAAAGTATAGCTATGAAATATACAGTAATCAAGATTATCTGCTCATTGATCTTTTTAAAAATAAAATATAATATAAAATAATCTGGGTTCTGAATTTAAGAGGTTTCATCCATGGCTCTGGGGTCTTGAGATTCCTCATTTTTCCTTTTCTTCCTACTAGGACCTGTGTTGTCCAACCTCTCCAAAATTAATTCTTCTTTATTAGAGTCACTAAAACCATCTCTGTCTATTCCACCCACATCATCTTCACACTAGTAAGCATAGAACCAATCAACTTCCTCTAGGGCTCGAACATGTAGGAATAAAAATTGAAAATTGAAAATTATTCTGACGATGGGGGATTGAGAGAGAAGAGTAGTTAGATCTTCTATAACTAGATCCAGGGAAGATGGGACCACTCTTCCATTAAGCATAGGCATATTGGAAAATCTAGGCCTGGTTATCGAGGAGTCCCCTATAATATTTTGGATGACCAAATCTAGGCCCCCAAGTATTTACGTTTGAAAATTCATACACAGAATTTTCCAATATCAGATTTCCCTGGGTCAACCTGAATGGCCATGGCTATGAACATCGCTGGAATATCAGAATTGAATTTATACCGATCCTCATTAGTTAAGAATTCACTCCCCAATATCTGAAAGACAACCCTAAGCATTAATGAATGAGTATTCACTATAATAGATCTTAATCTATTAATTGTGATTTCTCTACCAAATTCTATCTATGGCTTGGTACCCTTTAGCTTAATGGGGATCATCATTTTAGAAATAAAGAGGACTAGGGTATAGGAAGAATGGTAGTGGAAAGTAGCTCTATGGACTATTTATCCAAGACTTTGATGTAGCTATTCCAATTCCATTCCTTTCGTATTTAGACCAGTCCTTAGCCTTACTGTGTTAGTGAAAAGGAGCATATGAAAGGACTCTATATCTAAGCATAGTAATATATATATATATATATATATATATATATATATATATATATATCTGTGTGTGTGTGTGTATAGTTGGAAAATGGAAGCACTTCCATTTTGGACTGGTTTAGCCCTCTGACTAAGTGGTTTGGGGTCATGTCAAGCACCTTGAATGGGTCTCTCACTTGGATCTATCTTTTACCCCTGTTCTACCCCTTTTTCCACTTCTCTCTGGCCTATTTCTAGCTCCCTAATCTACAAATCTGAGTTCCTTGACCTCAGGTTCAAGGTTGACCTTCTGGGTCAAGGTCAACCTCGATCCTGACCTAGGCCAAGGTCAACCTCAAACCTGACCTAGGTAAGAGTCAACCTCGACCCTCACCCAGGGTCCAAATTTTAGGTTTCTGGGGTTTCCAAATGTCGAGTTTTGGAAAGATTTAATTCCCACTTCTGGGTCAACTATTTCGGTCTTTGAGGCAATGAACCTTGAAATTATATTTAATATAGGTCCACTTCTAAGGGTATAGGTCTAATTGGAATTTAAATCTCCTATGTATGCCTCTCTAGAAGATTGTGCCCTAGATTGGTATATAAGGAAGCCTTCTCCTCTCATTTTCTCTAAGACTTGAAGCATAAAGCACGAACCATCTAAGACAACTCTATGAATTATCTATTGAAGAAAGCATCCACTCTCAAGCATTCAAGCATTCAAAGGCATTCAAGAATTCAATTCATCAAGGAGATCCATTGGTAGCCATTGAAGGATTCAAGCTCTATGGAGCCCTCTTGTTGAAGATTTATCCATCCACATCCATGCAAGCCTCTTCCTATCCCAAGATCCATTCAAGATTGGTGTTGAAGATCTACAAGAAATTGATTTGAGACATCCTATATCCTACATTCTACATTCTACATCCATTTGGCACATACATACTTGTCGATCAATGGATTCAAATCCACCACAAGGGTTTCTATACAAGAAAGGTGAATTGGTTTATTTTATTTGTTTATCTATGCAATTTCAATTATAATTTAAGGTTAATTCCAAAATTGAGGTTTGAACAAGGCAAACCCCTCCTCCCAACAAACAAACCAATTTTTTTGTAGGTACAGGTTCGGGATGACAAATTCAAGTGCAGATCTGGATACCCTTTTTGACAAACTTTTAGGATCCAGAAATAGATTTTCTGTCAAACTGTGCAGGTTAAGGTCAACTTTATATTTTGGGTCAAGATTGACATTTTGTTTTGGGTCATAATTGAAATTCTATTTTGGGTCAGAATTGACATTCTATTTTGGGTCAAAATTGACCTGAGTCAGATCTGGAAAAGATTTCTGGGTTTTCTCCGTCTCTGTGTTTCTATGCCTGATCTCGTTGTAGAGCTTCTAGAAACTTAGTGCAAACACCTGAAAATAGCATTCTTCAGATCTGATATATTATGAGGTTTTTACTTGTCTTCTAATTCATTTCAATTAAGGTCTTAATCAATTCAAATCTATTATATTCTTCATCCATTATTCAGGATTGTAAGACTTTCTTCTTTCTTCTTATCTCTGATCGATTGATGCATTTGTGCATTAACCATTTTCTTATGGCTGATCAAAGTGGATCTTTCCTTGGTGAAATTTGAGGATAGAAAGGGGATCTTATCTTATCCTCAACATAAACAACATCTTCCATCAAACCACACATTACATTATACAAATTTTTATACATTCACATTTTTATATCTTACATTTTGGTGAACCCACGATAGACAACTCTTTATTTTTGGCGTTATATTTACATTTCATGCTAGATCTTGCATACATATTAGATTATCCTTATTTTATGTTCTTGCATTTACATTTTCTTAGTTTATTTCATTTACATTGCATTGGTGTATGAGCTTTACTACCTCTAGTCCTACTTATAATATTCCAGTTAGAAGAAGTCACAGACTTATGGGTTCCTTTGATCCTGACTCTTCCTCTCCTTACCTTAGGATCTTAGATGGAAATTTGATCACTCATGATTCCAATCCTTCTACATAGCATAAATATTCTCACTCATCTCATGATGAGGATGATGCTTTAAGAGCTCCTCCTGAACAAGTCCAAAACTATCAACTGAACTTGATAAAATGGGAAATTGGCTTATTCAAGAAAACCATAATCAAGATTCTATTCAAGCTATAGAGGCTCTTAAGAAATTCCTTTGTGATAGTGATCAAGGTGTTTATATCTTGCATGGTATTACACATCTTGCATATTTAAATGTTAAAACTTTAGCTCAAGAGGTTCAAGGTTTAGGATTTACTCTTCGCGTCACTAGTATGGGACCTTCTTTAATTCCTTTACCTAGTAACCCTACAAATGCTCCTCCTTTAGTGACTACATCTCTTACATTTTCCAATCCTCTAGCTTGAAATCTTCCCCTTCCATCTCTTCCTGTGAGTGTTCCACCAGTGTCTTTACCTACCTCACAACCTTCATACCATAGTATTCCTTTTTCTTATTCCAATCCTCTTCCAATTGTGGTTCCAAATATTCCACTGGTTGTGTCTTCTATTCCTGCCGCTTCATACACTTTTCCTAGTGTTCCTAATGTTTCTATGCCACATATTTCTTCTAATGATTCCAAAATCATTAGTTTGGCTCAAAATGTGTCAGCTTTACAACAACTTGCATCCTTAACTCAATCCAAGTTTAGCATTCCACATGTGACATGGGTAGTCCTTTATACCTAGACATTATTCGTGCTCTTGTCACTCAACAAGATGATATGCCTCGCCTTGAGAATTACAATGGTAAAGGAGATCCTATCACTCATGTTAAAACATTTCAAATCCTTTGCAGTGATTATGCTCACGACCATAGGATTTTAGCCAAGTTGTTTGCTAGAAATTTTCCTGATAAGGCCTTGCAATGGTATTGTTCCTTGCCTCCTTATTCTATTGATTCTTTTCTAGAACTTGCTAATACCTTTATTCAATAGTTTCAAAATAACATTGGTCCACAAGTGTCCTTAACTGATTTAATGCATTGTAAATAGAATACTAAGGAAAAATTGACTGAATTTATTGGTAGATTTAAGCATTTGTATGCTCAAATTTCTTATCATGTTCCTGATATTGATATTCAACATATGTTTATTTCAAATTTGCAAAGGATATTAGAGATAAGATTCTGCTTACTAAATTTAACTCTTTTCAACAAATTTGTGCAACACTTCATCATTATCAATTACAAGTGAGTCAATTTGAGAGAAACACTCCAATGACTCTTGTTCCAGTTGATAAGAGTGATGCTTCTCCTAATCCCAACAAGTTTCAGAAGACTAACAACTATGTCAAAATCAATAAAAAAGCAAATGCAGTTGCTGATCAGGTTGTTGTTGCATCCCACAATGCCACTTCTGCATCCATTGCTTTTCATTTAAATCATGCATTTACTACTCTTTCTAAATCTTTACATTCTATTATAAGTAAATTGTTAAGTGCTAATATGATTACTTTGCCTCCTATTCGACCTCTTCTCCCTAATATGATTGAATCCAAATCTTTTGATCCTTAAGCCTTTTGTCAATATCATCATTAGCATGGTCATGATACTAAGAAGTGTTATTCTCTAAAGAATAAGGTTCAAGAATTAATTGATTCTAATGCTTTATCTATTGATAATTTTAATGGTAGTGGGAACAGATTTCTCACTCCTCCTAATCAAAATCTCCAAATTTATACGAATCCTTTACCTACACATGATACTAATACCATTGTTCAACCATCTTCTCTGTATATTTTTTATGATTCAAAGTTGGATGAGCTCAACCATATTGTTAATCATGTGGAGTGCGTTGTTTCATCTCAACCTATTAATCAAGATCCTTCACCTCCACCTCAACTTCAAATTCCACCTCAACCTAAACCAAAACCTCAATTTAAACCTTAGGATAAAAGACCTCGGGAACTCTCGATCACCTTTGACAATTCTGAGAACATTAAAGCTCCTGATGGTCCCCTTTACATTTATGCTAGGATTGCTAATACACCTACGCGTGTTTTTCTTGTAGATCCTACTTGTTTAGTCAATGTCATCACTGAAGAAAATCATTTTATGAAGAACTTACAACATGATTATTATAATATATTTTATGTGTGGATTCAAAATTTTAATGGTTTTCTCTATCGATCATTTGGTTCTATTACGTTACCTGTTGAAATTTGTGGTAAAGTTGTGGACACTACCTTTGTTGTTGTCCCTACTTTTGATCAATTTCAAGTTAAGCTTGGTTTGCGTTGGTTGACTACCATGCGTGCCATTGCTTCTCCTATCCACAAGTGTATTAAGTTCATTCATGATGAAGAAGTGAAGATGATTAATCATAGTTTATATCAACCTTCTACACCTAGGGATTGTGCTACCCTTGATTTCTTTTGGACTTCATTACCTAATTCATGTCCTTCTCGACCTGATAACCTTTTTCGCTCATATCAAGCCTATAAACATCACAAGATTCTTGATTTAAGCATGCCTCATATGGATCTTAACCATGGTATTTTTCCTACGCCATATATACCTCCTTTACCCATTTCTTCTAATTCTGTTAATCAAACTCCTAGTATCACTTTTTAGCCTACTGAGAGTCCTACTAATCCTCCTATATAACCTGTAAAGGAACCAGTTGTTCCTCCTAGTTCTCAACATATTTCAAACAAGAAAAAATGTAAAAAATCTTCCAATGAATGTTGTAAGAAGCATAGAGCTCATGCTAGGGCCCGTGCCTCTGTTCTTTGAAATTCTTTACCTTCTTTTGACTAGATTATGTCTGATGTGTTGGAGGAAGTTAATGTTAATAATGATGTTAAGATGAATGATTATGATGATTCTATTCACATCTTAGATTCTATTTTGATTAATCTTGATGAAGAAGATACTCTTGATGATCCTATTGATGCCAATGATGAATATGAGACTATTGATGTTGGTACTGATTTAACTCATATGCTTTCCACACAATTCATAATTACACCTAGTATCAAACATCATGATTCTCAAGGGGATCCTTGTTTGTAACTGGCTATTATTCCTACTATGCTGGATATGTTCCCTCTTGCGAGTTGCCCACCTTCCCTAAATGATATAAACTGAGATGGGGAAAGTAGGCAATGTTCTTGATTGGCTTGTCCTCCATGGTAGCCTTTTATGTGTTTGCCTATTGTATTGTGCTTCTCTCGTAATGTATTTGCTAAATGTTTGTTAGATTATTTTATACGACCCTTGTTACTTTGTTGGAGCAAGGTGATAAAGGAATCAAACCTATTGTACAATTCCTCTATATATATCTCTATTATTCTATATATATTGTTTTTATGTTATGTTCTACCTGTGCTATTATTCATAAATGTTTCCTTGTGTAGACCATTTGGATTTGTGACATGGTAGCACTGATTATTTTTGGTCTCCATGTTGTGTTCCGAAAAGAATCTTCTTCGTAACTCTTGTGTAATGCCCCTCCAACCCTCACAAGACTTGATTATTCCCGTTGGAAGATTGGGACTTTTAATCTCTACTAGTAATTCTGATTGAAGTTACTAATCCAGTCCATCTCATCTCCACATAAGTGTTTAATGTATATTTCTCTTTGAGTAGTAATGTCAACTATGTGTTCATGATATTTTAGGAACATCATGCTATGAAACAATATAATATGTTTGTTGTGTGAGGAACTTCCTTTTTGATGGTTTGAGTACACTAGGATGAATTAAGTTGATTAAGATACTTTTATGACTATGTTCTGGATGATATATATATGTTATTCAAATTTCCATAAAGATTAGGTTCTTTTTATGATTTACCTAATCATAATTAACATCCTTGTATGATTTTATATATGATTGTAATGATAACTATTAATTATGGATTAACCCAAATCACCTGATGGATCATATTATAGATTCAATCTGACCCTTATTTTATAATTAATTAGTATTACTTTGTATTATGGGTTCTTATACCCTAGTGACATCATACTTGGACTCTATGCTTTCTCTTATTTGATTAGATGATGAGATGCTTTCAAAATATGTTGGATAATATGTTCATCCTAATGATAATTTGTAAATGATGTGAATGTTACCTAATGAATTATATTATTAGAATATTTAATAGAATTTAGTTTATATACATGATGGCATTATCAATGTTTATTTTTATTTTGAGATTATGGTGGAGCTAACAATACTAACTCAATCATGATTTAGAATGAGTATTGTATGGTGTGTGTGTGTAGGATGAGGGGAGGCAGTTGTAGTCACTTCCGTGTGAGATCCACATGATGTCGCACTCCCCCTCCTTGTTTGTCACTGCTTTCACATATATGTATATATTTGTGTTTCTCAACTCGGTAATGCAGGATGCGGGTACCACGCATTGACTCCACCTGGCCACACAGGTCTGAGCATGCCTTTAAAATCCTCAAATGTTGTTTTCACGGAGATATTACAAAGGTTTCCCCAAGTAGACCCCTTGTGACTTAGGTTCCTTTTTCAGGAAGTCACACTATTTGGGTTTGGGTTGTACTATTATTTCTATGGTTTTGAGATTTATATTCTGGTCAGTTGACTATGTTCTTTTATTCTTGAAAGTTTGTGAGACCTACATTAGACTGTTATAATTTTACTATTTTGTTCTCATGCCTTCAGTAGTTTATGCTTTGACATACTTTGACTATCAGATAATTTTTATACATTTGAGGATCGGTAGAATCCTGTGTTATATATTCAGCACCTGATTTTGTAATCAGGGTACTTTTGAGATGCTTTATATTTTGATTCAATTTCAGCTTATGTTGATGTCTTACATGGATTTAAATGTATGAATGTAATATGATGAAAATGGTTTAGGAAACCAATGCTAGGTTATTTCAGTTGTAATCAAATATGGTTTATATGTATGTATATCATTGATGTCGTGTTATGCTTCATATCATGTCATTTTGGATCTACTGATGTGTGCAGGAAAAGTTGACCATGGATCTATATCGGGGACCCAGTACTGGAACCTATGTAAATACCCGTGCTTTCCAAGGTCCTATCTATATAAAGAGACATGAACCTCGTTGTTATGTGTTTATTTCATAAACGTAGTTTTCATGTGTGTTATTAAATTAGTAAATGTTTATGTGATTAAGTCATGTGTATTGTTTTCATTTAATGTGCCAAGTTTGGCAATCATTGTAATTTAATTATTGACATGGATAGTTAAGGGAAACCAAGGTTAGTCAAGGGTTAACTAAGGTCATTTATGAGTAGTACCCAAGCTTACCCCAGGGTTAGAAGTTTCTATAATTCCTTTGACTTAGAAATCCGTAGGTTAACTTCAGGGTGAGTTTTAGAGGGTCTTTTGGACCCCTAGGGGGTAATCGGGGTCAGTTTTAGTCACCCAACTTGGTACCCTATGGGTTAGGGGTCATTTTCTATCATTAATGAGCCTCTAAACTTATTTATTACTCCCATTAAGTGGCATTTTCAGTTTTGAGCGAATTTGGAAGAGGAGTGTGACTTTGGTTAACCTCACTCTCTCTTCTACCCTAGTTTCATTTGACTTCACCCTTGGAGAGTTAGGATGTGGTTTAGTATATGATTGGTTAGAGTTACCTCACCCTTGGGTAAGCCTTTCTCATTTTGGAGGTTTTCCTATTTAGGGAAGGATTTAGGATGAGTTGAGTGTTCACCCACTCTCTACCCTTAGAGACAGAATTCAGTTTGAAGGAGCTTTTGGAGAAGGAGCTTAGGAAGGATAGCTCAACACCATTCCTCTTCACACCTTAGCTTTGGATTAAGGTTGGATTTATTTTAAATTTATTGTTGTATTTATGTGTGTTCTTGAGCTCAAGGACTCCATTAATGGAGTCTTATGTGTTTTTGAACCTTTTATTTTTCTGTTGGAAATTTTTATGTTTGTCTCTCAATGTCTTTATTTTGTGTTTAATTTTGAATGGGTCTTCAAGGTACACTCACCCTTGGGAGGGCAGAGTAGCCTTGGAGGGGTAGATGGAAATGATTCCTGTTAGTGTAGAGTCTCCCATGTGAGGAGGGAAAAATTTGGGGTAACATGATACCCATGAAGCCAAGAAGGGTCTGAGGGCATCTAGGAGGTATAAGCAGGTTATTCAGGACAACATTTTGTAAAGATGGTCCTTTTCAAGTCCATGTGAGGCTTGTGTATTCTATGTTTATTCTTGACTTTCTCCTTCAGTGAGGTCTACCACTACCCCTGTTATGGAAGGTCTCTTCGAGATACTTCCTCTTGTTCATCCTGATGTTGGGAAGCTTTCTTGTGTTTGAGTTCTCTTTTTTTTCTTATTTCCTGCTTGTTGGGTGTTTCTATTTGTAACATGTTCCAGATTGGATCCCCAAGCTCGGGGGTGGCCTTGTAAAGGCCTAGGTTGGGAGGTGAGCCTCCATGGTCAACCTCAACATTTATCAGGTTCTCAAAGGAATAGAAAAGAGGAATAACACCCTTTGGTGAAAGATGGGTATGGTTGGAAAAATCATCATTTTGTAACATACCTTGTAGAAGGCTTTCATTATTGCAAGAATGTAATAGGTCCATTAAGAAATTGTTATCCTTCATTAATTGTAACCTTTGTAATTTTTTATGGATTTCCAATATTCCGTTATTGAAAAGGGTTTTTCAGGGGTTTATGAGAACTATATTGTTTGTAAATTTCTTTATCAAACTTATGATGAGACTCAATGTAAAAATAAAAAAATTGCTACCTATTTGTGAACTTGTAGATGAATCATAATGCTTGGTGAAATCTTTTTTTATTCCTTTGGTGGCTTGAGGATTTTCCTTGATTAGTTTACTTAAGTATTTGTTGGGCATAATTGTACACTACAAAGAGGTCATTTGGTATTAAAACATAGTTTGGTTATTTGCAATGTATATGAAGTATTAAATAAATTATTGGGAGTTGATATTCTTGAAGGAAACATATTTTTTTGAAAACTAGTAAATTCTTGAAATTGTCTCAAAAAATTTTATGCTTAAAATTTTTATTTTTTTTTACCAATGTGTTTAGAATAAAATATAGATTGTAACCATCAAGTAAAATTTAAAAAAATCTGTTTATAAATGCTCCCTGTTTTGACTTATACAGTCAAACTACACCAGAGTTTATATTTTCTTTTTATATTCTTATATATATATATATATATATATATATATATATATATATATATATATATA
>MU223464.1:2543995-2561216 GCA_018584345.1 Thuja plicata
TATATATATATATATATATAAAATTAAATTCTTTCTTTTAAATGTATGTTTTTATTTATTAAGAATATTCATAATTGAGTTAAGATGGGATTTAATTTTTATTAATTTTATTTTAGATTGTAATTAAATTAGAGTTTTGTTATAAGTATTGAACATAAATAAGTTTGGGTTTTATATTGTACTTATTAGGATTTATATTGTTTATAAGATAGAAATTACTTTACGTAACAATTAATTGATTTGTATTTTTATGTTAGGCTCTGGTTTGTAATTAGTGAATATTACGTTTAAACTTTTCATGTGGGGTTTAAAACATTTAAAAAAAAAAGATTTCAACTATATTATTCTTTGTTAGTTAATTAGTGTTTAGACATTTTTACCGTCACCCTAGTGACCCTCCTTCGTGTATTTCAAAGTATAGTTGACTTTTGGTCAACTCTGGTTGACCTTTGGTCAACTACCTCATTTTGCATGCAGATCAAGTTTGGAGCTTCAGGCATCCTTTAGAATAGTTCTGAAAGCTTTTTCTCTCCTTGTAACCTTTCTGGTTTCGTTTATCCCTTTGCACCATTTTGCGTGCACATGTTACCCTTGTGATTATTTTGGTATTCTTTTTAAGTGCGTTATAAAAAAAATTTAATTGTGTGTTTTTGCCCAACTTTTGGGCATGACATTTTGGTATCAGAGCCATGTTTAGTAACATTGAGAGCCTAATCCACTACGTTATCACTAAAATTGTCTTGCATGTGTAGGATGCCACCTGTCACTCGTCAAGCCCATCAGCAAGGGCGTGGTTGGTCACGTATCCCCGCGGCACGCGTAGAGGTATGACCTAAAGTATAGGATCATAGGAGGGATCAGAGTCCACCTCCTGAACCCCCTCCCGATCCTAATGCAGCACTTTTGTTGGCCTTTCAGAACCTGGCCGGGCTCATACTAGACCGCATGCCACCTGTTAATCAGGAAAGAGAGAGAAGTAGGAGCCCACCTCCTAGAGTAGGAGGAAATCAGATAGATCAGGAAGATGAATCCATTGCAGTACCAGGTGGTGTTCCTAGGGGAGGTTCACAGAGACTCGATAGGGCACCCCCCGATATCGAGAATCAGATCACAGAATTGATGAGGCTTAAACCGCCTCCCTTCACAGGAGAAGCAGACGGGGCAAGAGTCGAGTCTTGGATTTTAAGCCTTGAGAGGTGCTTTAGGTTGCAGAACTATGGCAGCAACCTTAAGGCATGGTTCGCAATCCTTTTTCTCAGAGACAGGGCCTCCACTTGGTGGAGGCATGAGGAGACCAAGGGACTTATTGACATCAACACCCTCACTTGGGGAGCTTTCCTCGAGCTCTTTAGAGAGCAGTATATTTTAGAATAGTTCAGATAGCACCATATAGACAAGTTCCATGACCTCCAGCAACGGGGTCTTACAGTAGCCCAGTATGAGGGCAAGTTTCTCGACCTCCTACCCTATGTTGAATACATGGGAGACGAGAAGCTACAGGTGAACATGTTCATCAAGGGATTAAATATTATGATTTTAGATAGGGTACGCATGGTACCTTCAGGGAACTTGAGGTTCACGGTGGATAGGGCCTTAGTGGTTGAATAGATAGTTTGAGGCCCACAGAACTATAGGGATGGGTCGCAGAACCACAATACCTCATCTCAGGCCTCTGGATATCAGAAGAACACATGGAAAGGGAATCAAAGGAACTCTTCAGGGACATTTAGGGCCCCACAACAGTAGCAGAAACAACAACAACATCAGCCACAATAGTCATAGTAGAACCAGCGTTAGAGGGCACCTCAGGTTTAGAAGGGCTCCAAGTCCAAATAGTGGCAGTCTCAGGGTCCTAAGAAGGACCAAAGGTCTTAGGCACCATATACCCCTCCAGCAAGGACTCAACAGTCCTCTAAGGGGGGTTATAGTAGTTCATCTAGGACTGCAGGATCATAGTATTATAGGCCTCCTGGTGTTTAGGTTCAGTCACAGGGGCCATGTTACACATGTGGTTCCATGGGGCACTTAGCCAGAGAGTGCCTACAGGGTGGTAGTCAGCGTACAACAATTTCAGAGCCAACAGTAGGGGACAGGGGGAAATCCCACATGATTTTTGCAGCAGTGGACAATCGTCAGGTAGAGCACTAGGCTACCGTTATTGAGGCCTCAGATAAGATCAGAGGTAGTGATGTTACTATTCTTTTTGATACAGGAGCCACTGACTCCTTTATTTCTCCATCAGTTGTGGAGTGTTGCAGGCTAGTGTCAGCTAGTCAAGAGGTTAGATGGGAAGTAGAGTTAGCTTCAGGAGCTAGATTTTCCATAACCTCGATGGTTAGTGATTGTCCAATCTAGATTTGTGGGATGACCACCATAGCTAATCTTAGAGTTACTCCCCTTGGATCTTATGGTCTAGTCCTTGGCATGGATTGGCTAAGTGCCCACAGAACTAAGCTAGATTGTCGTAAGAAGAGGATTGAATGTTTGGATGATGATGGTACAAATATAGTTATTACTGGGGTTCATAGGCCTGTATCCCTCTGTGTGATATCTACCATGTAGCTTAAGTGATGCATGCAGAAGGGATGCTAGTTGTATGCCATCACCATCAGCGATAGGGAAGAAGAGACAAAGAAGGAGACTTCTCTTGATGACTTCCCCATTCTTTGAGAGTTTACAGATGTGTTTCTGTCAGAGCTACCTGGTATGCCTCCTCCTAGGGTAGTTAAATTTCACATTGATCTCGTACGAGGAGATGAGCCAATTTCTAGAGCACCTTATAGGATGACCACTAATGAGCTTAATGAGCTCAAGATATAGCTTGAGAAACTGTTAGAGAAAGGACATATTCATCCTAGTGTTTCTTCTTGGGGTGCACTAGTTATCTTCATGAAGAAGAAAGATGGCTCACTTAGGGTGTGCATGGATTACCGACAGTTGAACAAGGTGACCATCAAGAATCAATATCCACTTCCTAGGGTCGATGACTTGTTCGATCAATTGCAGGGTGCCTGAGTCTTCTCTAAGATAGACCTCAAATTGGGTTACCATCAGTTGAGGATCGTGGATAGTGATATTCACAAGACCGCATTCCGCACTAGATATGGCCACTATGAGCTCACTGTGGTTCTATTCGGTCTTATGAATGCTCCAGCTGTGTTCATGATTCTTATGAATGGAGTATTTCAAACCTTCCTAGAGAAGTTTGTAGTTGTGTTTCTTGACGACATCTTGATATATTCCAAGGATGAGAAAGAGCACGAGGAACACTTGAGGCAAGTTTTGCAGTGTTGTAGAGACAATCAGTTGTATGGAAGCTTATCAAAGTGTGCTTTCTTCAGAGCAGAGGTCAAGTACCTTGGCCATGTTATTTCAGGTGATGGGATCTCAGTAGACCCATCGAAGATTGATGCCATCATAGATTGGCCAGCACCTACCACTGTGACCAAAGTTAGGAGTTTCATGGGTTTAGCTGGTTACTACAGATGGTTTGTTAATGGTTTCTCTTAGGTAGCACACCCCATTACCTCTCTTCAGCATAAGGGAAAGAAGTTTGAGTGGATTGATAAGTGTGATAAGGCTTTTCAAGAGCTCAAGAGAGCACTTACCAGTGCACCCATTTTAGCTGTTCTAGAGCCTTCAGCAGACTTTATGGTATGCATAGACGCTTCCTTGGATGGTTTGGGAGCAGTTCTTATGCAAGGTGGGTGAGCTATATCCTATGAGTCTAGGAAACTAAAGACTCACGAGCTCAACTACCCTACCCATGACCTAGAGCTCACAGTAGTGGTGCATGCTTTAGTCAGATGGTGACATTTTCTCTTAGGACATCAGTTTGAACTTCATTTTGACCATCAGAGTCTTCAGTACATATTCACTCAGCCAAACCTCAATGCTAGGCAGAGGAGATGGATGGATTTCTTATGTGAATATGATTTTGATGTCCATTACATCAAAGGGAAAGAGAACGTGGTCGCAGATGCCTTGAGTAGGAGACGACATGAACTTTCTTCTATGTCTACTGACATGGATTTGAGAGATCACATCCTTCATCACCTATAAGAGGATGAGTTGTACATAGAGGTTTGTGAGTTGATTCAATCTTAGAGACCCCTTGAGGGGAAGTTTTCAGAGTATGCCTTGGAGTCTGATGGACTATTGCATCATAGAGGATGTATCTATATACCTTCTTCCGGGGGATTGCATGAGTTTGTGATGCATGAGGCCCATAGGGCCCCTTATGCAGTGCATCCAGGGGTTAAGAAGATGCATGCTAACTTGAGGCAACTATATCATTGGCCAGGCATGAGGTTGCAGATTGCAGAGATGGTAGCTAGATGCTTAGAGTGCCAGAGGGTGAAGGCAGAACACCGTCATCTAGGTGGTCTCCTTCAACCTCATGAGGTACTAGTATGGAAATGGGACACCATATCTATGGATTTTATAGTAGGTCTTCCTATGTCTTCTCGTCATCATGATGCCATCATGGTGACAGTCGACAAGTTGACTAAGGTGGCTCACTTTTCACCTGTGCGTACTACCTTTACCGCACTAGCAGTGGCACAAGTGTTCTTGCGAGATATAGTCAAACTTCATGGCGTACCTCATAAGATCATCTCAGATAGAGATTCTCTCTTCACTTCATCCTTTTGGAGAGAACTTTAAGTAGCTATGGGTACTAGGCTCAACTTCAGTATAGCTTATCATCCTGAGACAGATGGATAGACTGAAAGGGTCAATCAAGTACTAGAGGACATGCTTTGCATGCATGTCATGGACCATTAGACCCGGTGAGAAGAATACCTACACCTAGTGGAGTTTGCCTATAACAACAGGCACTAGACTTCCTTGGGTATGCCTCCCTACCAGGCTCTTTATGGTAGACCATGCAGGACCCCACTCAATTGGGATAGGATCAAGGATAGAGTTTCCATTGGTCCTGAGCTAGTCAGAGATATGGAGCAGAAGGTGACTTTGATTAGGCAGTGACTTGAGGAAGCTCAAGATAGGCAGAAGAAGTATGCAGATGTGAAGAAGATTGATCGAGCCTATCTAGTTGGAGACAGAGTCTTCTTGAGAGTGCGACCACATAAGAGTCCAATCCATTTTGGAAAGGGCTCTAAGATAGCACCCCATTTCATTGGAACTTTTGAGATCCTTGAGAGGATAGGACTAGTTACTTATTATTTAGCATTGCCACCTAGCCTGTCACGCATCCATGATGTGTTTCATGTTTCAGTTTTGAGGAAGTATATATATGATGAGTCTCATGTGATAGATTGGGATGCCTTGTAGGTGGAGTTGGACAGACAGCTGGCATTGGAGCCAATTCATATATTGGCTCGATGGACTTTGGGTCTTCGAGGTAGAGAGCTAGACCAGGTTAGGGTCCAGTGGGATTGCTATGATGAGGTTACAGCCTCTTGGGAAGACACATCACAGATGAGATCACAGTACCCTAACCTCTTCGATGAACTCCAGGAGAAAGTTCATGCCTAGAGTGGGTGGATGTGAGACCTAAATTAGACTGTTATAGTTTTACTATTTTTTTCTCATGCTTTCAGTAGTTTATGCTTTGACATACTTTGACTATCAGAGACTTTTTATATATTTGAGGATCGGTGGAATCCTGTGTTATATATTTAGCACCTGATTTTGTAATCAGGGTACTTTTGAGATGCTTTATGTTCTGATTCAGTTTCAGCTTATGTTGATGTCTTACATGGATTTAAATGTATGAATGTCATATGATGAAAATGGTTTAGGAAACCAATGCTAGGTTATTTCAGTTCTAATACAAATATGGTTTATATGTATGTATATCATTGATGTCATGTTATGCTTCATATCATGTCATTTTAGATCTACTGATGTGTGCATTGAGTGTGCTGGAAAAGTTGACCATGGATCTATATCGGGGACCCAGTATTGGAACCTATGTAAATACCCATGCTTTCCAAGGTCCTGTCTATATAAAGAGACATGGACCTCATTTTTATGTGTTTATTTCGTAAATGTGGTTTGCATGTGTGTTATTAAATTAGTAAATGTTTATGTGATTAAGTCATGTGTATTGTTTTCATTTAATGTGCCAAGTTTGGCAATTGTTGTAATTTAATTATTGACATGGCTAGTTAAGGGAAACCAAGGTTAGTTAAGGGTTAACTAAGGTCATTTAGGAGTAGTACCCAAGCTTACCCCAGGGTTAGAAGTTTCTAGAATTTCTTTGACTTAGAAATCCGTAGGTTATCTTCAGGGTGAATTTTAGAGGGTCTTTTGGACCCCTAGGGGGTAACCATGGTCAGTTTTAGTCACCCAACTTGGTACCCTATGGGTTAGGGGTCATTTTATGTCATTAATAAGCCTCTAAACTCATTTATTACTCCCTTTAAGTGTCATTTTCAGTTTTGAGCTAATTTGGAAGAGGAGTGTGACTTTGGTTAACCTCACTCTCTCTTCTACCCTAGTTTCATTTGAATTCACCCTTGGAGAGTTAGGATGTGGTTTAGTATAGGATTGGTTAGAGTTACCTCACCCTTGGGTAAGCCTTTCTCATGTTGGAGGTTTGCCTATTTGGGGAAGGATTTAGGATGAGTTGAGTGTTCACTCACTCTCTACCCTTAGAGACAGAATTCAGTTTGAAGGAGCTTTTGGAGAAGGAGCTTAGGAAGGATAGCTCAACACCATTCCTCTTCACACCTTAGCTTTGGATTAAGGTTGGATTTATTTTAAATTTATTGTTGTGTTTATGTGTGTTCTTGAGCTCAAGGACTCCATTAGTGGAGTCTTATGTGTTTTTGAAGCTTTTATTTTTCTGTTGAAATTTTTTATGTTTGTCTCTCAATGTCTTTATCTTGTGTTTGATTTCGAATGGGTCTTCAAGGTACACTCACCCTTGGGAGGGTAGAGTAGCTTTGGAGGGGTAGATGAAAATGATTCCTATTAGTGTAGAGTCTCCCATGTGAGGAGGAAAAATTTTGGGGTAACATGATACCCATGAAGCCAAGAAGGGCCTGAGGGCATCTAGGAGGTATCAGGAGGTTATTCAGGACAACATCTTGTAAAGATGGTCCTTTTCAAGTCTATGTGAGGCTTGTGTATTCTATGTTTATTCTTGGCTTTCTCCTTCAGTGAGGTCTACCACTACCCCTATTATGGAAGGTCTCTTGGAGATACTTCCTCTTGTTCATCCTAATGTTGGGAAGCTTTCTTGTGTTTGAGTTCTCTTTTTTTTTTAATTTTCTACTTGTTGGGTGTTTCTATTTGTAACCCATTCTAGATTGGATCTCCAAGCTCAGGGATGGCCTTGTAAAGGCCTAGGTTGGGAGGTGAGCATCCATGGTCAACCTCAACATTTATCAGGTTCTCGAAGGAATAGCAAAGAGGAATAACACCCTTTGGTGAAAGATGGGTATGACTGGAAAAATCATCATTTTGTAACCTACCTTGTAGAAGGATTTCATTATTCCAAGAATATAATAGGTCCATTAAGAAATTGTGATCCTTCATTAATTGTAACCTTTGTAATTTTTTATGGCTTTCCAATATTTCATTATTGGAAAAGGGATTTTCAGGGGTTTATGAGAACTATATTGTTTGTAAATTTCTTTATCAAACTTATGATGAGACTCAATGTAAAAATAAAAAAAATTGCTACCTATTTGTGAACTTGTAGATGAATCATAATGCTTGGCGAAATATTTTTTTATTCCTTTGGTGGCATGAGGATTTTTCTTGAATAGTTTACTTAAGTATTTGTTGGGCAAAATTGTACACTACAAAGAGGTCATTTGGTATTAAAACATAGTTTGGTTATTTGCAATGTATATGAAGTATTAAATAAATTGTTGGGAGTTGATATTTTTGAAGGAAGCATATTTTTTTGAAAAGTAGTAAATTCTGAAAATTATCTCAAAAAATTTTATGCTTAAATTTTTTTATTTTTTTTTTACCAATGTGTTTAGAATTAAATATAGATTGTAACCATCAAATAAAATTTTAAAAAAATCTGTTTATAAATGCTCCCTGTTTTGACTTATACAGTCAAACTACACCAGAGTTTATATTTTATTTTTATATTCTTAAATAAATATATATATATATAGACATATATATATATATATATATATATATATATATATATATATAAACAATATCATAACCATGTTATAAAGTAAAATAGATGAATTAAAATAAAATTCGGGCATTTTTTTTTATCTGTTTCGAAACTGTTTAAATAAAAAATTATAACTTATTGGGGAGGGTCGAAACCCCCCCAAAACCACTACAGTACCATGGGGGCCACGCGGCTCGCGGGCCACCCATTGTGCATAGCACAGTGGGGAGGCTCCGCCGACCGGCGTCGACCGCCCCACAACCCCTCCGCCCTGCGGTTGAAATAAACCCTGCCACCGCTTTCTTCCGCCAGTTTGTGTAGACGACAGACGGTGGTGCCGCCGCCTGCGGCCACCACCGTGCCGCCCTTTCCCCACCCTCCTCTCATCGCCGGCTGGGCTCCCCTCGCAGCACCACCCTGCGACTGTTGAGACCCGCTGCCGCTGCCGAGTAAATATCGACCGCCTCTCCTGTGGCCTTTAGAAATTTAGGGTTTAAAAATACTTTTTAATTTTTATTATTGTTTCATTTTTTATATTATATAGATATGGCATTTTTAGATTTAAGTTTCAATAAGATTTGATTTATATATAGGATTATATTTTAATTTTAGGTTATTAGTATTAATGAAAGGATATAATTAGCTTAAATATGTTTTTAATTTAAATAGGATAGTTTCAAATTATATATATATATATATATATATATATATATATATATATATATATATATATATATATATATAAAATTAAATTCTTTCTTTTAAATGTATGTTTTTATTTATTAAGAATATTCATAATTGAGTTAAGATGGGATTTAATTTTTATTATTTTTATTTTAGATTGTAATTTAATTAGAGTTTTTTTATAAGTATTGAATATAAATAAGTTTGGGTTTTATATTGTACTTATTAGGATTTATATTGTTTAGAAGATAGAAATTACTTTACATAACAATTAATTGATTTGTATTTTTATGTTAGGCTCTGGTTTGTAATTAGTGAATATTACGTTTAAAATTTTCATGTGTGGTTTAAAACATTTAAAAAAAAAGATTTCAACTATATTATTCTTTGTTAGTTAATTAGCATTTAGACATTTTTACCGTCACCCTCGTGACCCTCCTTCGTGTATTTTAAAGTATAGTTGACTTTTGGTCAACTCTAGTTGACCTTTGGTCAACTACCTCATTTTGCGTGCAGATCAAGTTTGGAGCTTCAGGCATCCTTTAGAATAGTTCTAAAATCTTTTTCTCTCCTTGTAATCTTTCTGGTTTCATTTATCCCCTTGCACTATTTTGTATGCACATGTTACCCTTGTGATTGTTTTGGTATCCTTTTTAAATGCGTTCTAAAAAAATTTTGATTGTGTGTTTTTGCCCAACTTTTGGGCATGAAAAAGTTATATTTTTAATATGATTCTTGGTTATTTTATTAGATAAATGAATTAATATATGTATATATAGTGGATATATTATGTGTTTAAATAAGTTTATGACATGACAATATATGTATATGTATGTATATATGGGTGCACACATATATGCCTACATATATAAATAAATATATTTGTGTATGTAAAAAGATATGTATATGTATAATTAGAAATGTGATGTAAATATTGTATTGAAATGTAAAATAATAGAAGAACTAATATTATTATGCCTAATTGGCAAAACTAGCTTTCTAGGAGATTTGAACTCAAGATCTCCTAGGAGTAAGGCTAGCTAGTTATCTTTGGGATATGTGTGTTACTTGATCATCTATCTTATCTTAAATATATTTGAGTACTTCATAATATTATTTAAGTTAATAAATTATTAAAGTTTTGACTTATGATTCACGGGAATAATTGATTTAATTTAAAACCAACTATGGAAGTTGGAGAAGTTGCTTCCCGTAAAGTAACTCATCCAGCCATATAGTTATCTATATATAAGATAAAATATTTTATGGAAAGAGACATGGTTTTGGTGATTCTGAGAATAGGCTTTGCAATCTGAAAATGAGGATTTTTTTATCAAGAGTTAAAGACAACAATGTTTTATCTTATTCTGTGAAAATGGAGAAATAATTATTGTGAGAAACAAATATAGTCCTGATGCGGAGGCCATATCTCCCGAACCAACTGTTGGATCTTGCTAAGTTTTAGATATGTTGGTGAGAACCTAATTGCGCCATGTCTCAATAGAGAGATCGAAGAAATGTAGTGTGGTTCAAAAGTTATAGATCTTTGTGTGTGGGTATATCCAGGAGGACAACAAGAAGAAAATTAGAAAGCTTGAAAGTTTATGGAATTGCTCAAACACTAAGAGAATTCTCTGGAGGAATCCAGGTAGAGTCTGAAACTAGAAATAATTTTCCTATGTCTTTATTATTTATTGGAGGAATGTATTTTTATTTTGTTTGCTCCATTATTGATCATACCTATAGATAAGTAAGGTAGTTTAAAAATGTTCGTAATGAAATCTAGAAATTAAGTATCTGTATCTAATGTGTTGGCTTGATGAGTTTGTCACTATCTATTATTGGGAGTGATTACGTCTTCTTGTGTGGTTTTTAATTCTATTTTGATTTTATGTTTGAATAGTGGTTAAAGTCATATTTAATTGTTATTGAGTATTGAAAGGTCTAGGATGTCAGTTTATCACCCTTCCTTTTGATAGTTTATTTCATTTGGGATTAGTTTCTTCTATGTTTATTTTATTGTTTGAATTTGATCATAATGTCTTACTTTAGGTGTCTTGAGCATGTGACATCCTTGTACTATTATTATTTTATTTATGGTTAAGGTTAGGACTCATCCTGGTGGTCTGAGAACACATGAGAGTTTCCTAAACCTTTGAAATAAAGCATTTGAAGTATTGCAATTCTTTTGTCATGTTTTGGGTAGGGGACTAGGTACCCTAGGTGAGTGGCTCAATATAGGTGTTGGAACCCTAAAGTGGTTTCCAAATGATCCTATGGGTGGGTTAGTAAAAAGTGATAACCTAATAATGAATCTGGGAAAGGGGGGAAACAAAGATAATGAAACAAAATATATTAATGGCCACATAGTCTTGTTGGAGTACCGAGACCATGGGTAACTGTCAGGGAGGATCCCTATTGTGAAAGGGGGTACCAGGGTTACATGGTTTCCAGAGAGGATCCCAAAATACTGGATATGTGATGACACTCACTTAGAGGGTATGTTAGAAACCTAACCCTTGTGTATAGTTAAGTGATATTTTGTTATGTGTTATATTTATTTAAGTTATTGTTTTGTGAAGCCTTAGATTGCTTAGGGCCTTGTGTGGACCTTGGTTCTATCTCCTAGCACAAGGGAGTGGGACTTCATGGTTCCACGTAGTTGGGTGGTTAATATTATCGAGGTATTGTTTATGGTTGCATGGATAACTTTGCCTTTGGATTCATGCTTGGAAGTTGTCAAGGATTCTACTTTTGCATCATGTACTTCAGTGAATTGTAAATTCAGATGTATTTATTTATTGAAAGCCCTTGTTGGGTAATGTAATGAAATGTAAATGAAGGGTGAATCAATGTAATGGGAATGGGCATTTCTAGGTGAAATGAGGGAAAAGTTGTGCTCTTACTTGTATATGTCACAAATATTAAAATAATGTGAAATTTGTCATTTGTTTTCCTCTAATGCTATCTTGCAATAAAGTAAGTGATCTCTTGAATGAAAAGTTATTCTTATCATTCTCTCTTGTTTTGTGAATAATGGCCTATCTTATATTGATATGATAAGTAAGTTCTCTTATATAATTGACTATAAAGGAATATTATGAAATGATTGGTTTATGAATGAACTTTTGTTTATGTCAAAGAGAAATGTTATTGTTAGATAAGAAGTTCTATAAGAAATGATAAATGATAATGGAATTACAATTGTGAAATAGTTGTATAATTAAGAAAGGAGATGTCAAATATTAAGTTTATAGAAAAGAAGTACAAGACATTTTTGGTTTAGTGTAACCTGTGATAGTAACTCAATAAAATGATTCACATATTGTTACTCATGATTAACGTTAAGAATGAGTTAGGAACACTTTGGTTGGTGCCTTAAAATGTATCTAGTATGATGTACATCTATGTGGTAGGGTATTCAATAATGAATGATAATATTTACCCTAATATCTATATGAAACTAAATTTATAAGATAGTTTACAGATGTTATGAATTCCATTAGTTAGTTATGAAGAATGGATTGTGTTGGTGAATTAAATGATAATGAATAATAATTGAAACATGTCCATGAGACAGTAATGATTTATTCAGAAGTGTTATAAATATATTAAAATTGTAATTTATTATGAAGCTCTTAAATGTAATTAGATTAATCATTATTGTTTAAGTAGTTGTGTTAGGGAACCTATGAGGACTAGGAAATCTTCAGTTATGTTGCATTCATATTTTGTGATCATATGTGTATCGACTCTTTTGGTAATGCACGTTGTAATAGTTCAAAAAAAAATTGACTTCATCTTTAGAGATTAAATGGTTAGTCCTCCTGGGTTCCCTGGTTGGGCATTACATCTTGAATTTTCTTTCCTCCATTGTGATTGTAGTTCTACTTCATTTTGGGAATGATGTCAATTCATTTGCAATAATATCATATCTATGTATACATATTTTCTTATGACCATACTGACCCCATGGTAGGTAGATCCCTTTTGTGTTATCTATATGTTTATGTGGTATTTCCATTGATTTGTCTTTTCTTGGGGGCATCTCGTAGTGGAAATGTAATTAGTGGCCAAGTTTATGTTTTTGTTAAAGCCATTGCTTCTGTTAAAGTGTTAGCAATGACTTTAACGTGGGGGCATACGCTCTACTCACTTTTTTGCACACACACACTTTTAAAATATTTTCAAAACTTAAAATTTTTCTCCCTTTATGGATTAGAGACTAATCCTTAAAGAATGGATTTTTACCTTATAGGATCTTTTGATTCTTCCAGTTTCAATTTACAATGTTTTGATCACTTAAGGAAGAAAGATGTCCTTAAGACTGGATCTTTCTATATGTTGACTTTGCTCTTTTGGAATAGAATATTCATAAGAGTAAAACCTTGATGGGTTGACTAGTGAGTAGCCACATTCACTAGGTGGTTTAACTCCATCTTTCTAGTTACAATTTTTCATTGTGCGATTCACAATGGGACATAGGTTCTCATTGGGCGAGGTAATCACACCCTCTCTCTTTTTCTCTTTGACTGGTGATGTCTCTCTTATCTCGATCTTAGGGTTGATAAAGGCTTAATTCCCTGAGGGCTTGATGATTTCTTTGTCCCTTTTGATTTCAATAAGATTATCTATTCTTTATGATCTTCTTTACAAGGAGTTTGCATCGAGTCCATACTCTTGCTAAAGTGGGGCTAAATGTATAGTAAAAAATGGAAGCACTTCCATTTTAGACTGGTTTATTCCTTTGAGTAAGTGGTTTTGGATCATTTCAAGCACCTTGAATGGGTCCCTGAATTAGATCTGGCTTTTACCTCTGTTCTGCCCCCTTTTCCACTTCTCTCCAGCCTATTTCTGGCTCCATAATCTGCAAATCTGAGTTCCTTTACCTCAGGGTTAAGGTTGACCTTCTAGGTCAAGGTCAACCTTGAACCTAACCTAGGTCAAGGTTGACCATGACCCTGACCTAGGTCATATTTGATCTTGACCCTGACCTAGGGTCCAAATTTCAAGTTTCTGGGGTTTTCAGATGTCGGGCTTCAGAAAGATTTAATTTCCGCTTCCGGATCGGCTGTTTCAGTATTCAAGGCAAAAAACCTTGAAATTATATTTAATATAGGTCCACTTCAAATGGTATAGGTTTAATTGAAATTTAATTCTCCTATGTAGGCCTCTCTAGAAGATTGTTCCCTAGATTGGTATATAAGGAAGCCTTCTCCTCTCGTTTTCTCTAAGACTTGAAGCGTAAAGAATGAACCATCTAAGACAACTCTATGCACGATCTATTGAAAAAAGAATCTACTCTCAAGAATTAAAGCATTCAAAGACATTAAAGAATTCAATTCATCAAGAAGATCCATTGGCAGCCATTGAAGGATTCAAGCTCTATGGAGCCCTCTTGTTGAATATTTATCCATCCACATCCATGCAAGCCTCTTCCTATCCCAAGATCCATTCAAGATTGGTGTTGAATATCTACAAGAAATTTATTTGATACATCCTACATCCTACATTCTACATTATACATCTATTTGGAGCATACATACTTGTGGATCCAATGATTTGAATCCGCCATAAGGGTTTCTATACAAGAAAGGTGAATTGGTTTATTTTATTTTTCTATTTATGCAATTTCAATTATACTTTAAGGTTAATTCCAAAACTAGGGTTTAACCAAGGAAACCCCCCCTTCAAAAGAAAAACCATTTTTCTTGTAGGTATAGGTTTGGGACATCAGATTCAAGTGCAGATCTAGATACCCTTTTTGGCAAACTTTTGGGATCCAGAAATAGATTTTCTGTCAGACTGTGTAGGTCAAGGTCAACTTTTTGTTTTGGGTCAGAATTAACATTCTATTTTGGGTGAAAATTGACCTGAGCTAGATCTAGAAAAGATTTCTGGGTTTTCTTCGTCTCTGTGTTTCTATGCCCGATCCAGTTGCAGAACTTCTGGAAACTCAGTGCAGACACCCAAAAATAAAATTCTTCAGATCTGCTACATTTTGAGGTTATTACTTTTCTTCTCATTCATTTTAATAAAGGTCTTAATCAATTCTAATCTATTATATTCTTCATCCATTATTTAGGACTGTAAGAATTTCTTCTTTCTTCTTATCTTTGATCAATTGATACATTTTTGCATTAACCATTTTCTTATGGTTGATCAAAGTGGATCTTTCCTTGGTGAAATTTCAGGCTAGAAAGGGGATCTTGTCTTCTCCTCAACATCAACAAAATCTTCCTTCAAACCACACATTACATTATACACATTTTTATACATTCACATTTTTATATCTTACACTATATATATATATATATATATATATATATATAGAATTATATATATATACTATATATATATATATATATATATTTAGATATTTATTTATATATAGTAATTGAATATGCATATGAGGTTTTAAATCAAGAGTCTGTCATAATGAAAGGAGGGGAAATTCCCCTATAATCATGATAGCATATAAACCAAGAGTTTTGTTGAACCAATACATTAAACTGAGGTGATTTCCCTCCATTAATTTTTTAAGAAGTTTAATTAATTATCTCTTATAGCGGCCATAAGGAATGGTTAAGTATTATTATGCTTCATGTCTGAAGTGTTACAAAACCAAACACATATTCTGGAGTAGTTACATAAATGTGACTCTTAATCAGCTATATTTAAAATTTCCATAGCATTAAAATGAAATAGTAGGATTATATGATACTTTCCTGAATGAACCTACTATAATACATATTATAGAAATACATTGACAATCTTGAGTTGACTATAATATCTAAATTACTATAATCTATTCCTTGATATAAACTGAATATGTAGAAAATAATTTTACTATAGTCTCTTCTGACTTATAACCATCAAGCCAAAATGATAATTTGGGATATAAATTATCTAGTTACTTAAAAGTAGTAGCATTCTAGTAACAACTATACAAACTACTGTAAAATATAAGATTACATATAAGGTAATGGCGTAGCCCAGTTAAATTTCCTTGCCTTTTGCCTTTGTATTACCACCTAGGGAAGACGGGCCTACCTCCAAGGATGGCTCCCTTCCTTGAAGCTCCATTTTGTCCTCATTTTTTTTGTTAGAGACAATGACCAATGTAGCTGAGCTAGACTAGTCCATAACATCCTCAAATATGGCAACAGTTTCTTCTTTTAAGTAAGTGATGAACTAGTTCAGGTTGTTTAGATGCTTGACATGGAAAAGTCAAGTTAGAAAATTCAAGTTGTGGGTTCTTCTGTCTAGGGTTGATTCAAGGTCTTCCTAGTTTTTGATGCATAAAATGGGGTATCTAGGAACAATATTGTCCCCCAAGAGAATTTTCCCATAGTTCCTAGCTTTGGGGATCATAAGGGTAGCATCAATAATGTTGAGGATAATGTCAATATCCCCTAAAATGCTTAAATTTTGAAAATGTTCACACAGATCTTCTTGGCGATTTTCTTGTCTCTTTTCAAGAACATTGTTAGGGAAAGAAACATTGAAGTAATGTTAGAGTTCACCCTGGTCATGTCTATATTACCCAAGTAATCTCTCTTAATATCTTCAATATTACCCAAGTGTTTTGTTTAATTTTATAATACCTCTTATTCTCTGCTCAGTTACCTCATTCTTCACTTCTATCTGTCACTTCTTTCCTCAAAGTTTGATTGGGGTATACATTAAACTTTGTTTCATTTTCTCTCCTATGCTAAATAAAATACTTTGAGGCTCTATGAGAGGCTATTGTCCTTAAATTTCATTGTAGCTTTCTAGGAAAGATATTAGTTGTCTTCGATGTGTCAAGTGTCAGACGCTTTAATTAAATTTGGCACAGATGTTACGTAAGAGAGTTATGATTTATCAATCAAAGATTTCTCATGATAATATCTCGATGTAGTACGTGTGAGATATCATACCAAAAGATTGACATGTGTTAACTTAAATTTTCATCTTTAGTAATGATTCTACTTGAGCCTCGATAGAGCTAATTGTAAGTTAGTGATTCTTGAAACATGTTTTAAATTCAAAGAAGTTGGTCGAGAAAGGTTTGATATGTGTTTAACTTAAGTGAGATAATTATTATTCTATTTTTCCTTGGATGGATTGTAATGCCCCGCCAGGGAACCCAGGAGAACTAACCTAAACTTGACACTGAGTTAACAGGATAATTTTTTTTTTTTTTAAATGTTTACAAACAACAATGATAACAATGCGGAAGCAATGAGATACACGACATACACATAAGAACAACTCATACATAGATAACAATCCTCGAGGGTTCCTTGACACAGAATCACATAAGCAAGATAATCTACGAATAACAACTATAAAGAACTAACACAAATGATACATCAAATGAATCCAGTAATATACATCTCATAACTCACATCCTCTGCACATGTCGCAGGGTATGTA
>MU223464.1:2576402-2588843 GCA_018584345.1 Thuja plicata
AATGCTTTTCATGCAGTTCCCTATAGTTATCCTCAAAGGCTACCTCTTAAAGAAACTCAAGCTAACCTTCACTTGGCTGAAAATACTTTCAATAATGCTAAACCTAAAGAGCCTAAGCCTTTACATGCTATAATTCCTACTTCAGCTAATCCTTCCCCATCTCTTCACAAGTCTCCCATACAATTCCAACATGCTTCCTTGTCCTTAGAAGTGGATCCATGTCAGGAGGACTCTAAAAATGATAAAGAAAAGAACATAAAGAAATATCAAGATCAAGAAATCTCCATGTATTCCAATCCTCTTTATGATGACTCTTATCCGTGTCATGGTTCTTTTGATCCCTTATGCCCTTTCTCATTCATTCCACCCTGTCTTAAATCTTCTCCTAAGAAAGATCAAGTTACTACTTACACTGTTGAGCTTATTGAAAATCAAAATAACCTTACTACACTTGCGCTTTCCAAAGATGATACTTCCATTAAGGTTATTAAAAATGGTGTTGTTACTTCTAATATTGAGCCTATTGAAAATCAAAAGAAAAATTATGTGCTTATGCTATCCAAAGATCCTTGTCAAGATCAAATTCTTCCATCTTCTGGTTCTACCACTCCATGTTCGCTTCCACTTTATACTCTTCCTAAGTCTTTTCAAGCTTCGAACAATCCTATCAAAGAAGGTGCTCCTATTTAATATGTTCACGATCCTATTGAAAATCATAATGCTCACTCTAAAGATGCTAACGTCCTTGCTTTTCATATAAATGCTGATGAGCTTATTGATTATCCTTTCACGTCTTCCACATCCATCCTTGGACCTCCTCCACCAATACTAAGGGATTCACATTTTTCTTCCATCTTGGGTCCTTATGTCCCTTCACTTTCCCCTCCTAACTTTCCTAATTCTTCATCCATCTTGGGTCCTTACATCCCTCCATCTCCTATCTTTCCTCAAGATCAACATAGCTGCATACCCTTGAATCCTTTTCATCCATTCACCCATCTAAACCAGTCATATTCTTCTTCTTCCTCCACAAGTCCCAAGTCTTTTGGATGAAACTTGAATGTTCAATACAAGAAAAAGAAGCAACACAAGAATCCATGTAAAAAATAAGATCACCATGTCTCCTCTAATCGACATGGGGGCATAAAGTCAAAAGAGATATCTAAGAAGAAAACTACAAGTCAAGTATGGGTTCCAAAATTCGTCATTGAAGATATTCTCTCTAAATCATCAAAAAGAAATGAAAAGCCTATGAATATATGGATTCCAAAGTCTCTCTTGAGAGAGTCTCATGTTGAGAAACAAGTGAAGTTGACATTCAATCTTATAAAGGCTTCCACTTCATCTTCTTCCAAAAACATTCTTTCATTCCATGCGCCTAAACCGCAACCTTTGTTATCCATTCACCATATTCCTTCACGTATTTCTTCATTCACATTTCCTCCATTCTCTCGCCACCCTTTAAGGTGTGTATTGACGTTGATCTTTCCTTCCTTTATGCCTACCCTTTCACAATTCTTCCATTCACTATCTTTCTACCTTATATCCTTTTTTCTCATTTGCCTATTCCTCCTATCTTCCAACCTCACTCGCTTTGCATAAAACCTTATCCTCCATTTTCCCTCTTTCATCTTCATTTTCCTATCACCATCTTTGAGCATATCATTTTGAATCCTTGACATATAATGGTTTATCCTTTCAAGGAGCATTATCTAAAAAGTTTAGCTTCTTCCAAAAAAAATTTAAAAAAAGAAAAAAACAAAAAAAAAAAGAAAAAAGAAAATAAAAATAAAAATTTAAAGAGAAATAATTTCATCCTATTGCGAAAACCACTCCCTTGTGGCACCTTGGATAAGTACCATGATGAAAACCTGGCAATCAGGCATCATGCGTAGTTCTTTTACAACTTTAATCCATTCCGTATTCTCTCTTTGATCTTGACAATGTTGATCTATACACGAACATTTGGGCTATCTTGTGAGCTATCTTACGATGATATTGCTTTCATTCCTTTCATGTTTAGCCTTCATATCTATCTTCCTTCATTAATTTTTGCCAATCGCTATCCTTTTCTCCTTTGGTCTTGATCTAATTAAAAAAAAAAGAGAGTAAAACACAGTGCTATGAAACCTCTTGACATGTCTACTCCTTTGGATTGCATCCTTTCTTGTTCTTGCATTACGCTTTTGTGACTTATCCTATGCTAGCCTTTCATGCTTTCCCAAATTTATTTTACATGATATTTCTTTTCTTTTCCCTAGCTTGGGTACTCTTGAGGAGTTTGTCTTTGAGGATTTCTTCCCTTCATTCTCCTTCATTCTCCTATCTTCCATCTCTTCCACCAGCTTGCTAATCTCTCATATCCTTCACCTTGCTAAACATTGGGACTACGTGATGTGATCTTACTTGGGAGTTTGATGCCCATTCTGTCTAGGGGCATCCTTTGTACATATTTATTGATCCTGAAAAAATTGAAAAAAAATGATATATTGTCAAAAAATTTAAAAATCAGAAAATGTCTTGAAAAAATGATCATCTTAGTGAAAACCTAGCAATAAGTGCTTTGATGTATCTTAAAGAAAAATGATATATTCCAAAAATATAAAAAAATAAAAAATTTAAAAAATTTAAGAAAATAGAAAAAGTGCCTCAGTGAAAACCTGGAAATAGGTGCCTTAGTAGCAAAAATTCAAAAAAATTATAAAAAGTCTTAAAAAAAAAAATATGAAAAAAAAATGAAAATAAAAGAATTGTAATAAAATCTAAGTGGTGAAAACTTAGAAACAGGCACTACTAGAGGCCTTTGCACCCCTGTTTCTTAGCGCGTGTCCTTGACACTTAGCCTTTCTCTATCATGCCTTGTCCTTGTTGCCTTAGTTTGGAATTGGTTTTTGTCTTTGTCTAGGGGGCATACCTGTGTTAGCTTTGGTCTCTTGGATGCGTTCATCTTTAGGACATCTCACAATTGGTGTTTTTCAATACCACCCCAACTGTATTTTTCAATACAACCATTGACATCGAGTGTTTTTCAACACTTATCAGTTTGGTCTTACCTAGTTTTGTCATGTGGTCTTATCTGCTTGCAAGCATTCAATCCTTATCCTCGGAACTTAGTATCGGTTAACACGCTTAAATTTTTAAATGCAACACTTAATGCTTGAGCTATGTCATGATATTTTCTTTGTGTGTTGACTGTTATTAATTTTTGTTGAGTGTCCTTGTCTAATAAGTCTCTTCGTGATGCATAGCTAGAGGACTTGGGGCATGTGGCATATTTTTATTTGCTTCCTATTTTATGCTTAACTATTTTTGCACAACCATTATGCTGGTCATCCTGGCCTCTATGCCTTGATGCGAGCATGGTTTTTGCTATATTAAATTGGGTAAGCTAACATCATAGTCATCTTGACCTTTATGTCTTTGATGCTTATGTTAGAATCTTTCCACATTTCAAATCCGATATACATCACATTCATATCTTCATAGTTGTGCTTGTGACTAGTGATGATTGTGTGATTTTCCGATGTCTGTTAATAATGGCCCAATGATGAAAATAATTTCCTTTACATTCTTTTATGAATGATGAACACAAGATCCTATGTTTGTTGCTGTATTTCAAGTACACCTTAGCATTTTCATGTAGCTTGCATTTTTAGACTTCATGTTAGTTTACATTTTTAGGCTGCATTATGAGTTTGAGGGTTTCCTTCATCTTTCTTGTGGACTTTTAATCAACTGTGATCACATTCTGATCTTCATTTCATTATCTTCTTTCGTGATCTCAATCAAAATTTTCTATCTTAAACGGTTGATTGATTTTGGGGCATTCTGTTTCTTGAGGCAAATTCTCTTTCTTCTCTCCATTTCTTTCCACTTCTTCCAAACTTCTATCTTCCATTCTTCTTCTTCTTCTTCTTCTTCTTCTTCTTCTTCTTCTTCTTCTTCTTCTTCTTCTTCTTCTTTTCTTCTAATTCAACCTTGGGGCATAATATTTTGTGCTTAATGATCTACCTTGGTTCTGTGATCCTTATATCTTTCATCTTACATCAAGAACCTTATCTTTAGTTCAATTTGATCAAATTTATCAATTTGCTATTTCTCCTCTATCTCATTTCAATTTCGATCATGAGGGGGCAGTACCTATCAAACTTCAATCTTTGATTCAGCTTTATCAATTATATCAGTCTTGCTTGAGATTCTTATCTTTGACATGTCAATTACCTATGTCGGTGTTGACTTTGTCTTTTTTTAATTATGCTTATTTTTGTCCTGATGTGTTCTCGATTTGACCACACGTCTGGGTTATTTTGTGATCCCAAGTTGACCTCACACTTCAACTGCATTCTTTGACTACATGTGTTCCCAAGTCGACCACACATTAGTCAAAGTGGGGCAAATGTATGAACCCTAAAATGGTCGCCTAGACTTTGGGCCCCATTTATTATTTTATCAATTTATCAAATTTTCTGAATCAATGCTTTGAAATGTTTTCAATTCAAATCAATTTCCTTGATCAAAATGTAAATAATTCAATTATACAATTATTTCAATATTTCCTAAGGTTTTGATCATTTTTATTTAATTAAAAGATTTAATCTCCCTTTTAATTAAATAAAATTCTTCTTATTTAATTAAAATATTTAATCTCCCTTTTAATTAAATTCCTCTTATTTAATTAAATTCAATTTTTTCCATTTAATTAAATAAAATTCTTCTAATTTATTTAATTGAAAGAAAACCTCTCTTTTAATTAAATAAATAAAAATCCCCACTTAAAGCACTTTATTTGTTGAAAAAGGTAATAAATTAAATAAAAATTAAATAAAAATCCCTTTTTCATCACATCTTCCTAAGTGGTGGGTTTTTGCCTCTTAATCTCAACCATTGATCAATTCTTTTTGCCTCTTAATCTCAACCATTCACTTTCCTATATAAGGAAATCTCTCCTTCTCATTTGATAATTATCAATCAAGAAATCATCAATCATTAATATTAGGCTTTCATAGTATTGTTATGCTACAGATTTGGAGAGGAATTTTGGAGGAGGATTTGAGCACTCAAGCTTGGATATTGCAACTTCTCTATTCTTATCTTCTTCTTCTTGCATTCATGGCTACTCATGTAGATTAGATTCATATTTATTTTCATAGATTAATCTTGCATATGTATTTTCTTTCATAGAATAACCATGCATTGTTATCATCTAGATTAATTTATTTTTATGCATTGTTATCATATAGAGTAGATCTCATTTTCATGCATTCGAATCTCTTGTTTCATGGTGTACTTGCATAGGCACTAACTAGGTCAATCTGAGGGCCTCCATTTCAAACCTTTGCACTCCATGACTAGAGAGCTATGGATCGGTATTTGAGGCCTCATTCTTGAGCAACCTTGGATGGAATGATTCATAGAAGTGTGTCAACATTTATTCAATTATTTCAATATTTCCTAAGGTTTGATCATTTTTATTTAATTAAAAGATTTAATCTCTTTTAATTAAATTACTCTTATTTAATTAAAAGATTTAATCTCCCTTTTAATTAAATTCCTCTTATTTAATTAAATTCAATTTTTCTCATTTAATTAAATAAAATTCTTCTAATTTATTTAATTGAAAGAAAACCTCTCTTTTAATTAAATAAATAAAAATTCTCACTTAAAGCACTTTATTTGTTGAAAAAGGCAATAAATTAAATAAAAATTAAATAAAAATATATTTTTCATCACATCTTTCTAAGTGGTGGGTTTTTGCCTCTTAATCTCAACCATTGATCAATTATTTTTTGTCTCTTAATCTCAACCGTTCACTTTCCTATATAAGGAAATCTCTCCTTCTCATTTGATAATCATCAATCAAGGAATCATCAATCATCAATCATCAATCATTAATATTAGGTTTTCATAGTATTGTTATGCTACAGGTTTGGAGAGCAATTTTGGAGGAGGATTGTAACACTCAAGCTTGGATATTGCAACTTCTCTCTTCTTGTCTTCTTCTTCTTGCATTCATGGCTACTCATGTAGATTAGATTCATGTTTATTTTCATAGATTAATCTTGCATTTTGTATTTCCTTTCATAGATTTAGCCATGCATTGTTATCATTTAGATTAATTTCCTTTCATGCATTGCAATCATATAGACTAGATCTCATTTCATGTATTTTAATCTCTTATTTCATGGTGTACTTGCATAGGCACTAACTAGGTCAATCTGAGGGCCTCTATTTCAAACCTTTGCACTCCATGACTAGAGAGCTATGGATCGATATTTGAGGCCTCATTCTTGAACAACCTTGGATGGAATGATTCATAGAAGTGTTTCAACATTTTAGCACACAGTATGTAACCTGAAATTCAGAGATAGAGAGAGAGAGAGAGCTCAGGGAATCAAGGATTGATAAGTTTGTAAGCAAACTATAAAATTTCAGATATAGTAGTGGGAAAATTCTATTGTTTTCAGATTTCCACATTGAAAATTTGATGTATTATGTGCTATACCTAAGATTTAGATGTCCTTCAAAAAAGGCAGTGGGAACATGTAATTACGACAATTCTGAAGGCTGCCAAGGGTCAGTTTTAGAGGAAGATTCAAAGAATCAGGCATTGAAGAACAACAATGCTTGATTCAAAATTTTGCAAATAGTTATGGGAAAGTTACAATACTTTTGGACTTTTTCATTGGGAATTTGATGAAATAAGTGCTATTCCCGAGATCCTGAAGCCATTCGGAGAAAGTAGTGGGAAACGTACAATTCCTAAAATTCCAAAATCTATCCAAGGTTGGGATAATAGAGAAATGCTTAGGGCATCTAGAACTAAAAAGCTATGATGCTAGTACCGAAATTTCAGACATAGCAATGGGAAAGTACTTTTGCTTTCAGACTTCACCATCAGAAATTTGATGTTCAAAGTGCAATTCTCAAGATTTGGAAGCCATTTTGGGAATATAGTGGGGGCATACAAAATTTTGAAAAGCTATCAAAGGATGGGTTTAAGAGAAAGTCTTGGTGAAGCGGGAAATGGTAAGGTGTGATGCTTTCTCTAGAATTTTGGAGACTTCCGCAGGAAAGTTCTATTTCTGAAATCCTTAAAGTTGTCGAAGGGAGGGTTTTCATATAGAAGGCCTAGAGAATCTGGATAATGATGAACTATGAAGCTGGTTTATGAGTTTCACAGTATGACATCTTATTTCCCAAAGTATCTTTAAAGTCTTTAAAATTGACCTGTCAAGTACCCTATTGCCTTTCATATGTAAACATTAAATGCATATAGCCACTAACATGACTGAGGTGTCTTTTCCTGCATTTAAACTCATATTAATGAGCTTTAAATGCCAAGATTATATGCAAATTTTCTTGGTGGCACAGTGACTTGTTGTAGAAGGTGATTCAAATTATAGTATCACATATTCCTTCCTAAAAAAGAAAGAACCAAATAATCTTATCTCCTTGTCCTTATATCTTGTACTAAAAATAATCAACTCCAAAAGATGGGCCTAAAATATCTTGGCTTCGACCATCTAAATGGTGCTGTTAGCGTTTGGAAAGACCTTGGTGATACTAAGTTAAATTTATGACCTAGAATATTTGTACAAAATAGTACACACCCCCCCTTACATCCAATTACTTAGAAGTTGGTTGAGAGTGGGTTGATCCAGGTGGCTGGTTTTCCGGTACCCATCCAGGCCCTTGAGCTGATTATGGAGTGCATTTTCAGATTCAACCTGGGAAGTAGGCAAATTAAGAAGTCAAATAATGAGATTCTGGTCACCCTAGACATGAATTTAATTTAGAACTTCTTAGGCCTCCCTTCAAGAGAAGAATATACTAATTGGGACTTCTCATTGGCTGCATCTTATTTTAATGAGAAGAAATCATGGTGGAGAGGCAAAATGTATGAAAAATGGTTCTGAGCCAAGAGGGAGGCTAGCTCCAAGCTCCCAAAGACTCTTTATGGAACTAATCTTAAAAGAGAGAATGTGGATATTCTGGTACTCCTGCATTGACTAAGAGGGAATGAGGAGGCCCTAAATTTTGAGGATGGTGGGTTTTCATCATGCAAATAATCTATGCTTAGGATAGATATATTGGTTGGGTACAACTACTTAGTGAAAGGTTAAATGGAATGCTCATGTTGGCTAAACACTCATCCTGTTTCCATATTTATTCTTATATCATTTATGCCTTAGCTTGTATTTGTAGCTAGCACAGTTTTGCTAGAATTGAAGAATTTGAAGAAAACATCCAAGTATATGATTTCTATCCATGTTTGCAGATGCACAATATTCGCAAAATTTTAAGAAGGGTGAAAGATTATTTCACCATGAAAATATGTTGGGAAATTCAAGGTTTCCCAGAGTGGAGAATGTTCATAGAGGTAGCATCGATGATAGCTATGATTGGGATCCATTTTACATAATTCCCGACATTCACTTACTTTAGGATTGGAGCTTTTGAAAATTTTCCCTACAAATTGCTAAGATATCTTGATGATAAGATAATTCTAATAGAGCTTTGTAGGCAGAGCATTGAGGTCAATACCAGGTACAGTGAGCAACAAAAAGAGGGAATTCAATTTCCCATTTCAGTTGGGGCTTATACATGCACAACTAGTTCCAACACCTTGAACATGATAAAGAATGCAAAAGAAAAATATTTGTTTGAACAATACAACGTGCTTAGAACTCACTTTGATCCTACAAATTTTATCAAGGATAACGTGTAGGTAGGGCCAACTTTTCACTATGTACCTACCTTAGAGGACTTCTAGACCGACTGTAGAGATGATTTCAACATGAGGGAGCGATCCTAGTCCCTTCTCACTATTGATTAAGTTAAACTATATGGTATCAATATTAATGTGGAGGGGTTGTGTGATGATGGGTCATATTTTCTATCCTCACACTATTTGGTGTAGATAAAGGGAAACCCTCTAAATCCCATCACATTTGAAGGGCTAGAACTTGATGATCTCAACCTAAGGATGACCTCCATCCTAAATCAGACAAATGAGTGGGTGAAATGGAAAAATACAGATAGACAGGGGGTTACCTCCTCAAAACCCTCTCTGACTCAAAATCAAAGCCCAACCAGAATTGTAAACAGAATTACGACCACGGAGCCATTGGTCCAAGGTACATACCAATCAACAAGAGGGGATGATCAGCCCCTTAAGAAAGGACAAGGCATTCCTCACACATGCAGAGGTGGAGAAGTGCCTTTGATTATCCTCATTCCATAAGAGGGACTTGAGTAGGTAGAGACTGGAGAGTCAGACATGGGTTCCCAAGGAAATCCCCCAGAGCAACGGCAGGATGGTCAACCATCACAACCCCAAGGAGATTCTCGAAAGGTTCTAGTTAGCCCAATCCCATACAAGGTACCCCAATTTATTTTTCCTTATGGTCCCATGAAAAATCCTCCTTTAGTGAGGAAATTGTTTGATATAGAAAGTTTAGCCTCTACTTCTGTAGATCTATATTCTTCTTCGTGGATAGAGGAGACTATCAAGAAAAAAAGGAAAAGAGAGGAGGGAAAAGTTCATCTAAGTGATTTTATCTCTCATATCATGAAAGTCCCCTCTACTTCCAAAAGAAAGAAAAAATAAGTATTCTAGCTTCTTTGGGAAAGGATCTAGATACTCGACATGTTATTTTGGAAGTTTACCAAGCCAAGACACATAAAAAAATTGGGCAATTTTCTCCTACAGATTTTGATGTAAGCAAGATTGATATAGGTCCTCCACAACATGATCATATAGTGGATATGTGGGAGTTCACCCACCAAGAAGTAAGAGAAAGATTAGAGAGGATGAAGGGAGAGAAATTCAAACTCAAGTCCATTGTAACTCATCTCTTTGATTATTTCAGAAAAGTCCTCACTCCTCTCTCTTCTCGACCTGGGCTGAATATAGATAAGACTTTTGATCCAACATTAGATTCCATCCAAGAATTGATTGCACAATTCCATGAGGACTAACACATGGGGCAGATAGGCAGGGATTGGATCAAGGACCTCAAGTCAAGAGGTCTTCCTCTCATAGATTGCCTTGGGGCTTACTACAAGGTTTTTATTCACCTTAAGGATGTGGTGATAATTGATATTCAGATCATGGAAGAAGAGAAGATTTCATTTGAATGCCTCATATCTCTATTAGAGGAGCTAATGAAAATGAAAGTTTAGGATGCTGCCAGCTTAAACATTTTGAAAACTACCGATGAGCCACTGCAAAAGTGTAATTTTTCACTGTCATTCAAGAGGGACATTTTATCTGAAGTCCTTGAGTAATTGGAAAACATGGTGATTACCCTTAGAGCTAGCATCTCACATATGGAGAAATACTTCATAGAATTAGGGTGTGATTCCCATCAAGGAGAGGGAGATGAACTCATCAATATAGAGGGCATGAAGAGCTCCTATCAGAGGAATTTAGACAACATCATCAATCCTACTATATATCATAGTGGGGATCTATCTAGACTAATAAATATTGATATTCTACTATCTATTGCTAGCCAAGATGTTCATAACATCTCTCAAAAGATCATACTAATAAAGACAGATCATGTATAATAGACAGTGAGGGATGAAAAAGTCATCATCCCTAAGGATGATGACATGACGGGTGTACTTACAGCCACAGAAAGGCACCTAAAAATTTCTTAGATAGAGTTAGAGAATATGGAAGGTGGAGAGGCTGCATAAGCTTTTTTTCTCTATATTTATTAATTTCTACTATGCTTAACACTAGTCACTTTCATGTTGTGTTTTCATTTCTAGAAATGTTTTGTTACCACCTCCGGAAGGAAAAGGGACTATACATTTCTCTATTTTTTTTGTAATTGATCGACAATTTCCATATAATATCCTCCTTTTCTATGACAATTATGTATGATTCTAAGTTGTTTTAAGATTACTGTTCATAGTCAAAAAATGGATTCAAACTGTTATATGAGAGATCTAGATTTCACATCCTATATGATTTACCTCAATTCCTTGGTTAGCTAGTTCATCAACTCTTTTTTACCTCTCTATAGATATGGTTAATTATTATTTATCAAAATTTTGGCAAATAAAAATAGCCCTGGTTAAAAGTGAGTCTAGTCTCCAATTGAGAAGAGAACCTTTCCTTAAGGCATCAATAATGATTTTTGAATATCCTTCAATCTCCAATTTCTTACATCCCAAATTTTTACATAATAATAAGCCTTCCACCAAAGCCACTAATTCTGCCCCATTATTGGTCTCTTTACCAATGAATTTTGCTAAATTTTCCACCTCTTTTCCTTCCGTGTTATGAATACTACATCCAATGCCAGCCATCCCTAGGTTACCCCTTGAGGCACCATCAAATTTTAGTTTTAACCAACCATCTTTAGGTGGTTTCCATTTGCATTCTTCGTGTTTCTTTAGTGAAGATACTCCCCCTTGTCCAACATAGGGCAGAATTTTTGGACCTTGCCATTTATCTCTCATATTTTCATCCCAATATGTCATAGCCAATTCCTTTTTCAATTTTTTCATGTTTCGATTATTTTTCAGTTCTATGATTGATGCCTCAATTTTTTTTAAAAGCTTCCCCACTTCCAATTTTTTCTCCTGAAATATCCTTCTATTACGTTCTTTCCATAATTTCCATAAGATGATTGACGGGGTGACTACCTATAGTGAGACATAAATACTCCCCTGTCTAAGCATGGGCAAGGAATTTAGCAGATCTATTTTTGTTCTCGAAAGAGATGATGTTTAGCCTAATTGTGAACATATCCATGTCCAACATTGACTAGAGAATGGGCATCCTATAAGTAAGTGATCTATTGATTCTTCCTCTTTTTCACATAAACAACACCTACTAGGGCTATAATAGCCCATTTTCACAAACTTTTCTGCTGTTAGAATCTTCTTATGCCATAGTAACCAGGTATAAAATCCTGCCTTAGGAAGGCATTATTTATTCCAAAAAATATTTTTCGAGGGGCGGGGGGGGAGGGGGGTTCATTAATTCTTATTTTTCTCGATCTTAGAAGGTTATAACCTTCTTTAATTGTATATTCCCCACTTTTACTTCTATCCCATACCAACATATCACCCTTAAGATTGAAAGTCCTTTTCCTTTCCTTCATAATTTTGTTTAAAGCAAGAAATTTTGAAGGGGGGAGGCTTAGCTCATCCCAATACTTCCATTTCCATCCCATCCCATCCCTTCATCTTCAAAGGATACATAGTCTATGAATTTTTTACCTAATTTGGCCTTCAAAATCCTACGGGATTTATCTAGGTTCCCATCATTTTCTAAGGCTCTGTAACCCCCCAAGAGTCTTTCCAGAAAAGAGACTCCTCCCATTCCTCCAGACTGTAGGTAAATTTTTATTGGATGATGGGTCTGCAGCTCATCATAAAATTCCATATCCTAGAGCCTTTTTGGGGGGGGGGGGGGAT
>MU223464.1:2605340-2624464 GCA_018584345.1 Thuja plicata
ATGACAAATTTTAGTATTTTTCCAATAATTATTACGCCAAATTGGTACCTAAAGTTGAAATAGTAAGGTTAACTAAAATTTTAATAACTTTTTTGATTTTTGGTTTTTGAAAAAATAAATTATATGTAACCAATCTACATAGAATTTCCTTCAAGATAAAAAAAAGAAAATCCAAAAAAAGTGAAATTTTCATCAAATTATGGTGGCCGTATACCAGAGGTTTTGAAAATGTACTTTATACTCAATTAAAAATGAATAAAAAAAAAATATTCAATTAAAAAAAAATAAAAAATATTCTGACCAATCTTTGATGTGTTAGTTACCTTTCCCCAGAAGGATTAACAAAAATTCATTTATTTACTTCAAAATAGGGTGGTCGTACACGTGTGTGGTATGGTCCTGAAACTGAAATTTTGAAAAGGGATTTTTAAACATGCCTATTAAAATATATTTTTTACCATGTGGGTATTAAAAAAAATTACATATTTGAAAACTAGACTCCGAGCACTACATTTTCTATTAGTGAATTTTTCTGAGATTCAATCTCTAAGTGCCTCAAATTTTGACATCAATTGACTGCACATTTGAAAAATAGGAAAAACACTTCCACTTTTTGCCCAAAAAGTGGACTCAACTTCTTGCTGGCACCCAGTAAAACTTATTTACCGATACTTAGTAAATATGTAGAGTATACCAATCAATCCAAGAATGTATATGTGAAATGTAAAACAATAAAGTAATAAACCATACACACATAACACATATTTTAACGTGGAAACCCTGTTAAGGGAAAAAACCACTGGGACCGGTACCCCAAATTTTCACTCTTCTGAAGTGAGCCCTGTTAGGAGCCAACCCTCTTAAAGGTTACAAACACACTGTTAAGTGAAACCTTGTTAGAGGATTTTTATACATAGGTTATCACTTAGTATCTGGCATTTATGCTACCATCCTTGAATCAGCCTCCTTAGACTGTCAATAGGCTTTAGGTAAGACCGATGCTACTATCATGAGTCAACCTTTTACGTAATCTGCTAGGTTATACCTCAATTATAAAAGAATGTTAAGTCCTACTTTGTTAAGAGACTTAATGCTCCAATGGTTAAACTGAAACATAATGACCTGTTTCTAATGCAACTTCAAATTGCAAATATTCAGATCTATTTACGTACAATACCTTTCTGATCAATGTATCAATTCAATTCCTTTGAACTTCACAATTTCTTCTTTGTGATGTTGTGCTTCACTGTGTGTCGGTGTCTGTAGAATTATTTAGCTCTCCCTTAGCTTGATTGATCAGGGCTGTATGAAGTTTATCCTTCATCAGTTTCTCTTCAGCATCTTCTTTCAATTCATTCCCCCATGTATCTGATTTCTTGTAGAAATGAATTAAGCTTGTCTCTTATATAGAAATGATGTTTCTTAATTCTTGGCGTGAAAAAAAATCCAACCAAATTGATTTATGGCTTTAACTCCTGATTTATCTCGTAGTTATCTTCTTGCCAAATGTATAAATCATCTTTAAATCACTTACTTAACTATGGTCGAATAAAACAAATAAAACAACCAGTTAATTCTATCCTTAAGCTCTACCAGCTAGATATTTTGTCATTTTCTGATCTCTCTATTTTTTCGGTCAATTCTATAGTTCGTCACTGGTGACAACTGCCAGTTCCATTGGTGCAACTTCAGTTAGCTTCATTATCTCCGTCCGTCGGGCATCATTGGATCTTTCTCGTCGGGCAACACTGTTTCTAGCTCGTCGGGAATCTTGTGATTTTTCTTTGTCGAGCAACACTATCTTCTGCTCGTCGGGCATCACTGTGACTTTATCTCTGACTTTACTGATGATGTGCACCCCGTCGGTGTAGTCTGTCACTTAGTGAATACTTGAATTTTATGCATTGCTGAAAGCATAACCTTTGTTCCGTTGATTCTCTGAAGTCTTTGGCATTATGTATATGACCATACAGATGATATCAAGTTGACATCAATGACAATACAAACCATTAATTGGTTTAATGTTTTGCATCATCTTCAACTTAACATTATCATACATTCAATCAGTTATATGTCATCACTTCTTCCATTATCATAAATAAAAAAGGTGAGATCGGGTCTCCTTGTCTTAGTTCTTTGTTTATCCCAAAAAAACCTTTGGGAGAACCGCTCACTAGAATAGAAAATATGGGGGTGGAGATGCATTCAAAAATTAGGTTATTAATTTACATTAATTTATTAGTTTTATTTTAAATATATTTATATGTTTTAAATTAGTTTAATAGTTAATTAAGTTTAGTTTTTAAAGCTATTTTATTTGTTTTATATTTGTGAATATAAGTGTTTTATCTAGTATCAAATTTTTAATGTTTATTTTTACAATGTTTAATTAAATAGGTTTATAGCAATGATGATTGTTTTATGTTGTTATGATGGTTTAAGTTTGTATGAGGGCCTGCGTATTATATCTGATTAAGTCATATTATAAATTAAAATGTTTAAATATTGTATATTTTCCTGATATGAGTGGGATGTCTTATGTTTGATGCATTCATTTTGTTGACTATGGGTAGTATAGACCCTAGGATGGATGGTGTTACTGGGGGCTGGTGTCTTATTGTGTTTGTTATAAGTTTCATCGTATGTTTTTTCTTGTATGTTGTGTCTTTTGTGAATGGTTGTTACAATCATATCTATCCAATCCTATTGCAGTGTTGAGTTCTTTTTCATGTTGCTTCATGGCTATATGAGAGCTAGTATGTTTATTGTGGCTATATGACAACCGGTTTGTTCCTATATGGGAAGGAACCAGATTTGAGACATATTCTATAATTGTGATGTATATTTTATATATGAGCCTAGGGTAGGTTAACTAGGTGTATAGGAGGGACATGGCTTAAAATGGATACTGGGGAACGCAAGTGGCTTATCAAAGAAACTCATTGTAAGTAACTTAATAAAGTGATAACTTAATAAAATGCTAGGTTAATTATTAGCAAGACAATAGTGTGCCTCACTCATGCCTTGAGAGCTAGCATAGGGTAAGGATAGGAGTGGGAGATGATGATTGTCCACACAAGGGGCATAAGGATTGGGCTTGTTTATATGGAGACACTTCCCTATATGCATCGTAGGTTTCCTAATGTGTCTGGTGCATTTGGTATTATGTATATTCTTTATTACATTTAGAGAGCTTCTATGATATTCCTATGTGTACCTTCATGTTATATTGTATATCTTTTCTTTCTTGTGTGTGTAGGCCCAATGTTATATCCTTAGCATGATGGGAGTGGAAATTTGGTTCCATGTGGTCAGGTGGTAGTGATTATTTTACAATTTGAGATCTGATGTTCATATCCAAGTGCTTGGATGATCCTTGTTGTTGTTCTATCTTCTTGTTCTTCTGGAGACTTGATCCTTGTATCAGATGTACTCATCTTATTTTTCTTTGGAGGTTTTTATATTTTCATATCATTTTTTTTTATCTTGTATTAGTGTATCAGATGTGATACCTATTGTAGATATTGTATCATACTTGTATTAGAGTGATTACTACATACCTTGTGACATGTGTAGAGGATGCGAGTTATGATGTATATTATATTTCAGATTGTTATATTCTTTCATATTAGTTTCTTTATAGTTGGTTTTCATAGATTAGTATTTTCTTATAGTAATTCTATGTCAAGGAACCCTCGAGATTTGTATCTATATTGAGTTTAATTTATGTGTATGTCATGTGTTGCATTGTTTTTCTTCCATGTTGTTATCATTATTGTTTGTAAACATTTAAATTTTTTTTTTTTTTATCTTGTTGTATGTTTAGGCTAGTTCTCCTGGATTCCCTGGCAGGGCGTTACAACCTTGGTAAAGTTGTCAACAATTTTTTCCTTTGTAGGCACATAATAAAGCTTCACCTCATTCTCTAAAACCATTTCTCTAAAAAAAGTACTACCGAATAGAAATATGTTTCATTCTTGAATTCATTAACGAATTCTTTGAAATATTTATAGCACTAGTATTTTCACACATAATAGAATAAGTTCATGAAACATTATCCCAATGTCCTTTAAAGTCTATTTCATCCACAGTATTTGAGTGTAACATGAAGCAAAAACAATGTATTATACTTCAACAATATACATAGATACAAAGACCTATTTCTTACATGACCAAACAACCAATCTAGGTCTAAGAAAGAACATGCATCCAATGGTTTTCTTCCATTCATCAACACATCCATCCCAATTGAAATATTTATAATCCATCAATGTAAAGTCTAATCTCTCGGTATACCATAGTAAAAAATCTTCTACTCCTTTCAAATATTTGAAAATTATTTTTATAGATGTAGCATGAGATTCTTTCAGATCTTGCTAAAATATGGCTAAAAGACAAACAACATACATGATAGCCATTCTGGTAGTATTTAGGTATAAAAATATTCTAATCATTGATTTGTATTTTCTTCCATTATTCTTAATCCAATTTTGATCACTATAGGTATCTTTAACAGTCTTCGGTTCAACCTTTAAAATTAAGCATATATTAACTTGTTCTTTTGAAAGTCTTCTTATTTTCAATACTTCTCTATTCTTATCTCCAATTATCTGATTCTCTAAATGATTTCTATATATATATATATATGGGATTTTTAGGAGTAGTTACCAGGGCGACCTCATTATTTTTTCTTCATTTATGAAACCTCTCTTCTTCCCTTTCCTGTAGAATCATTTGATTCATATCAAACTTCTATTTTTGTATTCTTTTGGAATATCTTCATCAAATTTTACATTTGTGTTCTCAACTATTCTTCTCATCCTTTTTTTATAGCATCTATAAACTTTACTCTGTGTAGAATACCGAAGAAATATGCCTTCATATGCTCTATTATCAAATTATCCTAGATTCTCTTCATCTCTTCTAATGTAATATTTTCCTTTGAATACTTTGAAATATTTTACTAGAGTTCTTCTATACCATATTGTTGGATGATATCATATTTGGATACTATTCATGCTATTGATATTCATGTTTTATCATTGTTGTCAACAAATGTTTCTATGAAGAAGACAGACCGGTTACTTGACTGACAGAAGTGTACAGACACAGTACAAATGTTTAAGAATGATCAAAGTTGGATATATGAAGAAGGATGTGTGTTGATCTTATTCCTAAGGTCACTTGGATTTATGTTACATATTGAGGATTTTTTAGTTTATTTAGTGAAGACTAGTTTTTGGACTATAACTATGATGCTTGACAGAGCAGGTCTTTGTGTTTTAGGTATATCTTACAGAAAAAGATATTTCAGGTGATGCAAGCTTACTGGATGCTAGAGGACATATTGAGGAACAGTGGGTATTGATCGATTTGCGTGAGAATATTGGTGACATCAGCTATAGCGTGTATTCTGGAGGAGACCTATTTGGTGGCTAACTTCAGACATGTAGCATGTAATATGAATTGTGAGCATGGATTGCGGATTTGGGAGTATAACTGATGGATTGTATTTCATGTTTACTTGTTATAGGTACCATGTGTATCTTAGCAAGGGGTTAAACAATTATTTATATATTGGGAAAGCCTAATTGGCCGATCTAATGAATTATTGTAAAAGGGTATATAAGTGTGATCTTTTCTTTTGGAAATATGTGGTAGTGAAAGAGATTAATAAGTAAGAGAAGTGAAAGCTACGAGGCTTGTTTCTATGTTGGATGTAGAGAAGAGTTTGTGACAAGAATACTTAATTGGAATTGACCAAGAAAAGACAGTTGCTATCAAACAGTTCATTGGATTGTATATTCCTATATATACTTGTTCAGATTGTGAATCCTTGAGGGTGGCTTTAACCTTCTTTGGGTAGTGTGCCTAGGCAATGAGACTACTACTTTTCTTGGCTCCTAACAAGGCATGTCTTCTAACAAGGACTATGTACTATAATTTTGGAATAAGATCCTAACAAGGATAAATATTTTAACATGGATACTATACTCTCAATACATTATTTTTGGGTGCTAATTCCCACTAGGGTTTTACCTTTAACAGGGTTTCCTCGACAACAAGTATTGTGTTATTGTGTTGGCATTTACTGTGTTATCATTTGGATTGTAGTTTTGGTTTATAAAGTTTAAAGTTTAATAATCTATATCACAACTAGTTCACACCCCCCATCTCCATTGTCTTGTGGACTGTTATTCTTAACACATATCTCATATGAAATTTTCCTAATATTCTTTATGATTTTAACTTTATTCAATGTGTATATTGTAGCCTATATTGCTTCTTTCCAGTAGATTTTTGGTAGATTTTATTCTTTGATCATGGTTCTTGACGCTTCTTGTATTATTATGTTCATTCTCTCACCTACGTCTTTCTATTGCAGTGTTATAGGAGCTGAGAAATGTCTCCCAATCTCATGATTCTCACTAAAATTGTTCAACTCATCTAAAGTAAATTATCATCCTCTATCGGATCTCAAATATTTGATTCTTCTATCTCCTTCATTCTCAACCATAGCTTTAAATATCTTGAATTTCTCTAATGCTTCAGAATTTTCTCTTAAAAAAGTAACCCAACTCATTCTAGAATCATCATCAATTAAGAACATAAAGTACCTTGCTCCTTGTAGACTCCTTATTCTGGTTGGTCCATATTGATTAGTATGTACTGAATTCAACAATATGGTACTAAATTGTTATTTTTTCTTGAAGGTTCTCCTTGTCTGTTTACTAATTTGACATTCTTTGCAAATTCTATTAGCAAGTTTTCTAAGCTTTGGTATATCTCTTATAGTTTTGTATTTCTTCCTTATCTTAGAACCATTTTCCTAAAAAATAAGGTTATATCCATTCTCACACATTTTTCCAACACTTTAGAGATTATGATTCAAACCTTTCACATAATAAACATTGTCATTATTATGTTTCTAATCAAAATTGATAAAATCAATTCCAATTATTCTGCCTCCTTGATCTCCTCCAATTGTAATAATTCCTCTATCATATTTTTCAAGTTTTACAAACTTACTTTTATCACCAATCATATGATTTGAAAAACCACTATCAATAAGAAATTCATCTATGTTTCTTCTTACATGTAAAACATAATTCAAAGTGTCCATACCTTTTGTGTTCACCTTTGGTGTACTAATAGGATTAGTAGTACGCGTCTCTTCCATAGTTGTCAAGAATAAGCATTGATCATCTTTTTCATAATCATATTCATCATCATAAATGCTAGCATCTTCTCTAATATAGTAAGATTTGTTTATTGAGTTTTCGTTTACTTTCCTTGTTCTTTTGTTCTGCAATTCTATCAGGACATCTAGAAGCATAATGACTTGTTTTTCCATAATGAAAGCATTTAAAGGGTAAATTAAATTTTTATTTTACATTTCCTTTCTTCATTTTTTATACAGGAGCATCTAGGGTATAAGACCAATCTTCCATAACCCAAAATAGTATCTAGATTTTCAAAAAAGGCTAATTTGGGTAGGGTTACTAATTTTAGAAATTTTATTATTTAGAGTAATTTTTTTGTTTGAGAATGGATTGATCCAATTAATTCCATAGAGGTTCATTTAGGATATATAGGCTTGCCCTAAAATTTTTTTGCAAGATCTAGTCTGGTTTTGAAGATATTAAATTTTTCAGTTTTGGTCGAGTGGTACAAAAAAATATGAACTTAGCTTTGAAGGCCTTCAAAGGCCTTGAAAGTAGGGTAAACTTGACAGGTATGGTAGTTTGTAGTCCTGGGATATAGATAAATTTGAGAGGTTTTCAAATTGAGGTTATAATAGATATTTGGGTACACAGCTCAAAATTTATAGCTTTCAGAAGTTGCACCATCAAGACTCAAGTTTTGATATAAAAAGGAAGAGATAAAAATCACCTAGGAAGGAAATTGAACCCTGGATGCCAAAATGGGAAATTTTCACTTTATAGAATACTTGAAGGTGGTTATTAGTGCTGCATATATAGGGATAAAGGTGGGTTTTGATCTTTGTTTTCAGAAGGGTAGTTTGTGGCTCTGTCTTGTAGATTATTGTAATAAAAATATCCATTTGGTTGTAGCATTTTAATTTTGTAAATGTTGTAATGTCATTTCATTGAACATAATAGAAAGAAAGTGTTTCTATTCTTGAAATTGTTTGGTTCTTGGAATTCTTTGTTTATTCCCTACTGTGTTGTGTGTGTTGTGCTTAGTAAGGGGCGTACCCTTCATCATTTTTCTTACAAAGTTCATTTCTATCTCATCAAAGTTATCTTCACCAGATTCTTCTTCTTTCACAGGTTTGGTAGCCTTCAAAGTAGTTTTTGTTCTTGTTCTAGTAGTGCCAAATTATCTCATCTCAAATAAAAGAAATGAACCATACATATATTCCTTAGAATACTGATTCAAAATATCAATTTCTTCAATAACATATACCTTAGAGCTATAAGCTTTCGTTAGAGTTTTGAGTAATTTTTTTATAACCCATCATTTTCTTTCAATGTGTTGTCAAGACTTCTGATCTCATTCACCACATCATCGATATTCTACATGTAATTTTTTATGGTGTCTTCTTCTTCCATTTATAGACTTTCATACTTAGCCTTTTCATTTTTCATCCTAGCTTGTTTTACCATATCATTCCCTTTAAATTTTCTTTTCAACTTTTCCCAAACATCATGAGCATTTTCAAAGGATACAACTTTGGTCAATTCAAATTTAGTTAGATTGCTAAAAATTACATTCATTTCCCTTTCATTGTTTTCATATGCTTAAATCTCATCCGGAGTATTCAGTCTACTTGTCGGCTTCACATATTGAGTTTTCACAACCTTCCATGTTTTGTAACTGAGAGAGATCAAATATAATTGCATATGTAATTTTCAAAATTGATCGTCAGATTCATCAAAATTAGGGAGTGTCAATTTGTGCACCATCAAGATCTTCTCCAGGGAAACACAACTCTGATACCAATTATTGAATATGAAAGAAAACTAAGAGGGGAGTGAATCACTAGTCCACAAACTTTCAATCTTTAATATAAACTCAACCAATTCCATAAACTTACTTTAAACCTTAATAATAGAAAGATGTAAACATGAAAGCACAAAAATCACCAAGCACATGAAATACCATATTTATGTGGAAAACCATCTTAATGGAAACACCACAAAGAATATTATTCTCAAATATATAAACACCTATTAGGATGATACAGTTAAGGTGACTTTTATAGAGAAAGGATCACTACCAGAGGCTTTCTACCAATGGGATCACTACCCGAGCAAGAGGGATCATTGCCTAGAATAAGAAGGATGAAAAAGAATAGATCCATCATTAATGCACAACAAAAATACAATGAAATGATCTAAAGACATCTTTGACTCACTCCTTCCAGTAGCTAACAAATGAATATCTTCTTTTCCCTATAATAATCTCCACAACTTAAACATCCATTGAGACAAATCCTCTTTCATGCATCCTCTTCGCATAGGTACACACTTGAACAAATTTCACACAAGTATATACAAGTTACACAATCTTTTCATTATGTTTTAACTCTTATTTAGACCAATACATAGCTTTCAAAATCTTTCACTGTTGGCTAAGCAAGTAGCCGAATATAATTTGAATTAGGTCAACACTAATCATTCCCACGCTGGGGAAGAATGAGAAGTAAACCACACAACATCATAGATGGGATAAAAAATATCACCATACACATCACAATCCATTTGCATTTTCCAAGACAAAAAGGATAATTGTAAACACCCAAGGTTAGCCAAACCTAGAGAAGGAACACCATCAAGCTTTGAAACCAAGTCTCCAAAGGAAAACATATCATGCAATATTAAATAAATGAATCTAAGGATATTAATGGATCATTTGTATAGGCACACAAGTATAAATGATAATGTAGAGAAATGAGAAGCACACATCTAACACAACGACCACAGTCAATCACAATTATACAAAGATAAATGTTTAATCCACTGTACTTCATTTCAAACTATAGACCCTTGAAATTGATGTAGAGAATCCAACAAAAAAATGAAACCACCAAGGGTACTATTCACCCAAAATCATTCAAGAGCATGAACCTGATTCAAGAGGCATCTAACAAGATTAATTTTCTCTTCTTTACACAATGTGATTATTAAACAAGGTCAACACAATGAAACCATTCCCACTTCAAGGAAACAAACAAAATCTCATAATCACTACTTTGTCAATACACAAATCTTGTTGATATCATTCTTCAAATCAATCATATGACCCCCTTAATGCATGTAGGATCCAAACAACTTCAAAGCTAAAAATGCGTTACTCTTACATAAATATTTCAGTACAAAACATCTTACTCTTCATTGATCAAATATTCCTTTACTCTCAATGCTAACACAAATTGGAAATTAGAACAAATATACCACCTTTATCATTATCTGATCACAACCTTTTGTTGGTGTTTGATATGATTTTATGCTTTAAAAGCTACCAATATACCTAGTGATTGATCTTAAAGAATGGTTAATTCCAAGTATGGGAACTCTGAAGTAATTGGAACAACTATAGGGACAAGACTACTCTCTACAATTTTGGTTCTACAAGACCAAGGTGGGTACACCTAATCCAACTCCATATATAATAAATTGCAAACTTCCTCTGGATTTAGAACAACAAAAAATGATAATGAAAATACTAAATGAAAATCACTCACTCACTAATTCTCATCTATCATGAAGAACATACCACAAAATAACAATTAAACTTTAAAGGATTTCAAAGTTATCTCTATAATTGAAGAATATAGTCAAACCCAACCAAAATTGTATCAAAGTAGAAGATATTTATCTTAGACCAGTGTCTTATCCATTGGGAAATATCCTTTAGGCCAATATAGAAACATAGAAATTAACTGATGTCAAAGATTCCAATCCATAAACACAATTATCCCAAACCCATACTTCTTATAAGATCCTGGTATTTACCAATATGAACCTATGTTCCACTCAGAGCTTTATTTAATCTGATTCTAAATCAGAACTCAAAGATAATAACATATACACATATAATTTCTATGCTAATGAATTATAAAATCCATAACTCAAAAGATAAACACCGAAGGAGAGATTGAATTAGGATGCTTGTATAAAGTGTAAGGAATCAAACTTATGTATACAAATTGCAATCAGATATAGACCATTTCAATAATATGCTATATACCTTCAACTTTATTTCTACTTATGACACTTATCTAATACATCTATTATATTCCCTAACTGAAATTTTTATATATGCTTACAATAATCAACTTTCCAACCCTTTTCCAATGATCTTGGGAATCCTTTTATGGAGGAGGATTGCAACAAGATACTGATCAATTGGACAAAGGAAAAAGTGATGAACTATAACTGATTGAGTGTTTGAAGATGTTAAGTTGGTGATCATGCAAGGCATTAAATTAGTTAATGTATTGTATTGTCATTAATGTCAACTTGATATAGTCTGTATGGTCATGGATATACTGCCAAAGACTTCAAAGAATCGATGAATCAAAGGCTATGATTTCAGTAATGCATATAAGTCAAGTATTCACAAAGTGACTTCATAACCCGACGGAGTGCACATCGATGGTCAGAATAAAAGAGAAAAGTCACAGTGTTACTCAAAAAGCAAATGCAAATCATTACCAACAAGAAAAGTTCTAGTGTTTCCCAACGAGAAAAGCATAGTGTAACCCGACAGATAGAATTACAGTGTTTCCCAATGGAAAAGACAAGGATGAAGATCCTAATGACAACTGAAGTAACACCAACAGAATAGTCAGTTATCATCGATGACTAATTGAAGTGTCGACCGACAGGATAGAGAGTTCAGAAATGACAAAATGCTTAGTTGTCAAGAGCTAAAAATAGACTTAATTGATACTTATAATTATTTTAATCGACCAAATAAAGCCGAGGATAAGTAATGGATTTAAAGTTGCTTTGTCCAGTTAGCAAGAAGATCTCTTTGAGATAAAGATGGAGTTTTCTTTAAATCTAACTGGTGAGAATTTTGGATCACGCCAAGAATCAAGAAATCCAAGAAATGGTGAATCATGTCTATAAAGAGACAAACCCAATTCATTACTAATTGTGGGGTGAAAAAGAGAAGAGAAAATAGATGCTGAAGAGATTCTGAAGGAGAATAAAGTCTTCATTCATACCTGATCAACAAGCTGCGGAAAGAGCTAGATTCTGCAGACACTGACAAATAGTGAAACAACATCACAGAGAAGAACAGTATGGAGAAAAGGTATTGAATTGATTATATTGATCAGAGAGGTAATGCACTTACAATAGATCTGAAAATCTAGAATTCAAGTTGTATATGTGAACATATCACTTTAATGTTTCAGTTTAACCATTTAATCATCAAGTATCTTAACAGAGCAGGACTTAAAAGTCTTTTGTAATTGAGATACATCCGAAGGAGTATGAAGAAGTTTGATCATAGAAAGTAGCAATGGATATGCCCGATACCTATTGACAGGCCAAGTGAGTGTTTGATCAAGGATGGTAGCATTAGATGCCAGATACTAGGTGAAAAACTATCTTTTAAATCCTTAACAAGGTCACACCTAATAGTGTGTGTGTAACCTTTAATAGGGTTGGCTCTTAACCGAGCTCACTTCAAAAGAGTGAAAATTTGGGGTATCCGTCCTAGTGGTTTTTCCACTAACAGGGTTTCCATGTTAAAAATCCATGTGTTATGTGTTTATGTTTCATTACTTTACTATTTTACATTTCACATATGCAATTCTAGATTGATCAGTATACTCTAGCTATTTACTGTGTTTTGGTAAATGAAAGACTGGTTATCAGTAAACATACAGAAGAAGGATTTACAAAGCATTCCGACAAGTAGTAATTGGTTATAAGTATTTCAAGGCATTCATCTTGTAGGACTGAGTATAACCAGAGGATTAAAAGTGGTAATAAGTTTTAAGGGTTGATTTAAGGATTAATTTTTGAGGCCACTGATTCACCCCCCCTTTTAGTTATTACTAACACAAAGTATATGAATCATACAAAAGAAAAATATACAAGAGAAGTGATAACCACTTTGTTACAAGTTTTTTCTAAGTATTTTTTCATCTGATCGCATGGTCCTCGCAACTGCTTCAAACTTGTTTTGAGCTTGCCATATGGATTTTATTTCCTTGGTCTCCTGATGCAAAGATATTTTGTATCTATTTTCCATTTCAAAATGTTGGAGGAACTTCCATTTGTTGAAAATTACAAAATATCTCTTTCCTCTTGGTCACCTACATTATTTATGTCCTTCCAAGATGTGAACACCTCATCATTTGGCCAAGGGAAGTTAATGACTTCATCTTTCTTACTACTCAGTTCATCCCATTAAGTCTTTATTCATTCAAATTCCTTTTTCTAGAGCCCAAAGAATGATCTATCCTTTTTAATGACCTCCACAGTATGAACAAATAAAAGTGTGCTTTCCAAGTTAATGATACTGTTAGTTCTCATTGACAATTCTTCACCCATCTCCCTCATCCAACTGGCTTCTCTTTTTAGTTTTCCACCTTTTTTGACGAGGCTTGGGAATATCTCAAAATGGGCCTTTGATTACTCTTTCCTTAAATTATTATCCCTTTTCTGAATGATACTTATTTTTATGTCTAGATCTATCAAATTATTGAGGCATTTATAAGTAGTCATTAGTACAATATCAACATTTTCTTCCCTTTTGGCTAAAGAATGAAATGATTTTAATTCAACCTTTCTTCCTTTCCAACTTTGCAAAATTTTTCCAACTTATCCTTGTTTTCTTTAAAAGAATTTAAAATGATTATAATATTATTCCCATTTATGTAAATAGAAGAAGGATCTATATTATTAGAAAAGTGCATAATTGTACTTCTCACTTTATCCTCATATCTTTGTTGCACCAATGATTGTGCACTATGAAACTTTGAAATTTCTTATTCCCAACTTTTCTTTACTCCTTCCAACCTAGTCCTCTCTGCTATCAATTTATCCTTCTCATAATTGATCTCTACCTCTAAAATAGATCTATATGGAATAGGGGAAGGAGGAAACCCAATAACTGGATTGGAAGAGGATGGTTGGGAAGGCTCTTGAGCAATCATCTTTTGAGTAGATGTCTGGATTAATGGTTGTCCTCCTAACTGAGAAATTATTCTATCCTTCTCAATAGATTCTTTCTTCAAGTAATTGTAAGATTTAAGTATCATTTCCATCTTAATCCTCATACTTTTATTTTCCTCATCATGTTTCTCTGCTACCTTCAAGTTAAATTTTGCAGATTCTAGTGCTATACCTACTACTTCCACCCCTGTGGTCTCTACAACTCTTCTTACTAGTAAAATGCCTGAATAATCAGCTTGAGAGGTTTCATTCCTTTTCTTGTCCTCCTTTTTCTTAAGTGACCACATTACCAATGCATCATGATCTTCACGAAACTTGACTCCCTTAATTTCTTGTTGAGCTTCTTCCAAAGTGGTATGCATGGTTTTTGTTTCCTTCCTAATAACATCAAAAACTATAGCATCAACAATGTCCCATTCTGGAAGAATGAGGACTCCTTCTTTCTTGACTAGATATGTTCCTTCTTCAGGAGTGATATTTTCAAACTTGGCTAACATCTCTTGTTTTACCTCGGCCTCAATTTCATTTTTGTCTCTAGTAGTTTGGTTCTCTTTCCTTTTCTAACATTTCTCTTTGAATTCTTCAATGTGAATTCTCCACAAGAATTGTACAAATCCTCTAGCCTTTACAAATTTGAAAGAATCCACTTCTCAAAATAATCCACACCTTTGAACAAGAACATATGCATAATCATGGAATACCAGCCAAATGGTTGAGCTAACTTTGCATTTTTAATGCCTATCAAACCATTATGTATTAAATCAGCAACATAAGAAGCAAAATAAAAAAAATAATGGCTAGTTGTGGATGGAGAATCTACACCATCATGAACATATAATGAATGGGCATCTCATTTTCCTCATCATCTCTAAAGATGTGACTCAAAACCCTGTATACACCTCTGGCTTTTACATTGAAATAATCCAACTTGATTGGTTTTGGTGTATTAGGTCCTACCACAACCAAGCCTCCAATCTTATTAAAGTACTCTCATAGAGTTCCATTTCTAAGGTAATTCCTTTGAGCCTTGTACACCTCCTTGAATTTATCAAAATCAATTTTATCCAATTGAATAGAGGGTTCATTTAATTAGAAAACTTCTCTCAGTTCTTTAGCTGTAATTCTTATCAACACATTTCAATTTATATCTCTTACAACCCTGGCCACACTATCATATCTTTCTACTATTTGGATTAACATATCAATGTCCATAAAGACTCCTGGGACTACCAATTTTCCCATGTCAAACTGCCAGATGTTGCTATTGGGTGCAAAAGAATTTCTTTGGATGAAAGCTACTTTGAACAATGCTAAACTATGCATGCTAATGTTTGCATCTCTAACCCATTTACCCTTGTCATACAAACCCTCCCCAATTTTCAAATGAGGGTGTTTTGGTACCATTTCCTTAATCTTGGTAGTATCATTTATGGATCTAACTAGTTGTTGCAAAAATCCTCACAGACATTCCTTTTCTGATACTCTATTTTTCCTGTGAGTTGTCTTCTAGGTGCCATTTCTGAATCAGGGTTTCTCAATCAAAAAGTCTCAGCTTTGCACACAAATCCTACTTTCTTTACAATACCAAAACCCTATTGGAAACCAAATTTACAATGCTCAGGAATGGATTCACATAATAACTTACCCATTCTACAAAAGTTGGAAATAGACAGAAAACACTCCAACTCAGCTCTGCTTCAATCACTTCACCAATTATGGCATTCAAAAACTCAATAGGACAATCTTATACGCAATCTCATCAAAAGTTAGCATTAAATTTGAGTTGAGATGGACACACATTCCGCCATTACTTTTAACTTATTTGAACTTGTTAGAATAGTCCCAAAGGATAACTGAGAGGGGGGGGGGGGTGAATTAGTTATCAGTAACTTTAATTCTTTTTCCTTCTTTAACTTCAGAATACAATAAAGTAAATGCACATTCAGATAACACAATACACAACACACAATTTGACTATGGGGAAACCAAATGGTAAAAACCCTGGTTGGAATTAGCACCCACAATGAACTATACTTGTTTATAGTAATCCCTATTAGAAGATCTTGCAACCTTATTAGGAGTTTTTCTTTACAAAGTAATAAGTATAGTGACCTGGTTAAGGGTCTGACCCTGTTAGGAGTCTTTTACAAATAACCTTGTTAGGGGTGAGGACTCACTGTCCAAAAAGCTCACTGCTTCAATGGTGAAGGATAAAACATTTTGTAGAATAGATATGTACTATATCTAATCATGAACTGTAGAGTAGACCTGATGTCTTGATCAGTTCCAATATATTGTAATCTACTACTAATTCTTCACATAAACTCTTGATGAATGAAACACAACTGATATTCTGCTCTGTACATTTTCTATCTCTTTTTGTATCATTCACACTTAGCATATCACAAATGAATTGCTATAAGTATCTTCCTCAAAGTATGAGATCATAGGACCTATAAGACAACTCTTCATAACATCCTTGTGGGCTTTACTAATCATGCAAGCATAATTACAACCGTGCAAATATAAACTGAATAGATGCGACGCTTCACTAAGTCGGCTTCACCAAATTATCTCTAACTTTACAATCTTCTTGAAACACATTTGGCACCTTTAGATAACTATCATCAAATCATAACTAATCATGAATATACACACACATATCCTAAAGATAGGCACAACTCAAGAAACATGTTAAATACATTGGCTCTGAATAAATATTCTTCCAGAACTGTAACTGCCAATAACATAATTACACAACTTGACTGAAACATCATATATGGATCTACATGTATGAACATAACATAATAAACATGTCTACAACATGTATCTAACCATGCAAGGCTTGATATCATCATTCTGATAAGTACGTACAGAAACACTACTGTGTATTATATGTTGTCATCAATGACAAACATACAATCAATCACTGCATAGAAACAAATCTCCAACAATCTCCCCATTTGACATTGATGGCAACATATGATATTAAAAACATCCCCTGTTCATGGTTTCCTCTTTATTTTACAATCTTCTCAATATCCTCGTCAAAGATTTCTCTATACTGCTGCAGTTCCTTTGACTATGTTTTTGTTCCATATATATACTCCCCCAGAGTATATGCTCCTCCTAAGTACATACTCCCCCTTTGACATCAATGGAAAAGGGTGCCATAAACCATTAGGCACAGGTACTACTCTAGAAATAGAGTATTCAACCATTCATCAGTCACTTAATGACTGATGTTCTTGCTTCTTTTTCTAAACAGAGTCAAGAGAGGGAATTACTCCCAACTTCTCCTTGAGATACTCAAAAGTATCTTTTGATAAAGGCTTTGTGAAAATATCTGCCAGTTGTTCTTTGGTGTTCACATAGTCCAATTTTACTTCTTTGTCTATAAATTTTTCTCTTAGAAAATGGTACTTGATCTCTATGTGTTTTGTCTTTGTGTGCATCACAGGGTTCTTAGAAATGTTAATAGTGCTAGTATTATCACAGTGAATAAAAATAGGATAATCAACCTGAATACCAAAGTATTTAACCATCTTCTTGATCCAAACCATGGTTGAACAATTCAGTGCTGCTGCAACATATTCAGCTTCTGCTGTTGACTGAGAAATACAGTTCTGCTTCTTGATTGTCGAAGAAACCAACCTATCTCCAAGAAATATTGCTCCTCCTAAAGTACTCTTCCTATCATCAATACAACCTACCCAATCTGCATTTTTATACACATGAAGTTATACATTCTTTGATTTAGGATACCATAAACCATAGTCTATAGTTCCCTTTATATATCTGAATATCCTCTTGATTTCCATTAGGTGATTCTTCTTGGGTTCATTTGCAAATCTTCCAACAATGCTAACTACATTAGATATGTTAGGTCTAGATTGAGTTAGATAAATGAGTTTTCCAATCATAGATTTGTGTAATGTTTTATTAACTACTGTGGAATCATCATCTTTTGAAAGCTTGCTTCCTATTATCATAGGGGTGCATACTGGCTTATAGTCTTCCATCTTGAAGGTCTTCAATATTTCCTTGACATACTTTGACTGATTAATGAATATACCTTTATCTTTTTTCTTTACATTCATTCCCAAAAAGTATTTTATAGGACCAATCATGCTCATTTCAAATTCATTCTGCATTTATTTTGCAAATGTTGTACTAAGCTTGTCATTACCTCCAAAGATAATGACATCAAAAAATATGGAAACTAGTAGTAATCCATCAAGTGTCTCTCTTGTGAATAGGTTACAATCTTCTACACCTTTCTTGAATCCAATTTTGGTAATATAATCATCAAGTCTCTCATACCAAGCTCTTGGGGCCTATTTAAGACCATAGAGTTCTTTCTTCAATCTGCATACCATGTCTGGTTTATTTGAAAGATTAAATCCTTTAGACTGTTCTATGTAGACTTCTTCCTTCAAGTCACCATTCAAAAAAGTTGACTTTACATCCATTTGATGAACTTTAAAGTCTTTGAATGTTGCATAGGCTAAGAACAATTTTATGGCTTCCAGTCTTCTCACGAGGGAAAATGTATCAGTGTAGTCTATTCCTTCTCTCTATGCATACCCTTTACATACCAATCTTGCTTTGTTTCTTACTACTGTACCATCTTCATTCATCTTGTTTCTAAATACCCACTTTGTTCCAATCACATTTTTGTCACTGGGTCTAGGAAGAAATCCCCATGTCTCATTCTTAATTATTTGATCAAATTCTTATTTCATTGCATTCTTCCAATCACAATTATTACAAGCATCTTCAACACTTAAAGGTTCAATCTGTGAAAGTAAACACACCTCTGCATCCATTAATAGACTTTTTGCTTTTGATCTGGTCAAAACACTACTACTCTGATCTCCAATGATATCATCTTTAGAGTGGTATCTAGATGTGAATTTAGGAACCTTAGGTGTTACTTCTTCTTCTGTAATCTGTGAT
>MU223464.1:2624638-2654799 GCA_018584345.1 Thuja plicata
CTTTTTGTAGAGTAACCAAGGAAAATACCTTCATCACTCCTGGCATCAAACTTACCAACACCATAATCTCTCTTGATGTAGCACTTGCTACCAAAGATTCTGAAATACTTTACTGTAGGTACATTACCAAACTAAAGTTCATAGGGTTTCTTATCTGTACTTGGCCTCAATTGAGTTTTGTTGATAGTATAGACTAATGTATTCATAGCATTTCTCCAATATGTGTGTGCAATGTTTCCTTCAATCATCATAGTGTGCATTGTATCAATTATAATCCTATTCCTCCTTTCTACAATCCCATTCTGTTGAGGGGTTCTAGGAGTACTTAACTATCTTTTTATTCCATGTTCTTCATAGTAATCATAAAACTGATTAGAGGTGGACTCTCCTCCTCTATCTGATCTCAAACATTTTAGTTTTAATCTAGATTCATTCTCAACCTTAGCTTTGAATATTTTGAACTTCTCAAAGGCTTCAGATTTCTCCTTTAAGAATGCAACCCACATCATCCTTGAAAAATCATCAACAAACAAAATGAAATACCTTTCTCCATAATATGTTCTTGTCTGGTTAGGACCACATAAATCTGCATGTATTAGGTCCAATTTGTTTTCAGCTGAGTTCTACTTTCTTCTGAAAGAACTCCTTACATGATTTCCCATAACACATTCCCTGCAGATTGCATCAACTATTCTTGCAATACTTGGAAGGTCTCTGACTACCTTGACATTACTTATCTTTACTATGTTATCAAAATTGATATGACAGAGTCTCTTGTGCCATAACCAACTATCATCTACTTTTGCAACAAAACAACTTACATCACAATTGAGCTGAAAAACATTACCTTTTGTTTTGGAGCCTGATGCAATCATGTTTCCATCCTTGTTGTTAATTATGTACTTGTTGTCTTTGAACTATAAATGATAACCATTGTCAAGTAGTTGTCCAACACTTAGCAAGTTATGATGTAATCCTTCAACATACAAAACATCATCTGTCTTGTTCTTTCAATCCAAGGTGATAGAACCTCTGCCTATGATAGGTTTAGGAGTGTTATCACCAAATCTAACCATAACACCTTTGTATTTGTCTAAATGAACAAATCTATCTTTGTCACCTGTCATATGGTGAGAGCATCCACTGTCAATGATCCAATAATTTCTAATGTCTGCTTTGGAAATTAGGGCTAACTCTTGTTCTTCCTTTTCATCTGCAATGTCCATTTCCTCAAGCAATCTTTCCATGTCTCTAAGGGAAACGATTCCAATTTCATCCTCTCATGAATCTTCATCAGTTACACCTTCTTTAGCATGGTAAAATTCCTTCTTATATTTAGGTTTGTAATCAGATCTGAACATTTTGACTCTTGTGGGACACTTAGATGCAAAGTGACCAATCTTGTTGCATGAAAAACATTTGAATGGAAGTTGTCCTTCATATTTTCCTTTTCCTTTATTTTCTCTTTTAGCAATCATAGCAATGATATCTTCTATTTCTTCATCAAATTCTTCTTTCTCATTATGGCTAGAGATGTGTAAGGATTTCTTACCATGGACTGAGGCTTTGAAAGTTGTTTCACTTTTAGGTTTAGTCTTCGATCTTGATATCTCAAATGCAGAGATTTTACTGATCAAAGTCTCTCTCTTGAAGTCTTGTGAGAATTGGATGGTTTCCTCTAGAATAATTATCTTTTTATCATATTATGATGTTAAGGTAGTTAACAACTTGTCCATTATATCTTCTTCTAGTATTTCTCCACCATTGTTTTTGATTCCAGAGACTTCTTCATTTATCCCTTGATTGTAAGCTCTAATGTTCTCTTTAGGTAACATCTCAAGACTGTTGTATTTATTTTTCCATGTCTTCCTACACACATTCTTTGCTTGAATATCTCCTTCAAACATATCTTCTAAATACTTCCATATGGTGTATGCTCTATCAATTTTCTTGATCTCAGAAAATTCACTGTCGGATAGGGTACTGATTAGGGATTCTTTAGTGATTGTATTATTGGTAAATGTTTCCTTTTGTCTACTAGTAGCATCATCCTTTGCAAGGTCTTCCAGAGATGAAATAACAACTTCTTGTGTAGCTATCTCAAAGGTCTCAAAGCCAACACACTGTAGATGTGTTATCATTTTGTTTTTCCAATCTAGATAATTTTCTCCATCAAACTTAGGGCTCTCTTTTCTGAAGTAAAACATCTAATCTACCTTAAGCTATTAGGCTTCTTCTCCAAGGCACTTGGCTCTGATACCAATTTTTAGAATAGTCCCAAAGGATAATTGAGAGCGGGGGGGGGGGGGGGGGGGGTGAATCAGTTATCAGTAACTTAATTCTTTTTCCTTCTTTAACTTCAGAATACAATAAAGTAAATGCACATTTAGATAACACAGTAAACAACACACAATTTGATTACGGGGAAACCAAATGGTAAAAACCCTAGTGGGAATTAGTACCCACAATGAACTATACTTGTTTATAGTAATCCCTTTTAGAAGATATTGCAACCTTGTTAGGAGTTGTTCTTTACAAAGTAATAAGTATAGCGACCTGGTTAAGGGTCTGACCCTATTAGGAGTCTTTTACAAATAACCCTATTAGGGGTGAGGACTCACTGTCCAAAAAGCTCACTGCTTCAATGGTGAAGGGTACAACCTTCTATAGAAAAGATATGCACTATATCTAATGATGAGCTATAGAGTAGACCTGCTATCTTGATCAATTCAAATGTATTTTAATCTACTATTGCTTCTTCACATAGAATCTTGATGAATGAACCACAACTGATATTCTGCTCTGTACATTTTCTATCTCTTTTCGTATCATTCACACTTGGCGTATCACAAATGACTTGCTATAAGTATCTTCCTCAAAGTATGAGATCATGGGACCTATAAGAAAAATCTTCATAACATCCTTTTCGGCTTTACTAATCATGCAAGCATAATTACAAGCACACAAATATAAACTGAATAGACGCGACGCTTCACTAAGTTGGCTTCACCAAATTATCTCTAACTTTGCAATCTTCTTGAAACATGTTTGGCACCTTTAGATAACTATCATCAACTCATAAATAATCATGAATATACACATGCATTCCTGAAGATAGGTGCAACTCAAGAAACACGTTAAATACGTCGGCTCTGAACAGATACTCTTCTAGAATTGTAACTGCCAATAAAAGAATTACACAACTTGACTGAAACATCATATCTGGATCTGCGTGTATGAAAAAAACATAATAAACATGTCTAAAACATGTATCTAACCATGCAAGGCTTGATATCATCATTCTGATAAGTACATACAGAAACACTACTATGTATTATATGTTGTCATCAATGACAAACATACAATCAATCACTGCACAGAAACAAATCTCCAACAGAACTTTAGTGGCCCAATGATTCAGTAAATTTACATTATCAAAGAAACCAGTTTAAAACACAATTGTAGATCTTAGCAACATCTTATCAAATAGAGTGGCTAGGAACAATTAACAAAGGCTACAATCAACTTGGACATGTGTCCGTTAGGTACAATACCTTGAAGACTATCCTTCCATCATCTTTTTCCTGAGGCTTTACACTTACCGTCAAATTAAGATCTACTTACAACTCCTTTAACTCTCTTTAAAACTAGGGGCCCATGATCTCAGTTATGATATGTGTCACCTAGGCACAATCTGTTGGAGGTTAATCTCTCTACATCTCTTCCTTAAGGCTTCACACTGACCATTAGATCCTTTTTAAAACTGACATCCTTTTATATTTCTTTATTTCTGTCTGGGTCCCATCATTTATCCATGTGTCATGCTGGTGCAATTCCTCAAACGCTAACTAATGATCATATCCTCTCTAAGGATTTACACCAACTATTAGATTAACACCAACTTGGCTACACATTAATTTTACCCTTGGCCTTGTAACTGGAGGTCCCACAAACTCGTTAAGGACATGTGGCTACCGAGCACAATGTATCAAAGGTTATCTTTTATACATCTTGTGGTTAAGGATTTATGATCACTATTAGATTTGATTTAACTTGAACAATAATTACTATGTCATATAGGACATGTGTCATATAAGCACAATGCCTTAATGACTGAACACCCTACATCTCTATCTTGAGGCAATACGTCATCCAAACGATCAGATTTAACATGAATGTTTTTTACTTTACTCTCAATGTTGAGCCAAACCCACTTGGGACACATGGCATAAGGGCGCACTACCTTAATGATTAATCTAGCTACATCTCTACTCTAAGGCTTTACACTCACCATTGGATCAAATAAAACCTATGTCACTTTTAATTTCTCCTTTATGGTTGAGCAGAGCCCTCCATGTGCCATGTGTCACTTAGGCGCAATGCCTTGAATGTTAAATCAGACACATATTTTCTCTGAGGCTTCACGCTAATCACAAGATCTTTGGTAACTTGAACACTTGTTTATTTATTTCAAATTGTCCCCAAGATCTGACAACTGCCACACATCGATAAGGCACAATGCCTTGAAGCATAACCTGAGAGTATCTTGTGATTAAGGAATCACACCAACCGTAGGATTTATCAAAAATTTTCATCACTTTAGCCTTCTGCTAACTTTAAGCAATAGGCCCCACACTTTCAGAAGGGACAAATGTCACACAAGTGCAATGCCTTGAAGTTTAATACCACCGCATCTTGTGATTAAGGCAAAGCACCGACCTTTAGATTAAATAGTATTTCCATGAGCTTTATGATAACCTTTAAACATATGCTAGACTCGCCAAGTACATGTGGCATCTAGGCACAATGCCTTGATTAGTATCTTGTGATCATCTCTCCTTTGAGGCTTTGTGATATCCGTTGGGTTGAAATTAAGTTGCATGACACTTGCGATTTAAATAAAAAGTCTTACGGGGACATTTAAACTTATGATAAGAAAATAAAGCGCTAGGACTTACAAAAATTAAAGCCATGGCCCCACTCGATGAAAAAAAGAACACATGGGTCCAAAGGAATTTAAGTGAGTGATAAAAGTAACTTGAAATTATATTAATTCCTAAAAACTTAGAGTTTTAGATCGATCATCACAAATCATAAACACACAACAACTAGGGTTTATATCAAATTCAAAATTTGCTCAAGGTTCCATGAATATGACTTAGCAGTGAGGCAATTTTTTTTTGTAGCCCTAACAGTGGCTCTAATTGGGATGCATGCCTCTTGTAGGTATTGCAAGATCTTAGAGTCTCAAGGGTAAGTAGACCAAACTTATAGAAAGGAAAATTAACCTACCCACACAATAGAAAACCAAAACCTACGCTACAAAAAGAAACAACTTAAGAAGAAAAAACTTATATACATCCTACTGTTCATGGATAATCAGACTTCAAGAGAAGTAAAATTTCAAGAATTTTCCATGAACTGACAATTCTAGAATGCTTCTAGTTAGATCCTTCAATAAATAATAATTTTATCCATACCTTTCATGAATGATATATGGTCCCAACCATATTGGATCAAAGTTTCCATGTTTACCCTTATCCTCCAGCCTGGTAATATTCCACATCTACACAAAATATCCAATATAGAATTTCCTTGGCATTGACCTTTTATCATATAGTTTCTTGACTTGTAATTGGAGTTTAGCATTTTTTGCAGAAGCTTCTCTCCTGGTTTCATCCAACTCAGTCAAGTCATTGATTCTCAATTGCATGTCACTATCAATGTCATCATCATACAACTGCACAAAATTGTACATTTGCATCAAATTATTTTGAGGCAATCTTTCCTAGATTCCATATACCAGTTCAAAAGGAGAACACCCTATTTTCTTCTTGTATGTTACTCTATCTTCCCAGACAACCATTTTTAACTTTGATTCCCAAGTCTTCTTATTCTTATCCAAGACTCTTTTGATGATCTTAAGAAAACTTTTTTTACTGGATTCTGCCTAACCATTTCCTTGTGGGTGGTAAGGTGAAGAATATGATGTTTGAATACTATAATCAACACAAAAATTTGTATATTCTACATACCTAAAGCACATGGCATTGTCTGATATAATTCTTTCTGGACAACCAAACCTTGTGATGATATGTTTTAATAAGAAATCCATCACTACTTTACTAGTTTCTCTTTTAGTGGGAATTGCTTCAACCCATTTAGTAAAGTAATCAGTAGCTACAATTATCCAGGAATGCCCCACACTAGGTTTATTGGCTATTTCTCCAATAAAATCAATACCCCATTGTTAAAAGGGGTCTTGTACTTCTATTGGTGTCAAAGGTACTTTCGTAGAGAATTTTAACTTACCAGAGAACCGTTGGTAGGAATCACACGTTTTACTAATTGATGAGCATATTTGAAAATGGTGGACCACCAAAATCCCGCTCTCAAAATTTAATGTGTAGTGGTATTTGCCATGTAGTGGCCACCACATACTCCACTGTGCATTTTTTGCAATATATTGTCTTCTTGTTCTTTATCAACACATTTCAATAAAATCCCTTCAAGATTTCTCCACCACGGCTCATCTCTGCTTAAGGAAAAATGGATGGCTTGGAACTTTAGGGTTCTCTTCTTATTTTCATCCATGTCTGGAGGACAATTTATTCTTTGCAAATAATAAATAATGTCTTTGTACATATCACAATGGTCAAGACTGCATATGAAAGGCCTTTGTTCCCCCTCCAGTGCATTTATGTGATTTGTATCTAAGTTTTCATCAGCCATTAATTTGGCTAGTCCCATCCCTCTTACCAATTTTGTGATTTGTATTTCAATATTGAACTCCTGAATCCTGTTTATCCATTTGCATCTTTTCCCAAACACTTCTTGTTGTGTGAAGATGTCCTTTACTACTGCTGAAGGAACATAAGCAACCACTATAGCACCCAGGAAATAACATCTAAAATCCTTTACAACCTTTACCAATGCATAGGCTTGTTTCTCATTAATGTCATACGTAAGTTTTGTAGCCTCGGGTGTTTTGCTGAAAAAAGCAATAGGCTGTTGAAAACCTTTGTTCATTCTTCTGCAATAAAACAACAACAATTGTGTGGCATGATGCAAAAGAAAATATGTTCATTGGTTTTGAATAGTCAAAAGTTCTTAGTATAGGGGCATCCTTAATAGCCTTCTTGATTTCTTTGAAATCCTGTGTGGCTTCCCCTATCCACTCTATTTTAGCATCCTTCTTTAACATTTTATAAATAGGTCTACTCTTCTCAACAAAATTTGTAATAAAATGCCTCAAAAAGCTCACATGACCAAACAAAGATTGTATACCTTTCACATTTTTAGGAAGTGGAACCTTATCAATAGCAACTACTCTCTTTATATCAATCCTAACCCCTTCTTTTGAAACAATGTAACCCAATAACTTACCTTCAGTCACTCCAAAAGTACATTTTTAGGATTCAAAGAAATCCAAAATTCTAAAGCTCTTTTAATTTTTTTTCCAAATGTTCACAATGTTGCTCTTCTTTTTTAGAATATGTTGTAAGATCATCGTGATAGACCTCTAAAAATTTCTGCAAAAAATCTGAAAAAGAAACATCCATAGCCCTTTGAGATGTTGCCCCAACATTTATGAGACCAAAATGCATTCTCACATAAACATTTGTCCCCCAGGGTGTAGTGAATGAAGTTTTGAATTGTTCTGACCCTTTAACCTTTATCTGGTTGTATTCAGAGAAACCATCCATCATGGACATCAACTCACAACCAGTAACCCTCTACAACATTTTTTTCATATTAGGGAGAGCATAATTATCTTTGAGGGAAGACACATTTAGATTCTTGAAATCCACATAGAACTTAATGTCTCCATTCTTTTTTCTGACATGTACTAAATTTGAGACCCAAGAAGAATGTCTAATAGGATTTATTATCCATGCATCCTTCAGTTTCATTAGTTCCCGTTCCATCTTGGGTCTTAATGTGGGATTTATAGGTCTTTTCTTTTGTTTGAAAGGCTTAGCATCTTCTTTCAGAGGGATCTCATGTTGGAATAAATCCTCATTATATGCTTTGAGATCATCATAGGTCGATGTAAAAACCTTCTTGTATTTCCTCGGGAGTTCACTCAGATCCCCTTTTACCTCAGGTAACATTTTATTTTCAATAAATAAGTTTATAGGAACCTCAGTTGTTCCTACATTTACTTCCTGAAAATCCTCAAGCTTATTTACACTCTTAGCATAATATGGCTTGTCTTTATTGTAAAAGGCTCTTTCAAGAACAACCAGTCCCTTTGGAACTTTGTTTGAGTTCAAATGTAGAACTTCATTACCTAAGATAGTATATTTTCCATAGAGGGTTTCTACATATCCACTAAAATCCATTTCTCAGTCTGCAAAGTCCGTTTCATAGTGCATAAATCTCAAAATATTCACATCATCATAAAAATTTGCCAACTTTCAACATTATCTGGTATAGAAGGCATAGATTTAATCTCTATTTTAGAGATTCTAGAAAATGTAACATCTTCTAGCCTCAAAGAAATATTATCTAGCAAGTCTACCATTTTGTTCTAGCTTCTATCCATGCAATCAATACCAAATGCATTAAAATTATCTAGTTCATCCAAGACAACATTTCTATATTGTTTCAATCTTTGAATTTTTGAAGCATACTTGGATCTAATTTGAGACACTACCAATCTAGAATCTCCAATCACTCTGAGAAATTTAATTCCATGTCTTGAAGTTAATCTTAATCCTATTAACAAAGCTTCATACTCCGCAACATTATTTGTACATGCAATCTTAATCCTTCAAAACATAAAAACTCTTTCTTTGATCAAACTTTTAATCATGATAGTCATGTACACTATAAACTATAACAAAAAATTGTAAATAAATTTTGGAAAACTCCATATTTATCCAATCTCTCTATTCAGTTTGTATATGGATTAGTTATAGACATATTCTCTAATTTATAGAAAAATATGATGGTTCAAACAAAAGATATGGCCTTTTTCTAGAACAGGTAACCCTTTTGGAGGGTTTTGATAGTCTTTCATGCAGGATCATCTTGGATTTTCTCAGTGACTACTTTGGAGTTCTTGGAGGGGTGCTCATTAGTTTCTTTGGAAATTTCTTGGAGTGTTGTTGCTTGGTTTTAGTGTTGGCCGAGGGGCTCGATCATTGAAGGATCTCAGTTGTTGAAGGGCTTGACAGATACTGTTGCTTGACTTCATAATTTATTGATAGGTGTTGGTTTCTTTGAAGGTGTGGTAACTTAGTGATGCTTGAGGGATCTTGGTTATCACACGTTCTCGGCAATTCATGTTGGTTTTCTGATGCTCGACTAGTGGTTGCTGGCACTCGATAGTTTGGCTTAATGACTTGTGTTCTGGAAGATCTAGGAGGCCAAGTTTATGCATTTAATTTGTGTTACATGTGATCATGGCATAGATTGATCATGGGGATGTGTGTGGACCTATTTGGGTCTTGGATCTTTATCCTTTGTGCATTTAGTGTATTGGAATGGTCGACTGGGTCATTTAATATTTGTTTACAAGTTGACTTATGGTGTGAATATGTATTTAATGTAAGGGCTTATTTGCAATAGGCTGAATTATGGTTGTGCTAGTATTTAAGGAGTTTTGGGAAAGAATTTTTGTAGGTGGTAAGTGGTAGATCAAAGGAGATCATATCTGAGGATCTGAGTATTGGATTTGAATTTTATGGAAGATACCTTGGTGGGATAGTAGCATGTTGGCTTAGGAAACAAGAAGGTGTCTTGTTGGCTTGCGAGCACAAGTTTAGATCTTGTTGGAGGTTTCCTACCATGTTGCTATGTGGTGACTCATAGATCTAGAATATTTAGGAGGTGATCTGAAGCTTGTAGAAGATCTGTACTAGATCTTAGATTTATATCTTTGTAATTGGTCATAACTGGGAAGGCCTTACAACTCAACATGTTACAATAAATTGAATGTTGTTTCCTATCTCTATTGTTGTATGTTGACGTGTTGTTATTTTGACTACATCAGGGTTTGGATTGTCCATTCTTGGGTCCTCCGACCTGCATCCCATCAATTTTTAGAAAAAAACATTCATTTCTCGCAAAATAATATATGAAAATACACAAGAATGACTTCATTTAAAAGATAATTCATTAGTAAATCCCTTCCAAGAATATACATGTAAAAAATACACCAAAAATGAGCAAAATAATCTTTGTAAATAAAAATAGACTTTGTAGGTCGTGTGGTATTGAGAGGGTTTCTTGATCCAACTTTATAAATTCCCTCACAAACCAACTACTACTCCTTTCTTCAACAAAAAAATGACTATTTTAAATCTTTTCAAGTTCTCAAACTATTTAACTACCCCCATGACCATTCATCTTGACTTTTACATCAGTTTTTGCAACTTTTGCAAATGTTGCATTTAGTAACTTTTACATTTTGACCAAAATGATAACAAACTTTGCAAAATTCTCCTTGGACACCTCAAAAATAACAAAATAGACTTAAAATGACCAATTACAAATTTTCAACCTCTTTCCTTGACACTTTGACCCTTTGACCAACTTTGACCAAGACAGGACCTATTAGGTCTCTTTGAACAAATTGGCTCATTAAACCTTAAAAAGTGAATTGTTTGGATACCAATGGTCTTTTTTGACATTACATAACATTTATGAACATTAAAAAAAAATATAAATGCATATTGACCATTTCAAAGGCTAGGTGCTCCTGCACTAGAAATAAATATGTCCAAACAATCCTTAATGACATACTAAAAGCTCACAAAATATTCATAACATATAGCTATGATATGGGGAGTAAAATACTCAACATAGTATTGGGATTAATGGGAAGTATGTACTGAGAGGGGAGGGGTGAATTAGTACCTCTAAAACTTTTGTATCCTTTAATCAATTAACCTTTGTAATCAATTGTATATCCATTCAATTTGATCTATACTATCTCGATGTGAGTTATATTAATTTATAACATTAACATACATGTGAACATTCATAAAAACCTTCATGAAAGTAATTTGATACATAACACAAGATATGATATCACAGAAAACTATTGTTAGGAAGTTAAAAATGTGGTGGGGATGACATCCACAAAATCTTCACTATCTGCAGATTGGAAGGGGCCGATTAAGGATTACAATTTGATGACTTTTGATGATCTACCCTATTAAGAGTATCTGTGGACACCTGTTAAAGTCTACTCTATTAGGAACTTTAGCAACACTATTGAGTGTGCACTCAGTTAAGAGATTTGTAGTAGGATTATTAAATCCACCTTCCTTGAAAGGATTTTGACACTTTTCTCCACTTGTTAGAATGATAGAAAATTACAAATTGACCTAGTAAATGCAATCTCCTATTGTTGATACAGATCCAATTTAGTTTACATGAAAAATATTATCACCTAATGTGATTGAGTAATACCTCTGATTCTCGATAGCCTTTGTTCTTGGTTCTTTCTATCCAAATTCATCTTTTGTTGTTCTTGTTCTTGAAACTCTCAATCTGATCCATAGATGTGCTCATTGGCTTCATTCATGCTCTCTTTCATTTTCAAATCATTATTAATAAATGATTGCATCATCTATTTATAAGATGGATTGACATCATCAAGTTTTGAGAAAAATAATGTTAACTCTAAGCTCAGGTTTACAACTTGTACCTTGATCTCCTAGTCTATGTGTTTTAAACCAGTTAGACTGATTAAAGCACTTACATTCATGTTTCTTATCCCCAAAGAAATGGATTTAAAAAAAATCAATATCCTATAAATAGAATAAGCTTTCTTTATCTGACGTGGAAGTCAGATCCACTTTTTGCGTGCTACAAATGACTTTGAGTTTTTTTCTGTTGGTTATGCTCTTTAACTGTCTCATCGGTTTGCACTTTATCTTGTATGTCGGGTTCCTCTATTGGGTCCTATTTATCCTTCTATTTTTCAATTTTGGTGCACACACTAAGTTGTGTCGTCAGTTCTCTTTGGACTTAGTCATCTTCGGTGATCTCTTTCTATCTAATCATCAGTTTTCTTTGTCCTGTCTTTCAGTGTATGCTTACTGAAAGTTTTTTCTGCATACTAATGGAAAATTAACGTCATCAATCTACCCCTTTGATATTAGTATAAAAAACTGATATGTGAAAAATACTAACAAAATATTAAGTATATACAACATATATAATCCTTAGTCATTTCATGACTCTGCCTATGTATATGCCGGTATATTTGTACATATGATATCTTTCCTTATACATATCATTTTCCATCTATATAAGTCATTTGCCCTATGAATATACAAATACATATCATTTTCCCCCTTTTTTGATATTAAGGGCAAAGGTCAATACCCTAGAGATTATCAAAAATGTGGGAGTGTGAAGACATCATATCTTCCATCATCTTCTCCCATTTTTCCTTTAAGTTATCAAGAGCCATGTGCTCGAGTGTGATCTTGGAGTGCAAGTCATAGATGTTGTCTGTTATAGACATCTCAGGGGTTGCTATCAGTTGCCTTGCTGAATTGATATGCTATTGAAGTAGTGTAAGGTTTGGTAGAAGTTTAGCTTGGAGCTCGGTTACTTATTCCCTAAAGTGTGTCTCTGCTTCCCATGTTCTTGCCTTAACCTTTTGATTTCAATGATTTTCTCATAATGCAACTTAATTTCATTATCTCCATCGGTGTTTAATCTTTTTGCATTGTTTTCTAGATCTGTATCCAACTTTTTAATGTTGTCACTGTTCTCTTTACTAAACTTGTCTAATGTGCCTAGTTATTGAATTAAGTTTATAGCTTCAGTTATAACTGGATCTAATTCAGAAATGAATTTTGACAGCTTTACCTTATTGACCACCACTTCTTGGCTGATGTTTTCAATGAGCTTCTGCTGGTACCTCTGCTCTTCTCTCTCCTTAATTTCCTTTTCTGCATCAACATTCTGAGTTGTTATTGCTTTGGTGAGAGTGGCTAATTGATCTAGAATGGGCTTTCTTTGATCAATATCAACATCAGGTACAATTTGGTGTAATATGTCCCATGTTGTCTCTAGTACCATGGAGTCTCTGTTCTATTTCTTCAGCTTCTCCTGTAATGCCTTCCTTTGGCATATTTCACCATATTCTTGTAATGATTCAAAATCAAGTGTACATGGGTCACACTTTGGTATTTCAATAAGTTCATCCAAGGTGACTTCCAAATTATTCTTCTTTTATTTCTTCTTCTTATTTTGTGAATCACTTGAGTGTAGCACCATTGCTAATTAGTCTGCTTTCTCAGTTGTGCTTGATGAAGTTACCTGGTGTACTTCTTTTTGCTGCTTGGTGTCAGTTTTAGATTGTCAGGTGTCTGTGGACGTCTCCACATTCACCTTCACATAACGGTAGAATGTTTGTCAGTTTCGTCAGGAGCGCCATCTTTCGATTTATCTCCTTCATCAGTTTTATTAGCTTCATCATTCTTTGTGTTTGCATTATTCTTTGTTGTGTTTGCTTCCTTTTCTGTATCTCCTCCAGTAACCTTATCAGTATCAGTTACATTTTGAGTAGCTCCGATATCTTTCTGACCTTCAGTGTTTTCTTTTTTTGATTCTTCCCCTACATCCTTGGGACTATCATTTTTAGGTGACTTGTTTGATTCTTGTATAATATTGATAGCTTGTATCAATATTGACATGTTGCGTGGAATGTTTACTTGTGCACTATCAACTATTGTGGCCTCATCATTGGTTGTGTCCCTTGCAATAGTGACATCTTCATCTTTATTAACTTCCTCTACTAGGTCATCGGTAATGTCAATGACATTAGTAACCACAATGTTGTCATTTGTGGTGTCTGGCCATGATTCATCTCCAACATCTGCATTCTTTTTTCCAGTTGTGTCATCTTCTTCCTTATCTAACTCAACAGATATGCCATCTTCTATATCTTTTATTAAGACTTGTTCAACATCTTTCTCGAGGCTTTCCTCCTCAGTAGGTCTATTTAGAATCTTACACCATTTCTTATGGCTATCTTGTTCAAGTTATATAAGCTTTCCTTCAAGAAATTTATAGGCTCTCAACTTCGGTGAGAATTCCTTTTTCTTTTTCTCCATCATCTCATCTATTTCTTTCTTCTTAGATTCAGAAAGCATAAGAGCAACAAGTAGTCTTTCTCTTATTTCTTTCTCATTCTTCAAGGCAAATTTCTATCTAGAATATAGTCTATCCAAGACTTCCCTTGGTACTAAATTGCCTTCAAATTGCACTGGTACACATTTGAATTTATACATTTTTGCTATGATGAAATCCTCTATTTTATTTTGATCTTCTGGATCTAATTTCAACCATCTTCTTATCTTAGAATCTGCAATAGGTCTAGAATTTGCAATAGATTTACAAATGTCATCAATAGACTATGGAGATTTTACCTTGACACTTTCTGCCTTTATAGCTTTATCCTACTTGGTATCTTCAATATGCCCTCAGGTTCTGATGAGCTTCCTTCCTCTTTTATTTTTCCCTCTCTTTGGTGTGGCAACTTTCCTCTTGTCTATTCTTACCTTTCCTTTCTGCAAAGGTGAAGGAGTAGAATCCTTTGATGTTTGGCTTCTTGTTCTAGAAGCAGGTGTTGTCCTTGGCTTCTTAGTTCATGGAGGAGGTGGTTAACCTGACTCTGTTTCCTTGGAGTCATCCTTTTCCTTAGTTTTACAGATAGATAACTGTTCTTTGGTTTCTTCCTCCTGTTCAACTTCTTCTTCCTGTTTAGTTTCTTCTTCAGTTGCCAACATTATTTTCTTGAGATTCTTTACCATCTTGTCCTTTTTTGTGACAATTTTCTTAACAACCAGGCTAGATTTTATTCTTGTCTTGGCCTCCTCATAAGTTCCAAGCTTGGGTTGTGTCTTATCTAGTGGCTCATTAATCAAGCCATCAATTGCCTTAGTTGAAAGATCAATGTTTATCTCATAATATAATGGTTAAAGCAATGTTGTCCTTGGTACAACAGGCTTGATATATGTATGATCTGTATCAACCATAAAACATATTTCATCTTTATATTTCTCAATGAGTTGTTTGGGGATCCTTACCCTCTTTTGCATTCGGTCTTTGAATACATTGAAGTATTCATCCATGACTATTTCAAAATTCTCTCCCAGTGAGGCTACAAGTTCACTAATCTGCATGGTGACTAGTTTGGTGCTGTCCCATTTCACATCTCCTACCGATGGGAATGTTTCTTGAAATTAGAATAAAATACACATTATGAGTGAGCCAAAATCACATGTGTTTGACTTTGCATTCCTGATAGTATTTAAGTTGTCTTTCAATTGATTTAGAATAAGTTTGGATAAGTCTAATTGTATTGCTTTCTTCACAATATTATACGATGTGTTCACTGCACCAGATGCTATGTTGTTCAATCTTCTTGCTTGGAATAATTTGTATCCTAGAACGCATGCACCAAACTTCATCTCATCATCGGTTATGGTGGAAACTTTTAATCCTTTGCCATCCCATTTGGCCCCTATCATCTTCTCAGTCTCAACCTTGGGTGGATGCTTTAGTGCTTTCACCTTTTCTGTTATAGGGTAACTGGTGACAACATGGATAACATCTCGGGTTATCACCTTTGGTTTGTCTAGCCATAGTTTATGATTGTGCATTCGGCTTAGCACTAACTGAATCCACTCAGTTTTGAAAATTTTTGGGAACACTAGGGCTTTGGTAATCCCTTTTACTTCTATATGCTTATGTTCATCTTTCAGTGTTCCATCTTCATTGCATAGCTTCTTATAAGCTTCTTCAACTTCTGAACTTCCTATCTCTACAATCTTACAGTGTATAAAAGATCAAACATCTTCCACGAGTGAAACCCTAGCTGGTATGCATGAGAATGCTCCAACATTGTCGGGTTGTGAGGAAACCTCAGGATGAATCTTGTAGTTAGGTTCCTCACATGTCAAATTCTTGATGAGCTTGAACTCATCCTTCTTTGTGTTCTTGGATTTCACAGTTCTTGATGTCGAGGCCATTTTTAGAATTTAGGGCTTCCTGTGAAATGCGTAAAAATAGAGTTGTCGATTCTGTAGAACTTACTATTTACTCTTGCAAAGATTTCTGAAGTGCTTTGGAGTGCCGTGTGTCGAGTCGTAGTAACTCTGTGATTTAATTGATTTATGCTAAAAAATTGCCATGTTCGCTCTGCTCTAGTTGTCGTGAACAATGAGTCATTCCATTGCCCTATTTATAGTTGATGCCCTAAAATGCATGTCATAAATGCTTACCAACTCCTTGGTGTATGAAGATGGAGTTCATCGGTGAAGACTTCACTTTCAGTGACAACATGATGTTTCAAAGTGGTCATTGTACTTCTTGCTTTTACTACGAGTTTCAGTGTCGCAGACAACTTGTTCACTTTGCTTGTTTACTGACAAGGCTCAGTTTACACTTAGAAACTTTGCTTTCTTATGTTAACTAATGCTTTTCGGTAAGTGTAGGCAGTCTTATCTTTGAGTGTATACTCACAGGTTTTGGTATGTATACCCGATAGCATAGTTATCAAAGATTTTAACAAGTAATACCATGAAGCATCTTTCTTATGCTAATTTGGCATTTAATCAATATATATTATGGAATTGATGTAAAATAATAACTTGGGTAATGCAATTCCATACATACTTGTTCTTCTTAGGTGGGGGTGGTGATGTCACCTAATCCATTGGATGGGGTGTCACCATTTGCATTGCTTGGTCCAGCTTCATCATTGTTTGAAGCTCTTCTCCACATTTTATCTCTTTCTCTTCAGATGTCTTCAATGGTGTTTCCATTGGGATATGTGCTTGTCTCTGTCATTCGGTCTCTGCAGTCTTTCTTGAGATGACCAACTTTATGACAGTGTAAGAATTCCATTTCAGGGTTAGTCCAGCCTCTAGAATTTCTAGTCCACTGTCTTATACACATTGCAACAATGTGACCATATCTTCCACATGCTGTACAATTTTTCCAAGTGTTGTAATCCCATACATACTGGTTACCGACTCTTTTTGGTTGATAGGGAGTTTCTTGACCTTTAGGCTTCCATGCTTGCCTTTTCTTTTTCTAGCATTCAAGAGTTGTGTGCCCATTCATTTTGCATGTAGGATAGTATTTGTCCGTGTAGGTTTCCTTCTTTGATTGTTTCATCTTAGACTTACATTTGTATGCTTTATGTCCTTTCTTGTTACATTTATAAAAAAATCCTATGAATGAAGATGTAGATTTAGGAATACCTTGCATTTTGTCTCTACATACATTTGATGTATGGCCTTTCTTTCCACAGTGATTGCATGTAAGCTTTCTTGGTCTTGGATTTTCATAGACATTCTTTGGATCAGTTTGATTTCATGATTCTCCATTCTCGATAAAACTTAGACCGGTATTGTTGTGGACTCTTTATTGTCCTTTAAGAAAATCATCTATTCTTTTATTGCTTTCTTGATAATTTCATTATGTTGCTTCTGAATTCTTATTTCATGTTTTAGCTTTTCATTTTTATCCCTCATTTCACCGATAGCTTCTATTCTTTCAATGAGTTCAACATTTATTCTTTTTTCTTCTAGACTCATAAGAATAATCTGATTTGTAATCTCATGGTGATGCTCTGTAAGTCTTTGGATTTCAGACTCTTTTTCTTGTAGCTTATATGTGATCTTTCTTCTATCATCAATAGACAGTGTTCTTTCTTGCATAGCTTGTCTAGCATTGTTCATGACATCAATCATCCTTACCATTTGTGTCTCTTGACCAATTTGCATAGTTTTAACTTGTCCAGCTAGATGTAGATTGATTTCAGTTAGGCTTGTGATGCTTTCTGATGTATCTGATGCTTTTCTTGTAGTTGATCCTGAAGGTTCAAAGAAATCTGGTATCTCTTCCTCATGATAATCTATCTCATTACAGGGAGATTCCATAATATTTCTTTCATCTAAAAATTGTCTCATGTTGATTCTAGCTTCTTTATACTATTCAAAAAACATCTGAATTTCTAGCTTCTTATTTTCAATATTTTTATCAAGTCTGTACTTCTCCATTGTATGATCTTTTTTCTTAAGCCTTTAAGCTTTCCAAGAAGAGACTTAGCTTTGATACCAATTATTGGGATTAATGGGAAGTATGTAGTGAGAGGGGAGGGGTGATCAGTACCTCTAAAACTTTTGTATCCTTTAATCAATTAACCTTTGTAATTAATTCTACATCCATTCAATCTGATCTATACTATCTTGATGTGAGTTATATCAATTTATAACATTAACATACATGTGAACATTCATAGAAATATTCATGAAAGTAATTTGATACATAATACAAGATATGATATTATAGAAAACTCATGTTAGGAAGTGAAAACTACGGTGGGGATGACACCCACAAAATATTCACTATTTGTAGATTGGAAGGGGCTGGTTAAGGCTTACAATTTGATCACTTCTGATGATCTACCCTGTTAATAGTATCTGTGGAGACCTGCTAAAGTCTCCTCTATTAGGAGCTTTAGAAACAATGTTGAGTGTACACTCAGTTAAGAGATTTGTAGTAGGACTATTAAATCCACCTTCATTGAAAGGATTTTTACACTTTCCTCTACTTGTTAGAATGATAGAAAATTACAAATTGACCTAGTAAATGCAATCTCCTATTGCTGATATAGATCCAATTTAGTTTACATGAAAAATATTATAACCTAATGTGATTGAGTAATACCTCTGATTCTCGGTAGTCTCTGTTCTTGGTTCTTGCTAACTAAATTCATCTTTTGTTGTTCTTGTTCTTGAAACTCTCAATCTAATCCATAGATGTTCTCATTGGCTTCATTCATGCTCTCTTTCATTTTCAAATCATTATTAATGAATGATTGCATCATCTATTTATAAGATGGATTGACATCATCAAGTTTTGAGAAAAACAATGTTAACTCTAAGATCAAGTTTACAACTTGTACCTTGATCTCCTAGTCTATGTGTTTTAAATTAGTTAGACTAATTAAAGCACTTAAATTCATGTTTCTTGTCCCTAAAGAAATGGATTTAAAAAAAAATCAATATCCTATAAATAGAATAAGCTTGCTTTATCTGACGTGGAAGTCAGATCCACTTTTTGCGGGCTGCAACTGACTTTCGATTTCTGTCTGTCGGTTATGCTCTTTAACTATCTTGTTAGTTTGTACTTTATCATATACACCAGGTTCCTCTTTATCCTTCTTTTTTTCAATTTTGGTGTACACACTAAGTTGTGTCATCGGTTCTCTTTGCACTTAGTCATCTTCGGTGATCTCTTTCTATCTAATCTTTGGTTTTCTCTATCCTATCTTTCGATGTATTCTTACCGAAAGTGTTGTTTGCATACTAATGGAAAATTAATGTCATCACATTGGTTACATATAAAATGGTCATTAATGAAAAAAATAGCAAGCTGACATCAATGCCAACCAAATCTAATCATCAATCACTCATCCAACTCATTCTACTCAATTTGTAACTAATATTCCCCTTTATCATTGATGGAAACACACCAAAAAAAAAATCTAGATCGATACATTTGATCATACCAAAAAAATTTCAACCACTCTACCCCTTTGACATCAATGAAAATCCCAAAGATGCAAATATGTCACTCATTCTTCTCAACTCCCTTTGAGATATACAAATCATCTCACAAATATACACAACTCACCCTAAGAGGTATCTATGATAATTAGTCTAGATAGAAAAATATGCATGAATTGGCTTACTAGAATGATGCACAACCATATGCATTTAGCTCTAATCAAGAGGGGCAGTCACCCCCAATTTGTCTCTTAGATAGTCAAAAGTATCCTTAGGTAGTGCATTGGTAAAGATGTCATCAATTTGTTCATTTCTAGAAGAAAAAAATATCTTCTAATCCCATGATTTTCATAGAAAATGTTAAACTCATTTGATGTAAATTCTCCTCCTCTATCAGATCTCAAACATTTGATTCTTCTATCTGGTTCATTCTCAGCCATAGATTTAAATATCTTGAATTTATCCAATGCCTCAAACTTTTCTCTTAACAAGGTAACCCAATTTATTCTAGTAATCATCAACTAAGAGCATAAAGTACCATTCTCCTTATACACGTCTTATTCTAGTTGGTCTTTATAGATTAGTATGTACCAACTCCATGAGTCTAGTAGTAAATTATTATTTTTCCTTGAAGCTTCTCCTTGTCTATTTTTGAAACTAGGTGACTCTTTAACTAGGGTTTGAAATCCTTTAATCAGGTTACACCTAACAGGGATAGAGGTAAATACCTTGACTAGGTGACTCCTAACATCATCTTTCTCTTAATTGAGCATTATTGTAATCTTTTAACATAGCTAAGCTCTTAATTAGACATACTTTAGAAGAGTGCGAATTTAAGTGGGTGCCATCCCCACACGTGGTTTTCACCTAGTTGGTTTTCTATGGGAAAAATTATTCTATCATTGTGTTGCATGATTGTGGATTCTTATCTTTATTTCTTAGTTTATTCATGCAATGAATGTTTATTGATGCAAATGATTGTGTTGGCATAAAAAATTTCAATCTGATTTTGCCTCCCATCTAACATATTTTGAGTTTATATTTTGATAAATTTATGTTTACATTTTTAGTTAAGCCATGAAAATAGTTAAATCTAGTTTTCCATGTGCAACAATATTTTTGTCCCCTCTTTAAGTCGCACTTTCTTTTTATCTTGTTCGGGTTTAGTTTCCCCTAATCCTAAAAATTTTCTAAGTAAAGGTGGCATTCTAATAAAGTTGTTGAACTTGGATGAACCAAGTTCAAAGTGGTTCAACTAGTTGGAAGGTTCACTCTGATTCAAATATGTACCTAGTCCCTTGTGCAAAAATATGTTGGCACGAGTCTTGTACCACCTAGTACCTCCCTAAATCCTATGACTAAGTTTTCCTTGTGGTTCCTTCTAGTTCATTGGGTTCAAGCTTCCACTCTTAAATGTTTGTACACACTTTAACAAGGTTGAACCAATATGAACCATGTTTCACCGAGCTCAAGAAAGTTCAAGGAAGTTTTTGGTGACTTGTGATTCCACTAAATAGGAGAACTTAAATGTTGAAGTGACGAAAGTGAATGTGATTTAATGGAGCACACATGTGATTTTGGGGAAATTTATGGGAAAATGAGATATTAAAAGGGGAATTAATCATGATTAAATAGGGTCACATTATCCTTAATTCGCAAGGTTAATAGATTTTGAAATTAAATCTTTCAGGATTTGGCATGAGGTAAGTTGTTTTAAAGAAGCCTTAGTGAATTTATTTTCTCATTTAGCGAGAAATGAGTTGTTGAAGCATAGAAGGGTTTTCTGGGTTATCATGTCAGAGCATTGTAGTGTGTACAATTGACAAGGTGAGTTCCAAAACCTTCTTATGTTGGTAAATTGAAGTTTGAATTTGTATTCCTTGTCTGATAGTTACAATCAAAAAAGTAAGAATAAGGTCTACATTTCTAATTTTTGATAATGCCAATGATTTAGTTTGTGAATCCCCGATATATGAAGATATGTCTCTAGTTAATTTTTGCATAAAAGAATTCAAAAGGAGATTTAGGAATTCACTAGATGAACCTTTTACAAAGGAAATAATTGAAAGCAGTCTCGTAGAGGCTACTACCTTCCCTCTAGTAGTGGCATGTCCAAAGTTGATAGGGGAATGCGTCAACATATATGATGCAAGGCACCAGTGCATTCACAAAGATAATGGGTAGATATTGTTATCCATTGATAGGGAAACAAGCATATCCATCTTAATAATTCTATAATAAAAAGATTACTCAGATTTTAAACACACCATGTTATCTAATAAGTATAAAAAAGAGAAATCCACCTATAAAAAAAGCATAGCCCGTAGTTGGTTACTTAAGCCTCAAAAAAGGGGTTCCAGGCTGCCAAGGCTACTCACTTCCGGCCACATGAAACCTTATTTGAGGCACTTGGTAGTATTATTTCATAGGGTTAAAGAGTTATATAGTGCCAAATATTTCTCTTGGTGTATGTATTTATTTATACAAATAACTCTTGAGGGAGTTTGATTGATATGGGAGAAGTATTAGCTGAATTCATGGCAGAACAATTAAATTTAGCTCATCTCAACTCAAGATATTTTTAAATGTCATCCTACTTGATTTAATGTCTTTCCTATACCAGAGAATGGGTAGGATTACCTAATGAATCCCTGATATATGAAGATATGTCTCTAGTTAATTTTTGCATAAAAGAATTCAAAAGGAGATTTAGGAATTCACTAGATGAACCTTTTACAAAGGAAATAATTGAAAGCGGTCTCGTAGAGGCTACTACCTTCCCTCTAGCAGTGGCATGTCCAAATTTGATAGGGGAATGCGTCAACATATATGATGCAAGGCACCAGTGCATTCACAAAGATAATGGGTAGATATTGTTATCCATTGATAGGGAAACAAGCATATCCGTCTTAATAATTCTATAATAAAAAGATTACTCAGATTTTAAACACACCCTATTATCTAATAAGTATAAAAAAGAGAAATCCACCTATAAAAAAAGCATAGCCCGTAGTTGGTTTCTTAAGCCTCAAAAAAGGGGTTCCAGGCTGCCAAGGCTACTCACTTTCAGCCACATAAAACCTTATTTGAGGCACTTGGTAGTATTATTTCATAGGGTTAAAGAGTTATATAGTGCCAAAGATTTCTCTTGGTGTATGTATTTATTTATACAAATAACTCTTGAGGAAGTTTGATTGATATGGGAGAAGTATTAGCTGAATTCATGGCAGAACAATTAAATTTAGCTCATCTCAACTCAAGATTTTTTAAATGTCATCCTACTTGATTTAATGTCTTTCCTATACCAGAGAATGGGTAGGATTACCTAATGAATCATGGTCCCAGGGAATCAAAATATATGAGTATTACCCCCATTGGAAAGAGACACAACAGTGGAAGACTATAGTAGACTGAACGACATCTTCATAGGGACATTGTTATTTGAAATTATAGGCATGGTGGTTAAAATGATTATGAATGAAGAAAGGAAATTTGTCAATATCTATGGGAGATATTACATCTAGTTTCCACATTTCCTCTACATCCATGTGGGAGGATATGAGGGGAAGCCTACCAAATTTCAAAGGTATGCCATGGATTATTTTTTTTAGCAGAAGTCTATAGGCAATTACAGTAGTGGTCAAGAAGTTTCTGCCTGAGCAAGAATATAATACCCCTTTCCCTTTGGATCTAGGTAAATTTTATTGTATAACTTTTTGGACGCCGTGAGTATTGTGTATGACTTGAAAAGAATTAATCTTAAGTACTAAAAATCTATGCAGAGATTTCACAACAAAGGATATGTTGGTTAGAATTTGAATCTCAATGACCAATTTCAATCTATGAGTCACCTAGAAGACTATTGGGAAGATTGTGTTGATGAATTTGATGTTATAAAAATACAGTGGAGTAGGATCAATCTGAAAAAGATACAAGCAATAGGGTTGGAGATGGATATTTCTGATATGAAAAGTGACAATGAAGGGGTAATTGATCCCGAGTTTGAGGGAGTAAAGAACCATCCCTTTCCTAAGGTTAATTGGGATGGAGATGAGAAATTTGACATTGAAACAAGGACTTCAAGAGTCATAAGGAGGACTGAGATTTGTCTTAAAAGGAAGAAAGTGAAAATAAAATGACATTCTAGAAAATCAATTCCTAGACAAAAGGTTGAATCCCCTCAGAAGACAATATCTTTTGATGCTAATACAAAATATTATGATCTAGGTAAGACCGAACACAAATCAAAGAGGTACCTTAGCAGAAAATAACTAACAAGCCTTGTTACTGTGAATCCTCTAATTCAGGCAACTAGGTAAAATTTAATGGTACACAAGAAGAAGGGATCATAAGTGGAAGTGGTTATAGACCTAGATTTAGAGAAAGAAAATAAAGAAGAACAACAATAATAATATCATCTTATGGATCCCACAAACACCCCTTTGAACTCAGATTCAATGGCCATGGTTAATACTACTCCTTCTAAGTCTGATACTACAAAAGGTTCAATTAAAGGTACTCCTACCTGGTTAACTTCCAGCATCAACAAGAAGAGGAACATAGTTCTTGTTTCAATTCCAGTCAGTGATATGTTGAGAAAGTATGCTAGCATGGAATCAAAGCCCAAGAAATTAAGGACTACATCTAGAGTTGATATTGAATTAAAGATAGGAGATTGGATAGATGAGGTGGCTAATAGGAATATGGAGGAAGAAGTTGTAGACCCTTCCATTGATGACTACACAATTGAGAAAATTAACCTTGGCTCTGCCAATACAGCAGTAGATAAGCATCACTTTGAGTTTTTGACTAAAAAGATGTTGAAAAGATCCTGGAAGGACAACAAAGATAAGAAGGAAATGAAAAAAATAATCAGAGCCATGGCTGCTTACATTGATTCTATTAACTACTCAAGCCCTCAACCAATCTCACTGGTGTCATAGTCTTTCAACCTATCTTCCCTTGATAATCAAAAAATACTCAACCAACTATAGATAGGTAAGGTATTGGCTAAAGTGTTGGACAAATGGGTGGATAATATAATAAATTATGGTGAGAAATGCATTCTTGATTCGAAGGCTATTTATAATGGTCATCGAGGTTCAAAGGCCATAGCAGCTAGGCTGCCAAGGCAGCTGTGTTGCCTTATGACAACACAGACTGCCAACGAAGCCCTGTTGCGATACAATAGAATGGATACTAGCCTTGCCGCAACCTGCCTTGCCATGGGGGATGGTGGGGTAAGACCCACCTCCCCCAACAAATTTTTCCTTATTTTTTTAAATAATTTTTTTTCATTTTTTTCAATTCTTTTTTTTTACTGCGCTTTTTAAAAAAAAACATGAAGTATGTAAAAAGAATTTCCTCATCTATTCTTTTTTGTCTTTTCTCTTTTACTAGTTTATTTTTTTTTCTGTGTTTTTCCAGCAAGATAATTTTTGTGTTTTAATTTAATTTTTTAACAATAGGAAGATTCTCAAATAATTTAATTTTTGGACAACATAGTCTCTCTATAGTCCAGATTTTAATTTTTCTAAAATGTAGATCTTCCATAGGAGAATTTAAATAAAAACTTGTGTAGCATAATCCTATTATGGGTAAAATTAATTTCTCTCTAAAATGTAGATCCATAGGTTTTCTAAATACCCAAATAAGAAACAACAACATTTACCTCATAATACATGCATATACAATTTAGAAAACACAAAGAAGAAATTTTTTCAACAAAACTAGAAATTACCAAGGGTTTCAAACCCTACCTTAAATTCAATAACACATCTGATCACCGAAGCCCTTGAAGAATGAAGAATCCCAAAATATTCCAAGCCAAGATTCGACAACAGATCCAGAGAAACAAGATCCTGAAACAATGATCTTGAAAAATTCTTCCAAGCTTCCCAAAACAACAAATTCACAAAAATGCCCAAATCACAAGAAATCCTACAAATCCTTCAACCTTCTCCAAAACCTGTAATCTCAATGAAAATAAAATCCCCCATAATGAGAATCAACTTTCCCCCTTTCATGCAATCCTAAAAAACAAACATGCCACTCAACTCAGTTAACTCAACCTTCTTAATTGAAAGAAAATCCTTATTATTTAAATAAAAATATCTTTTATTGTGCAACTCCTACTTTGACAATTAAAAGCAACTTGTATTTGAATTCAAATTTTAATTTCAACAATTATAATGCACAAGTAATTAAATAAATATTATATTAAATAAATTAAATATTTAAAGCGCAAGTTTATCCATGCAATTAAATATTTAATCATTTAATAAAGCATAAAAGCTCAAATAACTCCAAATTTAAATTAAATATTTAATTAAATCCAATATTCAAATATTTGAACTTTATTAATTTTCTTAATTAAACAAAGGTATTTAATTAATTCTAATTAATTAAATACCCTATATTTAAAATTCAATTTCAACAATAATCAATTCAATAAATAACATAGTAAATCAAACAAATAGCAATACACACAACAAAGGTATAATGGATAAATACATACACACACCCATTTATTAAAACATTAATATAGGCTTATAGAATTACATAAATATATTTATATATAGACATATGCATATGTGTGCACCCATATGCCTATGTGTACATATAACCATGCAAATATTATTATAAAAAATCATGCATTACTTAAATACATTAGAAAAGGTATATTACCATGTATATAACTCCATCATACCAGCCAATCATTACTAACCAATAATTCAACCACAAAACAATATTCACCTAATCTAGGGATTATAACGAATATCAACAATGATCAAATACCAAGCATCTATAAACAGACATCAATATATAAAGAAAGATAAATCCCAAAAATGACCTAACTCGGGAATAGGGATCAAGGAAAGGCTTAGTCTTGCGAAACCAGGTGTTATCTCCGTCACAACAACGATCAAGGATTTAGAGAGCACGCTCAGACCTGTGGAGCTAGGTGGAGACGATGCTCGATACCTGCAATCCTACATCACCAAGGATAGATACATGTGCATAGAAACATATATACATATATAAGGCATTGCAAATAGATGACCAGGATCGATACATCGTGTGGACCTTAGCTAAGTGAGTAACTATGACTTCATCCTGAGTCATGAAAATACATCTGACATATATGCCAAAAGTAAAACACCATAGAAAATTTATGAAAGCATGTTAGTAAAAATAGAGCATTATAAGTGGGAAAGGTTAGAATTCCATTTCTTATTGCATATAATAATTCTTTTCATAAAGACATTAATCATGAATACATATATCAAAACATATAACTGAGCATAATATCATCTAGACCTATCAAAATGTAAACAACTAAAATCATATAGTTTATGACAAGATGTCCAACTTAAAAATAATAGTATAGTCATTCGAGAGGATATTACATCCTCCCTCGTAGAATTAGGCTTACTCCTAGAAGCCTACAAACAGATAAGGATAGTGAACTCTAAGTTAGCAACATCCTCCCAAGTTGCTGAGGCTTCATCATTAGGATCCCATTGGACCCTTGCCTGATCTATAGAATGACCCTTGAGGGTTAGAGTCCGTTGCTATAGGATATGTACAGGTTCCAAAGCTAGCTGCCCGTATGCTACCTGTAAAGCATTCTAGTCTAGGACATGAGTCAAATCAAAAATATATCTTCTAAGTATAGAAACATGAAATACATCATGAATACGAGTGAGGCTAGGTGGCAAGGCAAGTCGATAAGCAACTAGTCCTATCCTTTAAAGGTTCTCAAAGGGACCAAAAAATTGGGGTGCAAGCTTAGAGCCTTTTTCATAATGGATAGGACTCTTTCACGGGTGGACCCTAAGGAACACTCTGACTCCTCGAGAGAAATGTACATCTATTCTATGAGCATCGACATATTTCTTTTGTCTGTCCTGTGCGGTAATAATGTGTTCCTTGATCCGTTCTACCTGATGTTCCATATCCTGCAACATCTCCAGACCAAGGAGTACCCTGTCTTCCAATTAATCCTAGCTCAAAGGGGTGTGACAAGGATGACCATACAAGGCCTAAAATGGGGACATACCGATGGAGCTATGGTATCCATTATTATAAAAAACTCCACCAAGTATAAGTAATCTTCCCGAAGGCTCTACCTATCCATAACATACATCTTGAGCATATCTTCAAGAACCCGATTAACCCATTCAGTCTGACCATCCATTTCTAGGTGATAGGTTGAACTAAAGTTGAGTTGAGTCCCTAATGCCTGTTGTAGGGAAGTCCAAAGTGCGGAGGTGAAAACTAGATCTCGATCCGAAATAATCTTTCTAGGGATACCATGAAGTCTTACTATGTCCTTCAAAAATACACTAGCTACTGAAGCTGCTATGTAAGATGACTGCATGGGAGTGAAATGGGATACCTTAGTAAGTCTATCAACCCTAACCATGATGGCATCATGTCTTCATAGGGTAACAGGAAGTCCCACAATGAAATCCATGGAGATAATATCCCATTTCCATTCTAGAACAAGATGGGACTACAGGAGACCTGTCGGATGTTGATGTTCAGCCTTCACTCTCTAACACTCTAGACACCTTGCTACATAATCTGCTACGTCCCTTTTCATCCCTGGCCAATAGTACACCTAGTGTAGGTCAGAAAACATTTTCTTCACTCCTGGATGTGCTGAATAGGGTGCTTTGTGGCTTTCTACTAAGATAATTGTGCGAAGGTCAGCTGATAAAGGCACATAGATTCGACCCTGATGTCATAATAGCCCGTTGGGATCTAATAAATATCCTGTGAAGTGCCCCTCTAGGGGTCTTCCTGATTCTAGTTCTTCCTTAACCTCCTTATACCATGAGTATGTAATGAGGGCTTGTTGGATTCGATTTCCCAAGTTTGTGCTCAAGGAGATTACTGCCAGGGTATGCCTATGCCAGCTCAGAGCATCAGCCACAACATTTGTTTTTCCTTGGATATACTTAACCTCAAAATCATATTCACATAATAATTCCAACCATATGTGTTGCTTGGAATTGAGGTTAGGTTGAGTGAAAATATATTGAAGAATATAGTGATTAGTATTGAGTTCAAAATTGTGCCCTAACAAGAAATGCCTCCATTTCACTAAGGCATGAATAACTTCTGCCAATTCCAGGTCATGGGTGGGGTAGTTAAGCTCATGGTCCTTTATGTTTCGAGACTCATAAGAAATAACTTGTCCTTCCTACATAAGGACTGCCCCAATCCCTTCTAGAGAAGCATTAGTACAAAACATAAAATTTCCTGAGGGTTCCGAAACTGTCAGGACGGGCACACTGGCCAACTTCTCTTTCAAACATTGGAAGGAAGCCTCACACTTCTCTGAAAAAATTAATTTCTTTCCTTTTCTCTGTAAGGAAGTGATAGGGTGAGCTATCTGGGAAAATCCCTTAATGAAACACTGATAATACCCTGCCAGACCCATAAAGTTGCGGACCTCAGAGACAATATTCAGAGTTGGCCATTCTACTATAGCCTAAATCTTTGCTGGGTCAACTGCAATTCCACTCCTTGAGATGATATGACCCTGATATTTAACCTCTGTCTGGAAAAACTCACATTTTTCTAGATTAGCATAAAGTTGGTTTTCCCTTAAACATCGCAACACTTGGTGAAGGTGATCTTCATGTTCCTCCATTGTTTTGGAGAATACTAAGATGTCATCCAAGAATACTATCACAAATTTGTCCAAATAGGTTCTAAACACCCCATTCATCAAGCTCATAAAAATAGAGGGAGCATTAGTTAGCCCAAATGGCACTACCATGAACTCATAGTGGCCATACCTAGTATGAAAAGCTGTACAATGAATATCAGCCTCGTGAATTCTCAGCTGGTGATAGCCCAATTTAAGATCAATCTTTGAAAAGACTTTTTCCCCTTTCATTTGATCAAATAGGTCGTCAATGCAAGGCAAAGGATATCAATTCTTAATGGTGACTTTATTAAGCTATCGGTAGTCAATGCAAAATTGGAGAGACCCATCTTTCTTCTTAACAAAGATTACTGGAGCACCCTGTGGGGACACACTGGGTCTAATAAATCCCTTTCCCAAAAGTTCTTCTAATTGCAACTGGAGTTCCCCAAGTTCCCATGTGGTCATGCGGTATGAAGCTTTAGAGATTGGTTCTGCTCATGGCACAAGCTCTATTCGGAAATCAATGTCCCTTTTAGGAGGCATTCCGGGAATTTCCTTGGGAAAAACATCTGCAAATTCTTGAAGTAAGGGGTGATCAAGAGTTATTTTTATACTTTCCCCTTCTTCCAAGTCATTAACTGAATGTTGACTGAATTATATATTCATATGTAAGTTATTTATGTATGTTGTAGTAGTAATATATAACTATAATTGATATTTTTCTGTAGCATACGTAAAGATGTAAAATTATATATCTTAACAGTCATGTCTATGTAGAGACATGACTATTCGTGGATTATGCCATGTACAACCATGTCTTTACATAGACATGGCGTATCATAACCACCCGATAACTCAATGTTTAATCGCTATTCATATTCCTTACTGTGCTATGATAACTATCGTATGATAGTTATCGTAACACATATTAATATGTGTTA
>MU223464.1:2666423-2694694 GCA_018584345.1 Thuja plicata
AATGAGAGGTGCCAATAACAAAAATCAGAATGTTTAAAAATCAAAGACTGATTTGGGTGCTAAAAGGAAGACCTCAAAGCTATATCCATTCTAGCTTGGTTGATTGTCACATTTGGAAATTCCATGTGGCCTGCGAAGATGGGTTCCCGAATTCATTTTGGCAGTGGATGTGGCCTGCTTGCATCACTCCCTCCATAAAGTGCCATAATGTCTAAGAGTGGCATCATATACAATTGCGATTTAAGGAGATTAATAAAAGATACGACAAAGATTTTTTTGATGGTGATTACGAGTTACAACGTTGCTCCCACATGTTAACCTTGGTGGCGTCCTAGGCATTGTTTTTTGAGCCTAAAGGCAATTATTATCATAGTTTTTGTATGTGAAATGAAAAATGTTTAATGCCAAAATATAACCTCATTTTTTCCATTTCACGCAACTGCTCTTCTTTTTTTTTGTGCTTTGGTTTATGTTGGTACTGTGCTTTGAAGGGTTTCTGCTCTTACTGGACATGGAATTTTTGGGTGTGGGCTGTGTCTAAAAACTCTGCTAAAATGGGTGGGGATTTTAATAGGATTGAACCAGACAAGATTGAGGAGGAGTTTTCCTCAGACTCGATGGTGATGTATTTCTATAAGAAAGGAGGGATTCTTCTCTTCATGAAATGATTGGCTAGTCACAATGAAATGATATCTCGACAGTTTGCCAAAAGCTGGAACGAGAGAAGGGTCACCATAAATGGAATCACACTTGAGATCAATGAGGAGGTTATTGGTAAAGCCACTGGTATGGACACCATGGGTAGAAAGTGGAAGAAAAAAACCAAAACCTAGGCAAAAATAGAGTTTGATTAGTTTTTTGCCAAAGACAACAAACCGATATCAAAAAATGGCGGTTATACAATGACTGACCTTCTTGAATTCTAGTTGAAGATGTGCAAGTTGGTTATGAATTATTTCACCCTAGAGGGCCATTTTGGTACGTTCTACAATTATTACCTCCCTTTTCTTAACCACCTTAAGCATAAGTTGTTAATTCCCATGCCTTTTTATCTTCTGCATTCCTTGGAAACAACTATGGCTGCCGTGAATGAGTCAATTTCTCTCGGTAAGAAACCTGTTTACCTCCACTAGGGGCTTATTTTCAGAATTTGCCACTTCCATCGTGCTCTCTCCCCTCTGCCCATCATGGAAATTACCCAATCTGCCTAGCAAGATATGTCACCCTCGGTCTCCCCCAACCAGGGCATTCCCTCGCCTTCTGGTTCTATCAGAGGCTCTACCCCTACTACCAACCATAAATCTTCTGAAACCCACCCTACCCCTACCTCACGTGCAGGCTTCAAGCATGACCTAACCCATGAGGAATCTCCCCATCCTTCCAAAAAATGCAAGAAAATTTACATCAACCTAGAGTGCCCCCAAAATATTGACCCCCAGCCCACAAATACCTGTCGGTCCTCTCGGCTTGCCAAGGAGAAGGGGAAACATTCTATGAAGGAGTTATTTGATAAAGCGGATGTCTCGGTTGAGTCTCCCAGCAGGGATGATAACCAGACTAATACTGACCATGAAGTGGAAAAGGATACTAACCAAGACACTATGGATGAAGAGGGCAAGGAAGATTTTTCTCTTGTCACTATGATGGAAAACCCCAAAATTTCTGTGGGTACTGGTCTAGTATGAAAATCAAGTTCTAGATTGTAAATCTAGAGAATACGGTGGTTAAAGTGAACGAGGACTTGGCCAACACAAACAGGAGGCTGGTGGATGTTAGCAAATTTGCCCTCAAGGTCATGCACGCCTCTCCCACTACCCTCTATTTTCTAAATGAGAAGGCCTCTACCAAGAAGGAGTTTGTTGAAGGAAATTGAGAGCTTTTCAAGTTTCTCAATGAGGAGTGGGCATACCTGTTGCTATCAAAGTGCTTATGGGATGACAAAGGATCCAGTTGATGGTGAAGTATGGGTTGGGGTGCTGTTACACTATGGTCCCCAAGCCCTATAGTTGGGCCAAATTCTTTAATTTGAGTTTTAAGCTTAAGACTTTGATTTTGTTAAATAGCCCTGCGTGGCTTGGTATTATTTTTGGGCTGATGGACTTTGATACTTTTCGTATGTGGGAAACCTCTCGCTACTGGCTTAACTTCTATGTTTTAGTTTTTGATAGAGGTAGATGATGCTTTACTTATTTTATTCTGCTGACTTAACTGATTTAATATGTTGTTAAGTTTGTTTTGTCAGCTCACTTCTGTACCTCGGGTCAGCACCCTCTTGCTGCTGCTTATATCAAAAAGATTTGACCAAACTAGACCTAAATTAAATCATAACATAGAAATAAATTAAATACCATTTCGAAACCCAATTGACATAACAAAACAAATTACAATCCAAATTTTAAAAGTTGTATTTGCAATATTATATCTATTAGTTGAATTATTAAATATATTTATTAAATTATATTGTTTAAAATTATATTTCATAAAGTAATATAAATAAATGTGAATAAGACATTACATTTTCAATTATTTGAAAATTAAATAAAATGCAATCTTAAAAAATAAAATAATTAAGATTATATATAATATTTTGATTTAAACATTTGTGTTAAATCTTTCTTTAAAGTTAATTAAAATAATTAATAAGAAATACAAAATTTAACTTGTAAATTACTAATAAATATTTTTTTGCTTCTTCTCTATTGGTGTGCTACTAGCTTATATATTATATAATATATATAGGGAAGGTGAGAGTTCTGAGGCTTTAATGTGATAATTGATATAAAAATATATACTAATAAAATTAAAGCCTTGATGATCTCTAGGCTTCCCTATATATTATATACGAAAAATAAGCTAGTTGAATATATTTAGTAATCTTATATTTTCTTTATTTATATCTTCTTAATTGTTTATAATAGTATATTTCATATTTATGAATGCTAAATGTTTTAAAATTTGATATCTCTTGACATATTTTATATAGATTTTTTAACTTTCAATTGAAAATATAACACATCAAATTTTTTGAAGAAAACCTTGTTCTTAGTTTTAAAAATAGAAATCATGTCAACTAGAAAGCTTAAATAAAACAAATTATATAAAAATTTGAATCTATTACAAACCATTTTAAACACTAACAAAGCTATAGAAAGTATAGAGAAGTTTCATTCCCTTAAAATGAACATATTTCATATAAAAAATAAAATCTATTTATTTATTTCTTTATCCTAATTTTAAGCGCCTTCAGTTATATACATAGACATATGTGTACATACATACATACATATACATACATACATACATATGTAAATGAATGTATATGCAAAGGACATTTTCCATAAGAGGGTCCAATTATCTCTGTTCCATGTTGACGCATTTCTTGACCTGAGGTGGGCTCACTCCGTCTGTCTCCGATTTTTCATCATCACTTTGTCCAGCGTGATTAACCTTGTTTCACATGATTTTTTCATGTCTGGATGGGTCAAACAAATGCTCTTTGTCGAAAGACAAGTGAAAAATTTCCCACAACCCTAATAATTCTGGCGACCAATTTCCGGTAGCGTGAGACTTTCCTGTGGAGGGCTTTCTCACATAGGAAAGCATATCAGCTAATTAAAATTATAATAATTTGTAATATTTTATTCTTTTATTTCTGATAGCTATTTGTTTTCTTATGGCACAAATTTTTATGTTCATAATCTTCTATTAAAATGAGTTAGAAATGAATCTTAGTAGTCTATTTATATATATATGTTTAAATGTACATTCAAATTTGGTGTAAAAATCTGTTTGTACAGAATTTCTGCTAATAAAAAATAATTATCATTTTTAATCTTAATTCATTTATTGAAATTATTTTAAATATCAAATAACTTTATATGTAATTAATCCATTTCATCATTTAATGTCGAAATATTGACTTACTACTCAGGATTAAAATGACTTAAAAATGTAATTATTAAATTAAATCCAAAAAAAACACAATAATTAATCTTTACATTATATAACTATAAAGAAAACTCAACCCAACAACAATACCAAAGACACTTCAATAATACAATGACAATTGCACCTTCAATTATGATGAAAACATGTTGCATAAACACCTTCCATTATGTACATGAAGAGTGAAATGAAAACATGATTACTACCTAAGGTCCATTTTTTAACAAAATAGCCTTTAGCACAACATTGATTGATTTTAAAACACGTTGCTGAACAAACATGAATCTTTTGCAACCATACAGATGACATAACTGAGGGTAAAAGGGACGATCTGATCAGAGGAGAAGAGGATTCCTATTTTCTGCGAGATAACGAACGAAATGAAACAAAACAAGCGATCCAGAAAGCAAGTCATTCATTCGGTTGTTGCTTCATGGCAGTCACAAATATATTAAAGTTATTCCATGACGAGCCCCCGTCCTTAATGGCATCCCTAGCAATCCTCTTGAATTTGCTTGCTTCCTCTCTGATCTCCACGCCTTGTTCCGATTCCAGCAAAATCTCTACACCTTTCACCAATTTTCCCTTCTCTAGAATTCCTTGACTATTCGCATTTAATGGCAAACCCAGTTTCCACACATCCACAACATACGTGCAGTTTAGAAACTGGTCTGCAATATAAGGCCAACAAAGCATGGGCACGCCCATGGTGATGCTTTCCTGCACTGAGTTCCATCCACAGTGAGTCACAAAACAGGCTATGGAAGGATGAGATAAAACCTCTAACTGTGGAGCCCACGAGACTATGCAACCCCTTTCTCCCACTCGCTCCATGAAACCTGCAGGTAAAATTGCTTGGCTTCCTCTTATTAGATTGGAGCGCATAACCCACAGAAACGGTCTCCGGGTGGCCTCCAATCCCAGAGCAAGTTCTTCCACTTGCTTTTCGCTCATAAATGTAGAGCTTCCAAAAGACATGTAGATCACAGAGTGATCACACTGTTTATCTAACCACTGTAAGCATTCAGTCTCATGTTTCCAGAAGCTTGGGAGGACCTTCGTGCTCGTCCCGCAATGGAGAAATTCAGGAGCAATTAGAGGGCCGATTGGATACACTCCCACTTCTTTGAACAACGTCTCGACAAGTGGAGCTTCGATCTCTAAGAAAGAATTGAATAGGATCCATTTAGTGTGCTTGATTTCCTCTGCCATTCGAATGCCTTTTCGAAACATGTATTCGCATACCCAGTACCGCGGAAGGTCTCCAGTATGCAGCAGCGGCATGGAGGGAAGATACTGAATTGTTTTATCTTCCTTTGGAATTCCTTCACACAGAACCCACAAAGACAAAAAGGGGTTTTAAATGTCTTTGGTATCCTGAAATAATAAAAAGTAAAATGGATTGAGAGAGTATGATTATATGTTACCATTAGGAGGAAAGATGCCAAGTGAGACCCGATTGGCAGTAATGTAGAGAATGGCGAAGAGTGAAACGTAACCAGTGTGAAAAAAGGCGAGGGAAACTTTATGGAGCGTGGCTACCGGCTGTAACCCAAAGCACATATACACGTCTGCAATTATACAGGTGACCTTGTTTTCTTCTTCACTGGCGTTGATTTCCTGAACGACTTTATCAATAACAGAAGGCCCCATGCCCTTTTCCAACGCCTCCATGCCATTTTCAAGACCTTCGGGATTATCCATAGCCGGGAATTGAAAGGGAACTGATATCATTCGGATGTTATCATGAAATGAATTTAGAGTGTTCGCTTTGAGTATACGGTTATGGTTGCTGTCAGAGTTGAGGAAAGTGACGAGAAATCCATGCGAGACAAGCTTCCAGGCGAGGTGCATCATGGGATTAATGTGACCCGGTGCAGGAAAAGGAATGAGAAGAGCGTGAGGAGCCATGGCTGAGCTTAGCTCTATACAGATGTAATATTATTCTTAGTAAAGAACCCAAAATATAATGCCTAAAACATCGTTTTAAGAAGGGACCCTCGCCTGAAAACAATTGTGTATCGTATAGCGATTGCATGTATCTAGGATTTGGGCTCTATCGTATCATGCATAGTGAATATCGCGTTACGACGAGGGCTGAGCGTAAGCAGCACATTCCGTTTACGCTAGGGTTAGAATATATATTAGGTTATTTATATTTAAAATTTTAAAATCTATTCAAGATTTCTTCTTCATATGATATTGTCTGTTTATTGGTATTTAATTATATTTTATGATATAGAATTATTTTAATATGGTTATACATCTGTCAAATTTATTATAGATTTAATGTGTTTAGACTTTTTTGGTATACGGCTTCCTAGTATAATTAATATATATTTCCTTTTTTTTTCATGGATTATGATAGGATTTATGAGATATGGCAATTAGATTTCGCAGTTATAATACTAGTACTATAGGGATGCCACAAATATTATTACTTGCATGCTAAATGTTAAATGTAGGATGTGAATTACAGGGAATATGAATACTTTTGAATGCTGGCAACCAAATGATCCTTTTACTAGAAGAACTCTTCCTCACACCTATTTTTATTTTACCTTTATCTACCACACATAGTTGAATGCTCACATTTTTCTAGCATTCCAATTGCCAAAGAGGGGAGTCTCTCACTCTTTCTAATATCATTTATTGGAGCTTACAGTGCACATTGGGGCTTGCACTGTAAATCTATAAATAGATTATCCAATATTATTGTGATACATATATGATGATTATGAGGTGATTTTAGATAGATAACAATGGTTGAGGGATATCTACGAAGGAGTGATCTTTCCTACTAAACTTGGTGTCATATGATGAAATCAATACCCCCAAAAAACTATTAGAAGGAGCTAAAAACAAATTGGCACTATACTTATATTAGATGATCAAGGAGAAAAATAGAGGCTAAGTAATATGCAAAAGCTTTATATTTTCTCCCTCACAACCAATGAGAATTTTAGCCACAAAGAAACATAGTGTTGAAGAACCAAGGAAAATATATGCTCAGACATCTAGGAAAATAGAGCACTCTATACTATATCTACAAAGGATAACTTAATTTTAATTGAAAGTTATAAATATATAAAGCAAATATAAATATGACTAATCAAGACTAAAGATATTTAGATCATGTCTTAAAAGTACAAATGATATTCTAAATTGATACAATGTGAAAAAACATTGATTAGTTAAAGGTTATGATAGAGAGTTGAGAGATAAAATCAAGAATGTCTAGATTATAGAGAGTTGAGAGACAAAATCAATAATGTCTAGATTAGCAATCAAAAGCTTGTGACCAATAAAATTTTAGAGTTATGATATTAACACATGTTCATCTTTTGTAAAAATATATTTGTGTAAGATATTCATCTAATATATAGATGCATGATATGGAAAAGCTAATTATTATTAAGGATCACCAAACATAAGTGCAATAATAGGGCAAAGAGTGATCAATTTCCTTATTAGGATTTAATCCTAAAAAATGACTCAAAGTAAATAATAAAATAAATGTTATTAGTTGTTAATATATATAATGTAGTTGACATTTAAACTTGTGAATGTTAATAATATACATAAAATGTTTATAATGATGTTCAATCATTATAATTATATCTACCCGATACCTATAAATAAAATCTCTCATAGAAAATTGAAATGTTTTAGTAAATGAACAATAATATGCTAGAGGGCTTGATGTAAGAATATGCTCTAATTTTAAAATTTTACATAATACACTTAAGCATAAGAATTTTTTTTAAAGGATATAAATTTATAACAATCTTCAAATTATCTTACATCATTCAAATATTAATTTATTTGTATCGTATGTAATCCCTGCATTTCATATTAATATATACATTGCTAAGAACTACACTTCAATAAATCATATAGAAACTAATATAAATGATTATAATATAATAAACAATCATGTATATATATACATTACTAAAGTTCATTCAATCATATAATATAGAAACTAATATTTATGAATTTGTAATATAAGAGAAAGTTATAGCATTCAAACCCCTTAGAGAGGCAGGATAAGGCTTCATATGGCCTTAGTTTTTATTAATAAAAATAAACAAATATAAAATATGAAACTCATCACCTTTTTTCTCAATATTAACATATGATAAGAAAGTAATTAGAAAAAATTAATGAAATGTTTCCTCCAACTATTGAAGATGATGCTATTCAACTTATATTCCAATGAACCAAATCAAATGAACTAGAATAGTAAGCACAGGAATCTTTCCCTCCAACCATTGTTATTTCTAGAGAAAAATATATTACAAGCTTGAAACATGTGGATAAGTGTTTTCGTATCCCATGAAATTCAAACAAGAGATAATTTATTTAGATGAGATTTTGTTTAACTACTTTCAAGTGATTTAACTTGGTCTTTTCTTGGGTATGACTTGATTTGATGTTCTTCTATATTTCATGTCGACCCATATGACACACTTGTAGTAATGATTTTCTCTCCAAATATGAGAAGAAGTAATGAACTCCCATAATATTTTTTGTTGATATCCAAATATAATAAGAAGTGATTAGAAAGAAAAATGAACAAATATTTCCCTTCAACTATTGAGGATGGTGCAACTTATATTCCAATTAACTAAATATGATGAATAAGAATTGTAAGTACATGAATCTTTCCCTCCAACAATCCTCATTTCTAGAGAAAAATATATTACAAGCTTGAAACATGTGGATAAGTGTTTTCACAATCCTATCACATAATTCAAACTTGAGATGGTTTATTCAAATGAGATTTTATTCAATTGCTTTGAAGTGAATTGACCTGGTCTTTAATGGGTATGATTTGAAATGAAGCTCTTCTATATTTCATATTAATCCATTTGAAACATGTGTAATAATGATTTATCCTTGCAAATATATTTTGAACTTCTTAATTTTTCAATAATATAGTAGACAACTTTCAAAGTTTGAGATTGTTCTCCTAAGCAAAGTTTCCCTACATAAATCACTATATTATACATGAATACTATTTATGTTTTATTTTTATAAATAAATTCAACCTAACAACTATACCAAAAATATATTCTATACCAACAACAATAAAATTTAAACTTTTTTATTTATATGATATACTCAACTCAACAACTATACCAAAAACACATCTCTATTATTAAATGATATAGTAACACTAACTATGATAAAATTACATGCTTAGTTTTTATTTGATGGAATAATTAACCAATTATTTTCACTTAAAATACTTAATGCATACAGAGGAGATTAAAATAGGAGGAAAAAAACTCTCATCTAGTCACGTGGGAACTATCCCAGAGTCATATGGGCCATGCACAAAAATAAAAGGAATGATAGCAGTCTTTAAAACCATAGAAATGAGCCTATCCCAGAAGAGAAACACCCTGAAGAAGCCAAGGCAGTAACCAATAGAGGTCAAGGGTCTGGTTCATTCTTCTTTCTCCATGTTGCTTGTGGTTCTAGATGAAGGTCGGGCATGGTCCAACCATCTGCATTGTCTTCCTCCTTCTCCTTATCCTCATGCCATGAAGAGATGGCTAACACAAATCTACGGAAGCCTTTTTAAGATGTAGGCCAAACCAAAGCATCATCATGAGAAGACCAACCAACAATGCTAGTGGGCCCCAAGTAGGATTATTAGTGGGCACTCATGTTGAAGGAGAACCTCAAAGGAATGGAGGAAATGCTAAATTGAGTGGTGAGAAATGATGTTGAGGAGAATGATTTCGAGGAGGCTATGCATGTGAATCTTCTCTCCTTCTGGAAGAACTCCATCTCTGTCACCGCCCACGAGAAGTGGAGTGGCCACAAGAAACAAAATTCTTAGGAGGAACCCTAGCCACCATATAGGGAGCATTTCCTCAATGCTACAATAATTCTTCCAAATGGCCCTCCTCAAGGGCGACCTTATTGGTTTGGACTTGAATTTGTAGCATAACAATATCACATATACCAGCTTTAGGAAATATATACATGTTAGCATCAATGAAGACGTGTAAAAAAACTATCGCATTTCTATTTTTCTAAAGAGTAAAAAGAATCTCCATCTTGAAAGTGTGCCAAAAAGGAAGGAAGGGAAATGGAAGTGACAGATTCTCTTCGAGGAGAACCATACTCCATGAGAACATGTTGGGGCAAAATGAGGAAAATAAATAATGGATCCAGACCCAATAATTCTAAGTTGGATGACAAAATGAGAAGATCTGAAGAAAGGTCTCATATGGACCATAAAAAGGACAAGGAGGATCTAGGATTGTCAAATGATGAAGATGAGAACCCAAAGGTAAGCCTTGACATAAAATAAAACAAGAAAAATATACAATTTTAGGTTTTGTAATACTAGACCAAATGGTAATGAAATGTAGCATGCATGTAGAATGAGTGGAGTGCACATGCTAACATTGGTTCAAAACATCCACCATGGCCAAGTGACATGAAAGCCATTGGTAACCTTGGCGAGGTTTATATCTTTGGAAAGTCATTTCTGTGTACCACCGCTAATCCTTCTACCAAGGTGTGAGACTTTTTATACCAATCTTATACAAGATCTCTCCTGCTAAGAAAAAATCAATAGTTCAAAAGTGTCTCTATACTATCAGGTTAAGAGAAATTGAACCTTTCCATCCTCCTAAGAATGGATAGACATTTTTGACTTTCCAAAAATGTCCTTTGGGATTCAAATGCCATGCCTGTGAAAGCACAGAGCATGAATATTATAATATAAGAAAGAGGGAGACCTTGCATTTGAATCAAGGGAGACCAGGTCAGAGGTTGTTCTAGTTGAAAGACAAGCCATCTTTGAAACCACACCCATGCCATCAGAGTAATGGTTTGGATACTTCTCAACCACACCAAATACCTTTGGAAATTAAGGAACCCTAGAGGTTTGAATTGGATCCCTCATAAGAAAAAGGGTTTTAAAACCAATTTCTCCCAAAGAAAATCAATGTGAGGGAAACCTATATGAGATACAATGCCAAAGGAGAATGTTTGAGGTCTCATTGTCAGAAAAAAATCAAACCAAACATTTAATACAAAGAGTCTTCCCTTGCCTATGTGTATAAATGAGGAAAAGACCATGAGAATGCCGAGGGAAGGAACAATATTCTCAGGCCACTTGATGAAAACCACGATTCTGAGTATCAATAGCCCATAAAAAATCCTATAACAGTTTCTCAAGCTTGCCATATGTTTCTTTGGATGTAAACCAAGAGGAGGAATAATAAACATGGGTAGCTACGAGAGTTTTAGAGCTAATTTGAAACTTGTCTACCAATGAAAGAGGCTTGGTCAACAAGTAGGCTAGCTTGGTCTCAGCTTTAGCGAGCACCATATTCCATACTTTAGTAGCCGAGCCATGAAAGGAAAAGGGTATTATCAAGAAGTGAAATACTTGACCATGTTGAATCCATTTCCAATCATACTGTAGAATCCATTATGGTGGTGGATGGAATGAATTTTTATAGAAGAGGGTTTTATGCCATTAAATGAATGAGCCATAAGCCAAATAGAAAGTGTCCAGACATTGAAGATCATGGTGGACATTATCTTGATCCCCAATTAAAGTAAGAAAATAGTCATCTCTAAAATGATCATTGATATGATGGTTGAGAGAATTGGGAAGAGTAATGCCATGAATATGACCTACAAAATTTTTTGAAGCAAGAAAGTAACATAAACCTTCAGCAATAAGAACATACAATGTAGGAGCCAAAGGGTAGCCTTTCCTAATATATCTATGAAAGCCAAAATTGATGAAATGATGACCATTAATTGTCATAAAATGGTCAAATCAGTTTTAGAAAGCACCATATTCCATAGTTTAGTAGCTGAGCCACGAAAGGAAAAAGGTATTCCCAAGAAGCAAAATATCTGAGCATGTTGAGTCCATTTCCAATAATACTATATAATCCATTATGGTGGTGGCTGGAATGTTTTTCGATAATAGAGGGTTCTATGCCATTGAATGAATGAGCCATAAGTCAAAAACAAAGTGTCTAGACATTAAAGAGCATGGTGGAAATTATTTTGATCCCATTTAAAGTAAGAAAGGGTCACCTGCAAAATAACCATTGAAAGACTAGTTGAGAGAATTGGGAAGAGTAATACCATGAATATGACATGCAGAAATTGTTGAAGCAATAAGGTAACTAAAACCTTCAGAAACAAGAATATAATTGATGCAGGAGCCAAAGGGTAGCCTTGTCTAATAGATCTATGAAATCCAAAATTGATGGACTGATGACCATTAAATATAATAAAAGCATTGACATCTACAAAATTTTTTTTAAGAGAAAGCACAAAACAGGGGCTGAAGCTAAGAGCTTTTAACATGGCTGAAATAAAAGGTCATTCAATACGGTCATCAGCTTTTTCAAAATCAATTTTTAAAAAATAGCATTCTTTCAAGATTGGCGAGTCCATTCCATACCCTCCCAATACCAATAACATTATCTAGAATAAGAGAGATTGAATGAAGCCTATTTTCTCAAGATGGACAATCTGAGGCTGAAGATGAAAAAAATTTAGAGCCAACGCTTTAGCAATAATCTTGTATGACACATTGAGAAAGATACTAGGGTGCTAGTTGTAGATATCTTTTGGATCTCCATATTTAGTTATGAATTTGACGTTTTTCTTATTGATGACTGAGCTCAAAGAGCCAGTTTGATAGGCTTCAAGATAGACATGGTGAAGGTCTGACCCAACACAATCCCAAAGAACATTGTAAAATTTAGAGGGAAGGTCATCATAGCCAGGGGATTTGTCATTAGCCATGGAGAAAGACACATCCTTAAGGTCTTTTATAGACAATATCTTATTACAGAAAGCTTGCTGGGATTATGACAGATGATTAGGAATGATTGCTAGATAATATTCTTAGGCTTGTTGACTTGATGGAGTGGGGACTTGAGCTGTGAAAAAACTCTGATAGTGATCTACAAAATCTTATAGAATGTCTAGTAGTTGATTAAGCACAAAAATGTCATCCCTGATCCTTTTAATACAAAAAGAGGAATGTCTTGGGTGCAGAAAAGTAAAAAATTATTTAATGGCTCTATCTCCCACTTTTAGCCAATGTAATCATGTCTTGATTCAAGCTCCTCTGGTAGCATAAGTGTCAACAACCTTGTTCTAGTGATGAAGAGTTGCCATATCAAACTATAATTCAGTTGAAAAAGGATGAGATTCATGTAATCACCTAAAATTGGTCAAGCAAACCCATAGCCCCTTTGATGAGGATGGAATTGGGAAAATACTGAAATCCAATTTTTTTGGTATTTTCTATGTTTCTGTAAACTACATGTTTGAAGGTCTTTGGGGGTATTTTGGGGTCTATCTTCCTCTGAGAAGGCTCAAGTTCAAGATTTATTCAAGACCTTTCCAACAAAGTAAATAGTTTGCAATTCAGAGCTATGACTAGAAAGTTATGCCTTCTCCAAGTGGGCCTATTTTTAATATATATTTTTTTTGATATTTTTGGAAGTTTGTAATAGTTTAATTATAATAAACATTATAAGGACTCTTAATTTAATTTCCAAGAGGATATAGTGACCCTTGGGATCTATTACCTTTTTATAAACTCCAATTTTGAATAGAATGGATCACTTTTTGGTTTGCAGTTCTATTGTTAATCTTTTTTTTTTAAATATTGAACTTGACAATACCGCAGGTATCACACCAGGTATTGTAATCTAATTCATAATTTAGATCACCCTATTTTGATTAATTGGCCCTAAAAATCCTAAATCAAAGGCATTTATCAGTAGACCCTAATTATGGGAGATAATCAAACTTGCTTGCATAATTAAATATAACTTGTTGAATCAAGTTCTCAATCAAGGCTCAAAACACTTAATTTCTTGAACTATTGATTTTAATTAAAACTACTAAACACTTTTGATTAAATGAACCCATTCACACATCCTCACATATGTGTGAGAACACAAAATTCAAATAAAAGCAATTAAAAGGGGATCATTATCAAATTTGTCTCATTCTCCCCCAAACAAGCATAATGTTGACCAATCAATGACCTTCCACCCAGATCAAGCCACATGGATTGAAGTGGACTGAATCTCAATCACCATTCATGACTCAATCTTGGTCATCTATTTGGAGGAATTTCCAGTAAAAGGGATAGCCCCCCTTGCTCCAAGAGAGGAAATTTGGAGAAGCAAAGTTATAATGTTATTTTTGTTTTAGGTTTTGATCATGTTCTTGCCTCCATTTTCATTGTAGCTTAGTTTGGTGCATTTTAGTTTTTTCTAGCTTCATTTCCTTTGTTTGTAGTTGCACTCTTGCTTATATTTCTTCATTCTTAATATGCATTTATCTTAGTAGTTTTCATGCATTTATCTTCCTTTGTTTTGAGGCAAAGTATCTAATCTCATGCATCTTCCCATATCTTGAATCTTCCATTTTGGAGTCGTCTAGTCACTGATTCTAAATGCCAATCAGATGAGCATCTTCCAAGAATCAAACTCACTTCAACTAGAAAGCAATAAGTTTCTCTTAAGGGTAGTTTGTATAATGATTTGATTTCAATTTGATGATACTAACCCTTGAATTAATGGTTCATTGGGTGTTTGGTGTGTCATGTTGAAGATCACATTTACCACACACATTTTCGGCACCTACCATGGGGCTTGAACTAATTTTTTTCTCCACTTCTCATTGTTTTTGACATTTTGATGAAACTGCACTGATTGTGATATGCAGTTTCATGCCTTCTTGTATGATAATTACTCGATATTACTTTGTCATTTCATAACATTTGTATTTTTGTATGAGTTGATACTTGATTTGAATTATCATACTAACCTATTAGAATTTTTGTAAGAGAGATCATCTTAACACGTTTTTTCATATGGTTACATTTAAATTGGCATACAATTTTGGATGCCAAATTATTTTCTGTACTTTGTCATTTGCATCATGAAATAGAAATAAAAATGGGGTGAAAGAGTATGATTATATTTTACCATCAAAAGGGAGGGTGTTAGGAAAGACTATAATGACACTAAAGTAGTAAATGGTGAAGGATAAAATTAGAGTAGTGTGGAAAGAAGTGATTAGACTTTTATGGAGTGTGGCTATTGGGTGTAAGCCAAAGCACATCTAGGCGTATGCAATTATACAACTGAGATTTTTTTCTTCTTACTTGAAATTTATTTCCTTAATGAATTTATCAATTATAAAAGGCCTCATGCTCTTTTCCAATGCCTCCTTACCATTGACAATGCCTTCCTCAGTATACATTACTGGAAATTCAAAGAAAATGGATATCTTTTAAATATTATAATGCATATAATTCAGAGTGTTGGATTTTATTGTGCGGCTATGAATTCAATCAAAGTCGACAAAAGTGACAAAGAATCCATGGGAAATGAGATTCTAAGAAAGTTACATCATGGGATGGAGGTGACCTTGTAAAGGAAAAGGAATGAGAAGATCGTTAGAAACCATGGTAAGCTTTTTTTTAAACTTTTTTTCAGAGAAACAAAGATGTAATGTTCTTCTTTGCCAAAATATCATGTTTGAAACATAATTTTAGAAGGTACCCACACCTCAAAAGTTTTATCTCTCAATCAATATCGTATAGGTATTATACCTAGCACCATATTAAATACTTATAGTGTTCAAATGGGACTATTAGCCGTAGAGTTTACTTTATGCTATGTTATGTATTAGTTATATTATGTGTGTTCCGATGATACTTAGTTACTACCAAACGATGGTTGGGAATTAGTGGTGACGTTTGGTCACACCCCTTAGAGTTTTATATAAGCAATGTACTTTCTCTTCGAAGGGAATATATAATATACTATGATATAGTGACTATTGTAAATGTACTCAAGTTACGAATGATTAATAGAGACTCTGGTGTTCTCTAATCTATCTTATATATTTGTATTTCCATGTGACGTTTATACATCAGTAAACTAGGTTACCCCAGTGGGTAAACATTTGGTGCTACTACCTAGACATACTTGGGAAGACAAGAACTGGATGGGGTATGGGCACTATGGGCCTACCAATTTGTGAGATTAACCAAGAGGCCGACAAAACACATACAAAGCTCTACGAAGGAGAAGACAATACAATGAGGAAATCACTCAATTGAGAAATGTTGGAATAGAAACACATGAGTGAATAAATAAAAAATAAAAAAATTGATGTGTTGATTATTTTCCTGGGGAGAAGTGAGCATAGAATTCATGCCTAATCAATTGAATAAAAATAGAAAGAAGGAACTCGAGGAGGAACAAGCTGCTAGAAAATTTATACTCACACAACAACAAGCTGAGCGAAGGGAGAGATACAGAAGACGCGCCAAAGGAATACCAAAGGGAGTAAGTGAAGGCAAGGGTCTGGAGGAATTTGCCTGGGAGGCTGAGAGAAGTGACCAGGAATGCCTAGAGAAAACAAGGAGCTTATTCAGGTCCTTAACCTTAACCCCATAGATGGAAGCAAGAGAATCCCAAAGGAATGAAGAAGAGGAAGTCACACGTAGGGAGGCTCAGGATACTACTACCGCCGTAAGTATTTAAGTGACAGAGGGGCATGGGGATCATAGTAGCCCAGTAGTTCAGGGACATCAAGTGGTATGGTAACACACATTTCCCAAGTACTGACACCGGCAGTACCATCCCAACCTATAACACAACCAGTGCTGCAAACACCTAGAAAAGTAAACATGGCGACTAACAAAGAGAAGCTATTAAAACTCTATGGAGATGGGAGGGAAGATCTAGTATGGCATTTTTGTACATGCAAGACAATCTGGTTGGAGAATGGAGTCGCTGACCAGGCAAAATGGGTGAAATAGTTCCCCGCCACACTCAAAGAGGTAGCCATCGACTGGTACTCTGATGTGGACAAAACAAAGGTGACCACTTGGGATGAAATCAAGAAATAATTTGAGAAGGAGTTTTGACTCCTAAGGGATGAAAATGACATTGTTTCAGAGATATACGATACCAAACAAGGAAAGAAGGACACTGTGCGGGCCTACAGTCGCCAAGGGAAGGAATTAGTTGGAAAAATGGAGAGCCAGCCAGCAGTTGGTCTGAAGAAAAGATAGTTCATGGAGGGCCTAAAATTGAACCTACATAGGAAAATGAAGATGGTACCCCCACATCATATGAAGATGCCTATAACTGGGTGATGGACTTGGAGAGAGAATAGAAGAATTCTAAGAAGAAAAGAAGCAAGTCTTCTTTCGATGAAGATGACACTGTCGACGATGATTGTAGTACTGACGGTGAGTCAAAGAAAAAAGTCATGGCACTCCAAAAGGACATGGAAATAATCATGAATGAGTTCAAGACCATGAAAAGGGGTACCAGCAAGGAGGAAGATAACATGTGGTGTACGTATTGCAAGGAGAGCAGTCATACAAAGGGATCATGTCCCAAAAATGCATTTTGTGACATTTTCCAGATCATGGGCTATTTACTCAAGAGAAACCATCTACATCAGGTGGGTACAAAGGAAATGAACGCGGTGGAGGAAGGGGAAATAGAAACAACACCAACACAAGGAGTTGAATACAATATGACTCCAAGGGTCAACCGATGATCTAGTGCCGAGCTTGCAATCAGTGGGGTCACTTTGCAAGGGACTGTAGCAAGGGTTACACTTAACAGAAATCTGGCATTAATTGGATAGAAATAGATGGAAGCACAAGTAGAGTACTGACCATCACCCAAGGGAAAGAAAAGCAAGCCACATATCTAGACCCTCAAAAAAAAAACAATGGGAATAGGAGGCAAAATAAGAAATAGAGAAGGCGATGAAGGCACAAAAAGAAACATGGGAGATGGCCACCACCTCAGGCCGGAGGGAGACAAAAAAAAACATTCTAAGACAAATATTATTTTTTAGAGGTATTGGTGAAAGTCAAAGACCTCCTTCACACCATGCCTTACTTGGGAACAACATTGTTGGGAAACTTGGCCACACAGTAAAATACCACACGTACAAACATCCCCAGAGGGTCTGCAATTGACCCGATGATACTTGCTATAAATAATGGGAGGTACATGGGAGTCATCAAGATGGGAATCCTTGGCACCATCCTGATAGAGAATAGAGTGGATGGAGAGTCAGGAGTGAACTTCCTTCCAGAGGAGACATGGAAGGACTTGGGCAACACAACATTATCGCCCCCAACCTTGAACTTATTAGATGCTGACCAACATGACATCAAACCCATCAGAACACTCATGGCTTAATGCATGATGATTGGGACACATCCCTTCCTACTCGACTTTGTGGTGATCCCACTAAAGGAAAAGGGGTGTGATGCTAGTTTTGGACAAGGGTGGCTCACCTCGGTGAAGGTGAACCACAACTGGAAGTAGAATACACTCATGATGGAGACTATCAGGAGGAAGTATGTGATTGATCTCCACACGCAAATGGTGAGTGAGGAGTTAGCATCTTCAGAGTCAGAATTTGAAGGAGAGAAATTGGGAGAAGATGGAGGGAAAAGAAGAATGGAGCCCAATGAAGAAGGGGTGTTGGAGTTGGAAGAATGTTCTAGAGATGATGGAGATTCAATGAATGGCCTCTTTCATTGGAAAATAGAATATTACGTCTTCTTTACACCATCTTGTAACATGCTAAGCATTACATATGAGGAATCCACTCCTGCAGATCAGTTTATGAAGGAAGAACCCATCAAATACCAGGAGGTAAAATCAAAGGGGAAAAACCTCTGTGACGACACTCGTGTCAACGACGGTTGGAACCCTGTGGTCCTTCAAATTATTTATTCTTCTTCTTCTTATGTACGGGCTAGCGATGGTGGTCCCTATAGAATTTATGGTTTCCAGCCTTTGGATTTCCATCAAAAACAAACTAAAGGACAAAGTTTGGGAATTTGGCTACAACAGGACCATCTAGTTGTAGACTCTTGATGGACAAGAGATACACAAGGCCATTAGCAGTTCCAAATCAAAACCTCACCTAGAGAGGATGGAAAAATCACCTGAAAGGATGGACAGAGCACCTGAGGGTATGGAAGGGGACCCGAGGAACCAAAGAGGCCGGATGGATGACTAGAGAGGTACCCAAAAGATAATTAGAGTAGACAATTTTTTTTTTAAAAACAAGAAATTCGTACCATACCATAGGACCTGACGTCGTACGACCGTATGGAAGAAAAGAGAAGACATAAATATAACCAGGGCTATATGGCACAGAGCTGTATGGGTACGCTGGACTAAACACATAACTAAACATGCCAAGGACCGTATGGTCATACGATATTTTCTATGAAATAAAATGTGGGCATTCAGTACTGTACAACAACAACACACCAGTCATTATATGCAAGCCATACGACTTTGAAGGTGCAGGAAACACATTACTGTATGGCACAATAGAAATACATCGTATGGAAGGTGTGGCTAGGGAAAAGAGGCACTATATGGGAGCAATATCATATGAAATATTAACTGCTTGGGTGGGCACCGTATGATACGGTACAGAGTAGTGCGGAAGGAGTAGTAACCGTACGGACCATAAGACACTCACTACCGTGTGAATTTTCATAGGAAGTAAAGCTAGAATAGAAAAGGTCGTATGACATTAAGGGAAGAAAATAGGTTGTACGATCATATAGACCAGGAAAGCCACTTGGAGGAGTTAGGTCATACAACCATACAAGCATGATTTTATTAGCAAGCATACACCAAGGAAAATCATACAAGGAGGTTGTACCAATGTACACAAGGTACCGAGCAGTTAGGGATTCTGAATGGTTAGTGCATAAGGAAAAAGAAGATAGTTATTGACGGTATCACATTCCAAAAAAATAAAATGACAATGATAAATAAAGTTAACAAGGAATAGCATATGGCACCAAAGGAAGAAAATATAGTTATTGGCCATTCGCATAGGAACCATAACGCAGTTGGCTGATGGGAGAGGGCATAAGATGAAAATCACAAAAATGGTGTGCATTGTGGACTTTTGTGTGGGTTTGAAGGTGAGAAATTGGTCTTGGCAGAGGTGGCATTGCCCCCAGACCCCGCGGGGGCACTGCCCCTCGACCCCGCCTTGGGCATTGGCCCTAGACCCTGCAGGGGCGCTGCCCCTTGACCCCCATTTTATTTTTGACGCACACTGCAACCTTGATTTTGGGCTACCAACACAATGAAGGTAAGTGTTGGGTTTGTTCCACACGGTGAGAAAGAATTTTGAAGCTAAGTGTTGGGAAGATGAGACCCAGAGATGATACAAGCATGGATTATCCATGCGCCAGTGGTGGCGAGAGAGGTAGCAGGGTACTACTCTTGGAGGAGTATGTCTTGGTTGGACATGAGGCTGTCATGGTGGAGGAACAAAGAGCTCAAGAGGAGCTGACCACTAGGTTGGAGGTAGTAGAGAAAGACTTGGCTTAGTGTACCCAATAGTTGGGTGTGGAGAAGGAAACATGGCTATTGAAGACAGAGTGGTTGGAGGCAATATCATTTGAGCAGCAGATTTGTAGCACTTGGTAGAGGCTGAGACTGAGCAACATGTTTTGGTTCTTGAACATAGTGGTTCATCATTCCTATCTTGTTCTGTCCTAGATATTTTGTTATCATCTGGAGATGACTTTTGTTTAGGGGGGGATGATGTTATCCATAAAGTTTACTTTATTTTTTGTTAGGTATTATTTATATTATGTGTGTTCTGACGGTACTTAGTTACTATTGAATGACGGTTGGCAATCAATGGTGACATTTGGTCACACCCCTTTGAGTTTTATATAAGAAATATACTTTCTCTTTGGAGGGAATATATAATATAATATGATATAGTGACTATTGTAAATGTACTCAAGTTACGAATGATTAATAAAGACTCTGGTATTCTCTGATCTATATTAAGTATTTGTATCTCCCTGTAATGTCTATGCATCAGTAAACTAGGTTACCCCAGTGGGTAAACATGAACTTCACTGGTTGTTTTTTGTTTAACATTACATATACCATAGATATCAAAAATAATTATAATTTTCAAAAATGAGTTCGCATTAATGTTAAAAGAAAAAAGAACCTTATTCAAACATAAGATATAGCTAGTATATAGGCTGACAATTCAATAACACTTTGAAGTGTTAGTTCCAGATGATGGAAACCATTGTTAAAAAAACTTGGATTTGGTTATCTACCAAATTTAATGACCTCCCATAGATTCCACATTCTTTCTTCTAGTGAACCCTATGTGAGCAATGATAAATTGTTAATATTTTAGAATTCGAGTATATTATCTCAACATCAGAGTTGATGATTTCTCTCTTACTATTTATGGTAAGCATATATTTACTCCATCATGAAGATGAAAATATGTTCCATCTTTACTAAATACATAATTTATACAGCCAATAAATTACAATCCACCATTGTAATCTTCATTTTTTCCAAATTTTAAACTAGAGAATAAGAAGAAGAATGAAACAATGGGCAAACCACATTATTCTCTAAGTTTTCACAGTCGGTGAAATTTATTGTGTTACATCAAGCTATGAGCTCATCACATTTTAAATTTTTTTCATTTTCCTGACACACAACAGTTTTAACTTGCACATTCAAAGTGTTTGATTTCATAAGTAGTCTGGTCCAGTTGGTCATGTGGGCTCTTTTAATTTTTTTTAATCATATATTTCTCATTTTTATTTTTGCAATTGTTGTTTGAATTTCTAAAAAAGATATTTGAAAAATCCAATTGTTTTTGATTAAAAAAGTAGCCAAGACAAGGGGGCTGACCCTAATAGACATAGCCAACATGAGAAGTGTAGACTACCAGCAGAGAACCAACATAGCATGGGGGTCAAAACGCCCTCACCCAATACCCTTTTTCAACATCAAAAACCAAAAAATAAAACTAACAGGCCCCAACTCCACCATGGAGCTAGTAACCAGCCTGCACTCCTTAACAGACCCCAGCTTCACCTTGAAGTTGGTAACTAGTCTGTGAAAGTAAGTATCCAAGTAATTAAAATTTAAGCAGGAATTACGGCTAACATTAAAGCAACTAAAACTAAACTAGTAGCAAGAGAGGTTCCTAACAGACCCCAGATTCACCTTGAAGCTGGTAACCAGTCTGTGAAAGTAAGTTTCAAAGTAGTTAACATAGAAGCAGGAATTACTTATAACAGTAAGGGTATTAAGTCTAAACCCAACATAAATGTTCATCAGAAACACAACAAGGCACTCAATGGCCAGCCACAAGAAATAAATAACAAAACAAAGAATGGAAAAAGGAGAAGGTTAATTGGGGCTTTTACCCCCATTGTCTAGAAATAGCTTGAGCCAATCATTCGCAAGGAATTGGATCAGCTTCTCATTCTTGTGTTCTCCTCCTAGTTAGACCCCTTTGCCAACTACAGTTGCTGGAGAGTGGTAGCCGGTGAGTGCATAACCTTAACCGTGAACCCAACAACCTTGTTGAAACTTTCACCCATATTTTTTATTTCCTCCTTGACCTCTCTTAGATCCATTTTAGAAATCGAGTCTAGGGAGGAAGCCTGAAGATTTTTAACATCCTTCTAGATCTGGGTTATTTCATTTGCCATGGTCCAAAGACTCTCGGTTGCCATTTCCTTAACCTTCGGGGTCTCAATTTTGGTATTCTCCTCCCCCTTGGGTTTCTCCACCATCACCTGGGGGTTCACAAATAATGGGGATGTGTTCTATGAGTCTGCAGTCTTATCTTCGAACAACTTATTCTTGGAAAGGTCCATGGTGGCCATAGTGAAGCTGGCCAAAACTTGGGGAGAGTCATCGCTCTTCTTATGCTCATCGAGATCTTGAGGGTCTTTTCCTTTTTCTTTCTCCTTGATCTTTCTTTTCTTCCCCTTTTTATTATTTCCACTGGTGCTGATTTTTTTAACCTACTCCTTCTCCAACTCTTCTTCTTCCTCCTCATCTTCAATGTACCATTTCCTAACCAGTTTATGCTTGAATCGGGTTTTAGCAATTCTATGGGACCTCCTTCTACTCTCATTATCTTCCTCATCCTCCTCAGACTCAATAGTGATTTGGGTGCCACCTGTGGACCCCGCTTTTGCCTTCTTAGTTATTTTATGGGTTTTAGAGGAAGACGAAGGGTTAGAAGCACCCATCGCCTCCATAGGGTCCTTAGGCATGGTAATACCTTGTAAAGACACAATTCTGGGGGGACACAGGGCAAGGAAGAAATTATAAAGGTGGAGGATAAGCCCTTGGTGGAGGATGAAATAATTTTTCTTGGCTTTTAAATTCTCTCTCACATCCAAAACCATGGTTTCAAGAGAGTGAAGAAGGTAAAAAGGGAAGGATATAGTATCATTGTACCTGAAGTGGTTAAGCAAGGGAAAGTGGTAGTTGTAGCAAGTGCCAAAATGGCCTTCCAAGGTAATGTACTTCATGGGAATGAGGCAGACATCATTCCATGGGCTAGGAAACTCTTCTCTTTTAAATCCTCCATGGATTGGAACCGAAACCTCCATTTTCTTGAATAATCTCGCCTTGCTAGAATTGCCACGGCTCTTCGTAATATTTTTACACTTTTTCCCCTCTATGGAAAGCCCTGTAGCCTGGGCTGTAACTTCTTCATTTACCTCGAAGGTAATTCCATTAATAGTAACTTTGCATTTAGTCTAAGTTTTAACCAGTTGCATGGAGATAATTTCATCACCTCCTCCCATAGCTTCCATGTAGGGGTAAAACCCACCTTCCTTCAGATAGGTTACCGCACACTATTTTTTGAGAAAACCCGCCTCAATCCTAGGGGGTTCCACCCTCACCATATCACTGCCCATATCAAAGCTATTCTCAACATTCACCTTTATTTTTATCTCCACAGACCTACCACCCTTCACTCCACCACCCAACACTCTCAGAACCAAAGTCTTGCGGACACTATCAACACAAAACCAGAGGCTAGAAATACATAGGATGAAAAACCAGTTGCGAATAAAATCCATCTTTTTAATGAAATGACAAGTACCTGTCATAGGGTTAGCCAGATTAATTGTAGAGTTTTTGTGTATCCTAGAATGATTACCTTTCCCATAATTAATGTAACACTAAACCTCATCCATCTTGTCAAGCATATTCGGCCTTGTGTTATTCTCCATGTCACTTTCAAATTTGAAAAAGCTTGTACTTTTTCCTAAATTGGAGTTAATAGCCTATCTTTTCAAACTTCTAAAAATATTAAAAACCTTTCCCATTACTTTTTGAAAATTTGAATTCCACCCAATCCTCATTATTCTATCTTCCGCATCTCCCATCCAATCAAAGTCGATCTTGTACTTCATAGGTTTCTTTTTCGACAAGTAAGACCATTTTCTTGGAAAGGAAGCCCAAGTTTCTCCAACATCTAAGACCTTGTTGATTAAGCCTCATGGCTACTAGCTTGTCAGCCACCACATTTCCCTCCCTGAAAATGTGCTGTAATTTAATCTTGTCAAATCTGGGGATCAGTGACCAGATGTCCTGCAGCAGATTAGACAGCCTCCAACCAGCTTTAAAGTTTCCTTTAACCATCTCAATAATGATTTTGGAGTCCTCCTCTATGAGTAGTCTTTTAAATCCCAAGGTAAATGCCACCTTTAGGCCCCATAAGAGGGAAGAGATTTCTTCCATGTTATTTGACCCCAATCCAAGGTTTATCACATAAGCAATGATCATCTTGCCATTTTTGTCACAAAAGATAGCTCCACCCACAGGAGCTCCTCCAGAGGCAGCTCCGTCAAAGTTCAATTTGGTGAAATTTTCCTCTGGGGGGGACCATTTGGTATTCCATCTCGCCAAAGCCTTGGAGCAGTCAAACTCATAGAAGGATGGAGGTAGTTGCCAAAGCTTAGCAACCAAACATTCAAAAATCTTAGGGGAGGAGGGGGGGTTTTCCAGTGATAGGTAGAAAGGTTGTCCTTTAGCAGATTCATAGCCAGTCGTGCCATCCCTTCAACATATTTTTCCTCCCCTCTGAAAATCTGGTTGTTCCTTTCCTTCCAAAGGCTCCAATAGATATGCAGGGGTAACAACCTCCAAAGGGTGTTGATAAGTAGGTACTTAGCAATGTTTCCCCAGTTGCATACGAATTGGTCCAAGTCCTCCATGAAGACCCAATTCACTAATTGTTATTATCCAACTTGTGATTACAATATCTAGTTTTAAAATATATTTATACTATATATTATAAAAAATTTGTATATGAGTAAATTTAAAGAAACAACTAAATGTTGATCAAGACAAATCTATACTTGAACAAATAAAAGTTTATGAATGTTATATAAAAGAAGATAAATATATAATTATAAATAAATTTACCCCCACCAAAACCTCATTCCCCACCCCAGATTTTGGATGGCTAAAGGTAAATTTGTGTGGTTTTTCTAATAGGAACCCTAGTCGGGTAGGACAGAGTGACATAATTAGAGTTGTAAAAGGTAATATAATGTTGGCCTACATAGAAAATCTTGAAATTCAAACCTCATATTTTGGTAAGATGACTACGAATTTAATGTCATATTTCTCACTAATGATAAAGAGATTCAAAATATCATCATTTAAGGGGACTTAAAAAGTGTAATTGTGATGCTTCATGGGGAACCATCCCTAGGCTGGCCCGTGAAAGATTTCATTTGTAAAAGGGGCTACATCTTATCCACCATGGAACACATCATATTTACTTACGCCATCAAGTAAGGGAACAAGTTGGCTAACAAACCAGGAAACCTAGGTCCATTCACCACTTCTCTACAAACATGGAATTCCTTGCATGATCTCTCAAGGGATGTTCGTGAAGCAATCTAGGATGAACAAATCACTCATGAAACGTAAATATTCATATACTTTCATTTTATTATTATTTTTTCATATTATTTTCTTTAATCATTTTTTTATGGGAAGTCAACATTTTTTAGGAAAGAAGTTTCCCTTTATTTTTATCACCATCATTTTCCCTCATTTGTATTCTAGCTTGTTTCACTACTTCCAAGACACTACTCATATTTATTGTCTCTATGATTTTTACTAGAGGAAAACTAGTTTTACAGGGACTAGAAACCCAAGTTTAAACAAAAAATGCAATCATCCTGTCAAAAAGATAAACCATAGCAGACCCCGATAGGACCTAGATGCAAAAAAATGGGAAAAAAGAGGGGAAAAAGTACCCCTAAATAGACTATAGAACTTGAGATAAATATTCATTTTTCCTAATGACATCAACATTGATATCCTTGAGGTTCTTGTAAACATTATCTAGAGGGTTAGCACCCTTAGTTTTTCTCCTCAACCTCATGGAAGGACCCAAAATGTCCAAGTGAGTCTCTGAATTGATGTGGACCTCCTATTGCTTATCCTTTTCCTTATTCTTATTCTTCATCCTTGTATTCCCTATATCACACAAAATGGTTCCGGAACTGGTCACTGGAGAAGATTTCTTTTGAACAGGGGAACTAAAAGCCTTAGAAGGAGAGCCAAAGGTATTAGGGTTCCATTTCTTCTTGTCCATACTGGGCTTGGTACTTGCGTTAATCTTTCCTACACTTGGTTGAAAAGAACCACGCAAAAAATCTTGGGAGGGAACATAATCTGAATCTTTTTCATCCGAGGACATAATTCTCTTTCTCGGAGAAGAAGAGGGCATGAAGCTACAAGTATGTAGGGAGCCTTCTATTTTTTCTTAAATATATGTTACACTCTATCTCCATTAAAATCAAATTCATCATGATCAGTACTACAAGTATCATAATGAACACTGATGTTCTTTTTAAACTCAATCCTAGAAATAAGAGGACATTTTTTATTTTAATGGATTTAGCCTATTCTACATGATAAGTAAAATATGTCCCTAATGCAAAATCAAGGAAGGGGGATTGTTCATATGAACATCCAGAATATGATTATGGAAAGAAGCAAGATAAAAAGGATTCAAAATGTATTTATCATGGTGAAAGTGGTTCAAAATAATGAAATAATAGCTAAAAATTACTTCTAAATTTTACAGCAAGTCACATACCATATAATCACCTTAGTAATGTCTGACCATGGCTTGAGAAGAGAGAGATGGTCATAAACCCTATCAGTAGATTTCCTTTCTTTCTCACATTTTTTATGAGGAAAAAAAGGTCCACCACCTCAGAAGTTCATTTCTTCTCTCTGTATAATTTGGAACCCTCATTTACCATATTAAAGACACGCGCAACTAGGTCGTTGTTAATCAAAAACTCCATCCCATAATCCTAAATATTTCTACCCTTCCAACCCTAAATAAATGCCTTGGTAATAAGGACATCATCACCATGAAGTTTATCAATGTAGGGAGTTAAACCACAAGTAGAAACAACACTCCAAATAGCCTGAATGTTTTTTCACATTTCATAAAAAATGGACCCCATCCTATTTCTGTCCTCACTTTCGTGGGATTGAATATGTACCTCCACCGATATCTCAAGATAACAATGGGGGTTAGTATAACTAATTTGCAAAGGGGTTTAAACAATTGAAGATACTATGAACGAAACTACGAACAGTAAAATAATAAGAAATAAAGGAGGTACACAAATGAATGCAAACCAACAAGGCTCGAATCTTTTATTGCCTCTCTTCTCCTTCTAAAACATTGTTTGTATGGTGCTCATTATTGGTATGGGAAGCATCTATGACTTGGGAGCATCAAGAATATGCTATTGAATGTGTGATCACAAGAGGGCTTGATGCTTGAACCAATATGAGAGAGTAATGGTGCATGTGAGCTTGAAATCTTAGATCCTTTGAATGGTTATGAAGGGTTGATTATATAGAATATGAAAATGATATGAATGGTTGAAATCAATCCCAGAGATAGGAGGATGAATAGTTAAGATCAAAGGGAACTGGATAATCCATTAGTAAACTCCACCTCCTCAACTTGGAGAGAGGAGATAAAGTTTGGTTAACTGAACAACTGATTATGAGTTACCTTTTGAACTGAAGAGGTAATTTGGAGTTACCTTTTTGAATTGAAGAGGTGGGTGGAGTAATCCATGTAATTAGAGATCTGATTAAGAGTTATCATTTTAAACATAAAGAAAGGATTTAATTAAATATTTAATTTATTTTTGAAATTAAAGTATTCAACATGTGAGATAATTGAATTCTTTTTGTTTTAGAATTGAATTGTTGAATGAAATTAAATTAATTTAATTGAAATTAATTTAATTAGAAGAATTAATTAATAAGTTTAAATATTTGAATTTAAACTTTAGGAAATTGAATTTAATTAATTAATGAAGATTAATCAATTAAGGTTAATTAATTAAATAAAAT
>MU223464.1:2694744-2719570 GCA_018584345.1 Thuja plicata
AATTAATTAATGAAGATTAATCAATTAAGGTTAATTAATTAAATAAAATTAATTATTTAATTAATTTTGGGGATTTGATTAGATGATTTGGGGAATGAAATTAGAAGAAAATAGATGATTAATTAATAATTTAAAAACCATTAATTAATAGATGAAAAATAGTTTTTTTAATATAAAGGTTGCAAGTATGTCCATTTTAGGGTGTCTACATTTGCCCCTCTTTGATACAATGTGATTCATCACATTGTGTCAAATAATTTTCAGATTTGATCTTGCCCGAGCTTGTCCTAGTGACAGTAGGTGGACTATATGCCCCTCAACAAATTAAGCATAGAAAATGCGTCAGATGAGCATTAATTTGTTGAAAATGTGAATCACTATATGATGATGATGAATGCATTCCTATGTTAGTTATGATGTTTTTGATTAAGTAAAAAATGTTTTACAGGGTGCCTGAAATCTAGAAAAGAGCGATAGATCAGAAAGAAAGCCCAGACTGAAAGGATAGAGCCAATCAAATGAAACATGCCAAAACATGGCTGTAGAACCAAGTTTTGAAGGGACCCTAAAACCCTATACACTCAATTCTGCTAAAGAATTTCTATTATAAACCAACAACCTAGAGAAACTAACCAAACAACAACGAAGAAAGACGAAGCACTAAAACCCTAGTTTCCCAAATAACAGGCGAAAGCCTTACATATTACTGGAGTTTAAAGCTTCCCAACAGTAAACTAGGGTTTTGACATGGAACCTAGAACTAATGAGATGGAATTTTGGATGGCTTCCCATATCCTAGCAAGAACACAGGGAACAACATTCCAATCCAGCATAACCAAAAACACGTAACTAGAAGCAGAGGCTTTCCTGCTGCATGTTCTAAAGGCTCCAATAAGAATCCACTCCACCTCAATAGGAGAAGAACCCATCTCAATAGGGAAATCAAAGAGAAGAATACACCAGGAAGAAGACCAACCTCTCCCCCACCCCAAAATCAAGCACCCAAGTACAGGTAACATCCCCACAAAAATGCCTACTGCCTCTTCCATAAGGCAAACCTCCACTTCAAAAGGAGATGACTTCACCTCCATAAGTGAAGTAGCGTATAGAAAAATAAGTAAAAGGAGATCAAACTAAGCATAGATAGTGAGAGACCTCTCCACCTCCATAAAAGAGGGTAGGGGAAGGAGAGCAGAGCCACCAACCATATCCCAATTAGATATAACCAGAATATTATAGGCTCCAAAATAGGGGACCAACAACCCCATAGCAGTAACAATGCATTCCAAAAAGTAAACTTCAAAATTGCAAGAATGCTTCCAGGTAAAACAAGATGAAGGATAGGGGAAAAAAACCCCACTGCTTAAGAGATCTCCAACACAAGCACACAAAGAAGCCAATCATAGGCCCCTGCACAATAGAGAAACCCTCCTAAGGGTAGAAGAGCCCGGTTTAGAGAGAGCACTCCCCACCCACCTGAAACCCTCAGCAATACCTAGAACACAGTCATTGTCATGGTCCGCACTAGAAAAGCGCTCTAAAATAGTGAGTGTCAGAATGAAAGGGATGGAACCGTTAAAATGATCATTAGCTTAAAGAAGCACTTTGCTACCACCTAAAGAATGTTGATAAAATAGTCAACAACACACCAGAGACATTTCCAATGACACCAAATAACCAACCTCCCACCTTCCACGAGCCATGGAAGCTCTCACAGCCAAAAGAGCAGAAACTTTCCTCCCAAGGAATGAAAGGGACTGCATCATAAATGCCCATCGCAAATGCCTGGCTAAAGAGCGGCTTCCCCCGCTGAAATGAGCATCCCCAGACTTCCTAAGAACTTCCAAGAAGGTGTAGGAGGGGTCCAAGGGGGTTGGATCATCAACATCTCCATCACAGTCATCTCTATCCTCCGTAGAACCAAAAACCCTAACTCTCATTCCTGCTCCCACCACTTCCATTTTTCTCTAATCCATGAAGTTAATCATGTTAGTTATGATGTTATTAATGATGGATGCATTGATTATATGATCTACTATGCTCATGTTTTGGATTTTTCTTATGCAATAAATGAATGCAATCTACTATGCACAAAATATTTGAGTAAATGCATGTGTTAGTTAGATGAAAGTTAGTGTGAAGTTATCTCTGGAATTGATTGATAGATTTGGACTGATAGATAGGATGGGTGACCCAAGTCATTTCTGTGTTTCCAATTTTTTGTCATCATTGCACCTTATTATGAAAATCAAAGAGTATCCAATGCACCTAGATATTGCTCATCTAGATACCATTATGATCTCTTGATAACCGAAATGACTAGAGAGATTGAATAGAAAGAGAACTAAGTGCACCCAAATATTGACCATCTCGATATGCTATGTTCTCTAATTTTGAAAAGGAAGAGATCCAAATGCACCAAGATATTGACCATCTAGATACCTCTACGATCTCTGAGTTTGAAAAGAAAGAGAACCAAATGCACCAAGATATTAACCATCTAGATAGTGCTATGTTCCCTAAGCAATCCGAAAAAAGAGAAATCTAATGCACCCAGATACAAACCATATGGATACCGCTATCAACTCTTGATTTTGAAAAGAAAAGAAAAAACCAAGATAGAAATCCAATGCACCCAGATAACTGACCATCTGGATACCACTGTGATTCTATTGGTAGGAACAAGTAGATAACATAAAAAATATTTCCACTTTTTTCCCAGGGTTAAGCTCAGATCATGTAACTACGCGGCTACCAGATAAGTGACAATGCCTACTGCATTTATCCTAAATCATCATTTCCCCAGAATTAAAATGAAACATTCCACAAACAACAACCAAAGAAAATAAGATCAAGATCCATCATAGCTACTCTCCTCACTTAGTGGTATCCTGGAGTAGTGTAAGAACATAATTGTTAAAGATAGACTGACATCTGACTGTCGTCTAACCAAGTTAACAGTTTAGTGTTCCTTGATTCAGCTTGATCTCTTATTTGGCTTGATTCTCTTAATTGGCTTGATTATGTCTGGTTTCAGGAATGGAGGACACATATAATACTGATCTGTCTGGTTTGGATCATATCTGTCACTTTGTAAGACAATTGATTTGTTGATTGACTGATTGATTGATTGATTGATTGATTGATTCATAGATGATAAATCTATGTCATATGGGCCCAGTGTATATTCGCAATGATCATGATTTTGACATTGATTGATTTTCTTGATCGCCCTTCACTTTTTTGATAGATTGGGTAGCTAATAAAGCTATGTCATATGGACCCAGTGATGATTTGAAAAGCTCATGATTTTGAAATTGATTTATTGGCTTGATCTCCATTCACTTTATTGATATATTGGGTAGCTGCTAAAGCAGTGTCATCTGGGACCAATGCTGATTTGCAAATCTCATGATTTTGACATTGATTGATTGGCTTGATTTCCCTTCTCTTTCTTGATAGATTGGGTAGCTGATAAAGCTGTGTCATATGGGCCCAGTGCTGATTTGCAAAGCTCATGATTCTAACATTGATTGATTGGCTTGATTTCCCTTCTCTTTCTTGATAGATTTGGTAGTTGATAAAGATGTGTAATATGGTCCCAGTGATGATTCACAAAGCTCATGATTTTGACATTGATTGATTGGCTTGATCGCCCTTCACTTTCTTGACAGATAGGGTAGCTAATAAAGATGTGTCATATGGGCCAAGTGCTGATATGCGTAACTCATTATTTTGATATTGATTGATTTGCTTGATCACCCTTCACTTTGTTGATAACTGAACTGGTTTTATTGCTTTGAGAGTTTGGAATTTTTAATTTTATTGATGATGATTGACTTTTTTAGGACATTTTTCTCTTTTTAGGATTTTATGATGACTTTTTAAGATTTTTAGGGATTTTTTCAAGACTTTTAGAATTTTTTAGATTGTCCCTAGTCTAGAAAGGTAAGGAAACTATGGATTGATGGATGAACTAGTAGATGGATGAAGGTCAAAGATCTCTTATTATGTCTTCAATTTGTTTGGATGGCAAGGACTATCCACGGGATGGGATAACATGTTTCTTTGCAAGATAAGGGACTAAATATGACAAGATAAGATAAAGACATGGTGCATTTATTGACATATGGTTGAAAAGAGTGGGCATGTCAAGAGGATGCTAAAAATAGGTTTTTGGCATTTTTTAATCTATATTTTCTACCAAGACCAAGATAGGGATTTGATAGGATAATGATAGGACATGGATAGGGAAAGCAAGAACAAGAATGGACAAGGGGAAGTGATATAGATTCAAGACTATGAAAATATAGGAAATATGGACCATAGAGATGTGGACAACATGAAGCATATAGGACATGTGATGCTTGTACAGAGTGTGAGGCCTCACCTTGAACCCCATCGTAGTTTTCCAGTTTCTGCTTATAATAGATTTAGCATATGATACTTTTCTTTTGATGCACTATAGACATTATGCACTTTATGCTTTATGCCGTGGATTTGATTATTTTGGATGTATGGACACATGATGCTTTATCATGCACCTTATGGACTATATTATGTTTTCTATTATGAACCTTTATTCTGAGACTATTGATTTGGAAACTCACTATGATTATGTTATGGTTATTGATGAGATTTGGATTAATTTGATTTAAATGTTGAATTTCAATTTATTGCAATGTGAATTTTACCTTATGAGAAATGCTTAAAATGAGAATTATGTGATCTTGTGATCTGTAGTAATGACTTAGTATATCGATGATGTCCTTATATTCTAAATATTGTTTATCTCTTTATGATGCATATTTATTTTCTTGGAATACTGATATTTGAATTGAGTGTCTAGGAAAGAAACCATGGTATTTTATCTGAGGAACCAAACAAAGGGATGTGTGAACTCAGTTGAGCCAAGGTTGCGTCTAATGAGAGACAAGACCTCATTGTTTCATAATTTTATTCATAAAATTAATTGGATGAGTGTAAAAGTGTAATCTTTAAATGTATTTCTTAATATCCTTGTGAGTTTTTCCTAAGTGGATATGACATGGCCTAGTGATGTGTAAATTTTGTGTGTGTCAATTCACACTTGTGTTTGTACCAAAGGCCATGACATGTCAGCTTGAGAATGGTTGTCCACATACCAATATTAGTACAATAGTGAATCCCCATATGCATACCTTGGGTTGGGAGATGGGAGTGTGGTCACCTCATTGAAATTTCGAAATTACTATAAGAGTGGACTTTTAGAGGGATTGTGGAGTGTCTAGGGGTGTTTTGGGGTCATTTTTAGGTAGCCCACTTATTATAGCAATAGTTAAGGGCCATTTTAACCCTAGGATAGCCTCTAGTTGGCCATGTGACCCTTCCAAAAATTTTATTTCCCAAGTTGGACGAAAATAAACTCTTGAGAGGCTTGACTTGGATAGAACAACTTTCAACATTTGTGTTAGGACATATTTCACCTTTTTGAAGCTTCCTTTCTTAGTTCCATTTTTGGTACGGTGTAAGAGTGTAGGGAAGAGGGACCAATTAGAGAGATTTTCTTCTCCCCATGAACTTGCTAGAGGGATTTTTAGTGGGAACTCTCCAAGTTGGAGAGTTTGAACACCCACTCCCTAATTTTAGGGACATTGCTAGAGTTGGAGATCTTGGAAAGAGGGATTTGGCTAAAAGGGAGCTCTTCTACAACTTTCTTCATTAAGTTTGGATCTTAGGTTGGTGGATTTTTATGCACTCCTTTTCTCTCATGAAATAATATGTGCTATTGTATATGCTTGTTGTTGTGTTATGAGTTTGTTGTAAAAGCCATGAATCTTGTTGTTAATGTATTGTTGAATGTTGTTGTAAAGATTTTCCTTGTTTTTGCTTTGTATGTTTTTTTGTTAATGGGAGTATCAAGACTCACTCACCCTTGGGAGGGAAGAGTAGTCTTGGGGGTGGAGGTGTTATGACAGCCCTTGGTGTAGATTCTCTCCTCAAGCAGGAGAGGGAGAAAGCATGGAGTATGGGCTTCATGAAGCCTCCCTCATTGTTGCTTCAATGGGGGTCATAAGGGTATGTAGCTATTGGTTTGCAAATGTGAAAGAATGTGTTTTGGACAGCCATGTGGAGGATGAAATTTTTATGATTTTGGGATGGCCTTCTCCCTTGGGTACTTGGTCCACTTCACCCCAAGTAGGATCCTTGAGAGATCCTTTGTAAAAGCCTTTGGATTAGGGAGTTTTATGTAAATGATACAAGTTCTTTGTTGTGATGTTGTATGAGTGTTTCCCCACCTTTGTTTGGTTCCCCAAGCTCGGGGGTGGCCTCATAAGAGGCCTAGGATGGGTGGAGAGCAGCCCATGGTTTCTTGTTTCCCCTTGTTTTGTTCTTATTTGCAGATTTGTGGAGATTTAAGTTTCCTAGAAGTTGAAAAGAGCTTGGAGGAAAAGAAAATGCAGATGTTTATGTTTTACCTCATCATGTTTCTTTGTTTTGTAAAGGTCAAGAAGTTTATATATTAGCCATGTATCAAAAGAAAGAATGCATTGTAAAGAGCCTTAAAGGCTGAAAATTTTGATTAACTTGTTAGTAGAAAGGAGTTATATGTAAAGAAATGATATTTGTCATCTTTTTGAAGCCCTAACCCTAATTTTGAAATTAGGGTTAGGATTTCAAAAAAAAAAGGAAAAGGATTTTAGTGGGAACTCATTTTTTTTTAGAGTTGAGTGTTATTAACCTTTTTGTATTCATTTTAAAGTAATAAGGAAGTTTACCTTTTATCTATTAATTATCAATTGATAAGTAGAGTTTAGATTTTTTTGAGAACTAATGTAGATTGATTTTCTTTATGATGGGAAGGATAATATCATTGGAGAGTTTTAAATAGGGCAACTTTATTTTAATAGGGGGAAATGTAGTAGATTTATTTATTTATTTTCTTTTATTATCATTGGGATAACTTATAGCAAATTTTAGGGGTGGATTGCGATACAATTATTTTATAACCTTCTAAAAAGATTTAGTAAATCAAATTCTTAAAAGGCGGTTTTAAATCTATTAACCGTTTACCTAATCGTAAACATTTGAGATAGTAAGAAATTTTGAAATGTTATTCCAACGCGTTATTAGTAACACGATTAAATTAAAATTTGTAATAATAAATAGGAAGATTTAACTGGTTAATATTTTATGGGGGTAAACTTAATTAAAGTTTTTAAATAAAAACATAAGGACTCCTAATGTTATTTTTATGTGGTCAATATATGTGGCCAGTATACTGACTATTATAAAAATAATGTTATGGAATTCCCTTAACCTAGAGGGTTAATATAACACATAGTCCTTAAGCTAGCAAGTAATCAGATTTTCCACCTGACCCTGGAGAATGAGATTAGGGAGACTCTCTCTTTTCTCCACATCATCAAACTCTATTAATAAATAATGGGGATGACACGTAAAACCATTAACGTCACGTTGTGCATCTGAAAACTTTAGAAGACATCTAGGGTTGAGGGAGGTTGACTCTTAGTCATGATTACCCTTAGACCCTCTTGATAATAATATTACTTTTGAATTTTCACCCTTAACAAAAAAAAAGTTGTTACGTTTTTGGCTGTGAAATTTTGGGCATGATATTTGGTATCAGAGCCATGTTTCAAACACTAGAACCTTAAACCCACTATGTTTCTTAAAACTTTAAAACATTATTTTAACATTTTCAGAAAAAAATCAAACTTAGTAGAAAAAATTTACGCAACAACTTTCAACTTATTCACTTCAAATAAAGATACTACCTTCAACTTATACCACCTTCCTATGTGTGTAGGATGCCTCCAGTAACGCGGCAAGCTCACGCTCGTAGGAAAAACCATAGATGTGCCCCTTCGGCACGAGTTCAGTTGGAACAGAATGTAGGGGGCAATGATGAGGAGCAGAGGCCTCCTCCCGAACAACCCCCCAACCCCAACTAGGAAATATTGAACGCACTTCAGAATCTGGTTGGGATTATTTTGGACAAAATACCATAGGATAATCAGCACACAGGACTCATGGGTGCAACGCGTGAGTGCAATAGGAGTCCCCCACCTAGGATTGTGGAGGACCAGGTTGACCATGAGGGTGAGTCAGTGCATATGCCACCTCCAGAGGTAGTTGTCCAAGCATTTGAGAGGGTACCCCGTGACACAGGGGACCACATCAGGGAACTTATTCACCTTAACCCACCAGCTTTTTCAAGAGCCACAGGTGGAAGTGAGGTTGAGGCTTTCCTTTTGAGCCTTGAGAGATGCTTTGGATTGCGCCCTTATGGGAGCAATACGAGGGCACGCTTTTCTATCCACTTGTTGAGAGGATCAGAAACTATTTGGTGGAGGACAGAAGAGTTAAAGGGTAATTTGTCTATGGATACCCTCACTTGGGACACCTTTCTAGAGAGATTCAGGGATTTTTACCTATCTGATCACTATAGGCAGCGATGGATTGATGAGTTTCATGACCTTCTACAGAGAGGGCTCACTGTCACACAGTATGAGTGCAAGTTCTTGGAACTTCTACCTTATGTTGACTATATGAGATGAGAAGATCAAGGTCAACCACTTTGTTAGAGGGTTGAATGCATCCATATTAGGTTTAGTGCACATGGCAGCACCCGGGAACCTTTGAGAGGTCGTGGAAAAGGCCTTGATTGCTGAGGAGATTCAGGGTAGGGGACAGGATACACAAGATCGGTCACAAAACCAAAATACCACACCACATAATTTAGGGTATCAGAAAACACATTGGAAAGGGAATAACAACAACAATTAGAACAATAATAGGCATTCCTCAGGATCTTACAAATCCCCTCCATCTCAGCAGCAGTCATATCAGGGACAGAAATAGAAGGCCCCTCAAGGGAAACAGGGCTCCAAGCCCAAAAAGTGGTAGTCACACGCTCCTAGTAAGGACCAGAGGTCACAGGCATCATCGACACCCCCATCTAGGACTCAACAGTCCTTTAGGGGTGGTTATAGTGGTTCTAGCAGGACAGGGGGCTCACAGTATTCTAGACCCTAAGGTACCCAATTTCAGACTCGAGGGCCATGTTATTCTTGTGGTGCCATGGGGCACTTGGCTAGAGAATGCCCTCAAGGGGGTGGTCAGCATACCGTAGCATCAGAGCCCACTATTGGTGATATGGGTAGGTCCCACAGAGTATTTGTAGCGGTTGACAACCGCTAGGTAGAACATCAAGCTACTATAATTGAAACTATAGGTATGATTGGAGGTAACATAGTTACTATTCTATTTGATTCAGGTGCTACATATTCTTTTGTTTCTCCATTGGTTGTGGAGCATTACGGGCTAGTGGTAGCTAGACAAGAAGTTAGTTGGGAGGTAGAGTTAGCCTCAGGTTCTAGAGTACCCGTCACTTCTTTAGTTAAGGATTTCCAAATATAGATTGGTTCCATGACCACCATTTCAGACCTACGTATCACTCCTCTTGGAACCTATGGGATAGTACTTGGCATCGATTGGCTTTTTGCACACAAAGCCAAGATAGACTGCTGACAAAAGAAGGTAGAATGTATAGATGACAATGGTAATGTCATAGTAATCCCAGGGGTTCAGAGGGCAGTATCCATTCATATGATTTCCGCTATGAAGCTTAAGCCGTGCATGCGGAAAGGGTGTTAGTTATTTGCCATCACAATTAGTGATAGGGAGGAGGTAGCAGAAAAGGAAACTTCTATTGATGATCATCCCATGTTATAGGAATTTGCAGATGTGTTTCATTCATAATTACCCGATATGCCTCCCCATAGGGCAGTTGATTTCCATATAGACCTTGTGCCAGGTGCTGCACCAGTATCCAGGGCACCTTACAGAATGTCTCCTAATGAGCTTAATGAGCTCAAGATTCATCTTGAGGAGTTCCTTGAGAAGGGGCACATATGACCTAGTGTCTCTCCTTGGGGTGCACTAGTTATCTTTGTCAAAAAGAAGGATGGATCACTCAGATTGTGCATGGATTAGAGGTAGTGAAACAAATTAATCATTAAGAATCGATATCCACTACCTAGGATTGATGACTTGTTCGATCAATTGTAGGGTGCCCGCGTGTTCTCCAAGATAGATCTTAAATTAGGGTACCATCAGTTGAGAATCGTAGAGAGTGATATCCACAAGATAGCTTTCCAGACTAGATACAGACATTATGAGTTCACAGTTGTGCCTTTTGGTCTTATGAATGCCCCTGCTGTGTTGATGAGCCTCATGAATGGGGTATCTCACACTTTCCTTGAAATATTTATGGTTGTGCTCCTTGATGACATATTGATTTATTCTCATAATGAGGAGGAACACGAGGAGCATTTAAGATAGGTATTACAGTGCTTGAGGGATAATCAGTTGTATGGCAACTTGTCAAAATGTGCCTTTTTCAGAACAGAGGTCCATTATTTAGGCCATGTTATTTGAAGTGATGGGATCTCAGTGGACCCATCTAAGATTGATGCCATTATGAATTGGCCAGCACCAACTTCCGTGATAGAGGTTAGAAGTTTTATGGGTCTCGCAGGATATTACAAGCAGTTTGTACAGGGTTTCTCTAGAGTGGCTCATCCTATCACATCCCTTCAGCGAAAGAGAAAGAAGTTTGAATGGACAGAGAAGTGTGAGAGGGCCTTTTAGGAACTCAAGAAAGCACTTACCAGTGCACCTATTTTAGCAGTGCCAGAGCCTACAATGGACTTTGTAGTTTGCACAGATCCTTCCTTCGATGGTTTGGGGGTAGTACTTATGCAGGATGGGCGAGCTATATCATACGAGTCTAGGAAACTTAAGACTCACGAGCTCAATTACCCTACCCATGACCTTGAGCTTGTGGTAGTAGTGCATGCTTTAGTGTGATGGCGACACTTTCTCTTGGGGCATCATTTTGAGCTTCATTCTGACCACCAGAGTTTATAGTATATATTCACTCAGCCAAACCTTAATTCTAGGTAGAGGAGGTGGATGGAGTTCTTATGTGAGTATGACTTTGATGTCCATTATATCAAGGGGAAGGAGAATGTGGTCGCTGATTCCTTGAGTAGGAGGCGACATGAGTTATCTTCCATGATCACTGGTATGGACTTGAGAGATCGTATACTACACCATTTGCAGGAGGATGCCTTATATTTAGAATTTTGTCAGTTGATCCGATCTCAGAGACCCCTTGTGGGTAGATTTTTAGAGTATTCCTTGGATTTTGATGGACTATTACATCATAGAGGATGCATATATGTACCTTCTTCCAGGGATTTGTGTAATATCATCATGCTAGAGGCTCATAGAGCCCCTTATGTGGCACATCCTAGAGTTAAGAAGATGCATGCTGATTTGAGACAGCTCTATCATTGGCCAGGCATGAGGCAACACATTGCAGACTTAGTAGCCTGGTGTCTTGAATGCCAGAAGGTGAAGGTCGAGCATGGTCATCCTAGAGGGCTCCTTCAGCCTCATGAGGTACCTATGTGGAAGTGGGATGTTATATCCATGAATTTTATAGTTGGTCTCCCTGTGTCATCTCGACGCCACGATGCTATCATGGTGACAGTTGAAAAGTTGATTAAAGTGACTCACTTTTCACCCGTTCGTACCACATTTACAGCCCCAACAGTAGCTTAGTTCTTCTTGAGGAATATAGTCAGACTGCATGGCACTCCTCATAAGATCATTTCTAATAGGGATTCTCTCTTCACATCATCTTTTTGGAGAGAATTACAGGCAGCTTTGGGCACCAGGATCAATTTTAGCACAACTTATCACCCAGAGACAGATGGTCAGACTGAGAGAGTGAATCAAGTTCTCGAGGATATGCTTGGTATGTATGTTATGGATCATCAGGTCAAGTGGGAAGAATATTTGCATTTAGTAGAGTTTGCCTATAATAATGGGCATCATTCATCTTTGGGTATGCCACCGTATCAGACACTTTATGGTAGGCCTTGCAGGACACCTTTGAGTTGGGATAGGATTGAGGACAGAGTTACAATTGGACCACAGCTAGTCCTAGAGATGGAGCAGTAGGTAGCCTTAATTAGGCAGCACCTCCTAGAGGCACATGATCGACAGAAGAAGTATGCTGATGCAAGGAGGATAGATCGGGTATACATGGTTGGAGATAGGGTCTTCTTGAGAGTGCAGCCTCAGAAGAGTCCAATCCATTTTGGAAAGGGCTCTAAGCTTGCACCTTGATTTGTGAGACCATTTGAGATATTGGAAAGGATAGGACCAGTTGCTTATCATCTAGCCTTGCCACCTAGCCTGTCACACATCCATGATGTATTTCATGTTTCTATTTTGAGAAAATATATTTATGATGAGTCTCACGTTATAGATTGGGATGCCTTACAGGTGGAGTCGGATGGGCAGCTAGCGTTGGAGCCTGTTCACATTTTGGCATGCCGGACGCTGGGCCTACGAGGCCGAGAGCTGGACCAGGTTAGGGTCTAGTGGGATTGCTATGATGAGGTTACAGCTTCATGGGAGGACGCAGCACAAATAAGAGCTCAGCATCCCCATATTTTTTATGAACTCCAGGAGGAAGTTCAAGCCTAGGGGGGAGGATGTGAGGCCTCACCCCAAACCCCATTGCAGTTTTCCAGTTTCTGCTTATGATAGATTTAGCATATGATACTTTGCTTTTGATGCACTATAGACATTATGGACTTTATGCTTTATGCCGTGGATTTGATTATTTTGGATGTATGGACACATGATGCTTTATGATGCACCTTATGGACTATATTATGTTTTCTATTATGAACCTTTATTCTAAGACTATTGATTTGGAAACTCACTATGATTATGTTATGGTTATTGATGAGATTTGGATTTATTTGATTTAAATATTAAATTTCAATTTATTGCAATGTGAATTTTACCTTATGATAAATGCTTAAAATGAGAATTATGTGATATTGTGATTTGTAGTAATGAATTAGTATATCGATGATGTCCTTATATTCTGAATATTGCTTATCTCTTTATGACGCATATTTATTTTCTCGGACTACTGATATTTGAATTGAGTGTGCAGGAAAGAAACCATGGTATTTTATCCGGGGATCCAAACAAAGGGATGTGTGAACTCAGTTGAGCCAAGGTTGCGTCTAATGAGAGACAAGACCTCGTTGTTTTGTAATTTTATTCGTAAAATTAATTGGATGAGTGTGAAAGTGTAATCTTTAAATTTATTTCTTAACTTCCTTGTGATTTTTGCCTAAGTGGATATGACATGGCCTAGTGATGTGTAAATTTTGTGTGTGTCAATTGACACTTGTGTTTGTACCAAAGGCCATGACATGTCAGCTTAAGAATGGTTGTCCACCTACCTAGATTAGTACAATGGTGAATCCCCATATGCATACCTTGGGTTGGGAGATGGGAGTGTGGTCACCTCATTGAAATTTCGAAATTACTCTAAGAGTGGACTTTTAGAGGGGTTGTGGAGTGTCTAGGGGTGTTTTGGGGTCATTTTTAGGTAGCCCTCTTATTATAGAAATAGTTAAGGGCCATTTTAACCCTAGGATAGCCTCTAGTTGGCCATGTGACCCTTCCAAAAATTTGATTTCCCATGTTGGACGAAAATCAACTCTTGAGAGGCTTGACTTGGGTAGAACAACTTTCCACATTTGTGTTAGGACATAGTTCACCTTTTTGAAGCTTCCTTTCTTAGTTCTATTTTTGGTATGGTGTAAGAGTGTAGGGAAGAGGGACCAATTAGAGAGATTTTCTTCTCCCCCATGTGCTTGATAGAGGGATTTTTAGTGGGAACTCTCCAAGTTGGAGAGTTTGAACACCCACTCCCTAATTTTAGGGACATTGCTAGAGTTGGAGATCTTGGAAAGAGGGATTTGGCTAAAAGGGAGCTCCTCTACAACTTTCTTCCTTAATCTTGGATCTTAGGTTGGTGGATTTTTATGCACTCCTTTTCTCTCATGCAATAATATGTTCTCTTGCATATGCTTGTTTTTGTGTTATGAGTTTGTTGTAAAAGCCATGAATCTTGTTGTTAATGTATTGTTGAATGTTGTTGCAAAGATTTTCCTTGTTTTTCCTTTGTATGTTTTTTTGTTAATGGGAGTATCAAGACTCACTCACCCTTGGGAGGGAAGAGTAGTATTGGGGGTGGAGGTGTTATGACAGCCCTTGGTGTAGAGTCTCTCCTCAAGGAGGAGAGGGAAAAAGCATGGAGTATGGGCTCCATGAAGCCTCCCTCATTGTTGCTTCATAGGGGGTCATAAGGGTATGTAGCTATTGGTTTGCAAATGTGAAAGAATGTGTTTTGGAAAGCCATGTGAAGGCTGAAATTTTTATGATTTTGGGATGGCCTTCTCCCTTGGGTACTTGGTCCACTTCAACCCAAGTAGGATCCTTGAGAGATCCTTTGTAAAAACCTTTGGATTTGGGAGTTTTATGTAAATGATACAAGTTCTTTGTTGTGATGTTGTATGAGTGTTTTCCCACCTTTGTTTGGTTTCCCAAGCTCAGGGGTGGCCTCATAAGAGGCCTAGGATGGGTGGAGAGCAGCCCATGGTTTCTTGTTTCACCTTGTTTTTTTCTTATTTGCAGATTTGTGGAGATTTAAGTTTCCTAGAAGTTGAAAAGAACTTGGAGGAAAAGAAAATGGAGCTGTTTATGTTTTACCTCATCATGTTTCTTTGTTTTGTAAAGGTCAAGAAGTTTATATATTAGCCATGTATCAAAAGAAATAATGCATTGTAAAGAGCCTTAAAGGCTGAAAATTTTGATTAACTTGTTAGTAGAAAGGAGTTATATGTAAAGAAATGATATTTGTCATCTTTTTGAAGCCCTAACCGTAATTTTGAAATTAGGGTTAGGATTTCAAAAAAAAAAGAAAAAGGCTTTTAGTGGGAACTCATTTTTTTTTAAGTTGAGTGTTATTAACCTTTTTGTATTCACTTTAAAGTAATAAGGAAGTTTACTTTTTATCTATTAATTATTAATTGATAAGTAGAGTTTAGTTTTTTTTGAGAACTAATGTAGATTGATTTTCTTTACGATGGGAAGGATAATATCATTGGAGATTTTTAAATAGGGCAACTTTATTTTAATAGGGGGAAATGTAGTAGATTTATTTATTTATTTTCTTTTATTATCATTGGGATAACTTATAGCAAATTTTAGGGGTGGCTTGCAATACAATTGTTTTATAACCTTCTAAAAAGATTTAGTAAATCAAATTCTTAAAAGGCGGTTTTAAATCTATTAACCGTTTACCTAATCATAAACATTTGAGATAGTAAGAAATTTTGAAATGTTATTCCAACCATTTATTAATAACACGATTAAATTAAAAATTTTAATAATAAATAGGAAGATTTAATTGGTTAATATTTTATGGGGGTAAACTTAATTAAAGTTTTTAGATAAAAACATAAGGACTCCTAATGTTATTTTTATGTGGTCAATATATGTGGCCAGTATACTGACTATTATAAAAATAATGTTATGGAATTCCCTTAACCTAGAGGGTTAATATAACACATAGTCCTTAAGATAGCAAGCATTTAGATTTTCCATCTGACTCTGGAGACTGAGATTAGGGAGACTCTCTCTTTTCTCCACATCATCAAACTCTATTAATAAATAATGGGGATGACACATAAAACCATTAACGTCACTCTGTGCATCTGAAAACTTTAGAAGATGTGTAGGGTTGAGGGAGGTTGACTCTTAGTCATGATTCCCCTTAGACCCTCTTGATAATAATATTACTTTTGAATTTTCACCCTTAACAAAAAAAAAAGTGGTTGCGTTTTTGGGCGCGAAATTTTGGGCATGACAGGGAGATCCCTAGCCTTGTCAAGATCAAATTTGGAAAAAAAGAAATATGGATGCTGATAAGATAAGGGATATGAGGGATATAGGTTAATGGAGGAAATGAAAGCCCGATATGATATGATAGGAAAATATGGATGGAACATGCCCCCATGTATGGAATGCAAGAGGTTCATAGATTACATGTGATGCATGTTTGCCATGTTTTCATCATGGTACTTTCCCAATGCGCCTGTTTGCCCGATTTTCACTAGTGGACAAATATGTTTCTCTTTCTATCTTTTTTTTTTTCTATTTTTTTTTTTACTTTTTAATTTTTTTTTTTTTAAATTCAGAAGATAAAAGACTCGTGATAGGACATGGAAGAAGAAATTGCACATATTTCTCTTCAGATTGTAACCTTTTAATATGTGTTACAATAGATTATGGCTATTGAAGGTATGCTCACAAATGTTGATAGGGTGATGGAAAAGAGGGATAAAATGGATGAAAAGGGACAAGGTAATGGTTTATACAAAGGATTGGACAAGAGGATGGATGGAAGGCTAGAATATATGTGTTGGATAATGGAGGGATTTTGAGAATAATTTATTTTGAGTGGATGAATATGTGTGAAAGAACAACATTGGCATGCACCTTGAGGGGTGATAGACTGATGGAGAAATAAGACATTTCGGATCTGATGGAAGAAAAGTAGATTTTAGATTTGATGGAGGAATGGTTATGAACTTCAGGACATGAGGACCTAAAATGGATTTGGAAGGTTGGAGACGTTTAAATGGATGGATGGAAATTTTGGATGCCAACTTGGATTTTTCTTTGGGATGGTGTGCTTCAAGAAGCTTCTTAGGAATCCACATGGATTTTGATTTTTTATTCTTTTGTGGGCCCTTAGAAAGCATTGTTTCTACAATATATTTAGGAACCCATATTGATTTTGAATTTTAGTTTTCCTCAAGGGGCCTTTGTGGCCTTTTGGACATTTATTTTTCCTTTTGCATCATATTTTTCTTTGTTTTTACATGTTGATTAGACTGGACATGTTGATCCTTGATTGCATGTGGATTTCTCGACTTATGGAACTTATGTTTGGCATCCAACTTGCTTGAAAGGGGAATGTGATTCATGGATGGATAATAATGGTAAGGAGAATTTTTGGATGGGTGGAAGGTTTTCCAAGATGTGTGCCTTTATTGACCTTGATTTAGGAAAGGAGAAGTGGATTGTGAACTAGTGGATGAAGGAATATATGGACCTAATATGAATGGAAGGAGTGAAGGGGATGGTATACATTTGGATTTGGATTTGGAAGGGGTAACAACATATTGAGAATGAGTATTGTTATGGAGGCCATGACCATCATAATTTTCTTTGATATGAAAGGGTTTTAATATACTTTGTTCATGGAGGTCTAACCCTTTGACTTGATAACGCTTTCTTTGACCAGTAGAATACTTTCTAAAAGATGCAAGTCCATTTTGAGGTGGATATGACATGGACAAAAAAATAGGATCATGAAGTAGACCAGACTAGATGGAAGTAGAGGAATCCATGTGAAACACATGGGTTAATGAACAACTTGCATAAATGTGTTGGAATCATGAGGGGGATTAGGAGGAATGATAATATCTTGTGATGGAATAGGTGCAGTGACATGATCATTTGGTACAATAGGATCTTATGGATAAGATGGAGGATTAGGACATGGAGATGAAGGAATTGTAGGATCATGAGGGATGATAGGATCTTGTGGTGGAGATGAAGGTGAAGGGATACTTTGATCTTGACTTTGAAGAGGACCATCATACTCCATTTTAGGGGTGAATTTTTCTTGACTGTAAATGGAATCCTTTGAAAGAATGGGAAGGATGTCATGATATTTCTTAGGAATCGGAAGTGGAAGGTCCATAAGAAATAGAAGGTGAACATTTGAGTCAATTTTAAGGGTGAATTTATAATAAATTTGGATAGAATCATTTGGGAGGATGGTTCGGATGTCATGATCTTGCTCAGGCATCGAAAGTGGAAGGTCAATAAGACTTGGAATGAAACTTTGTTCTTGGAATGAAAGGGGATCAAATTGGATAGATAGACAAGGATAGTGAAATTTTTTGGAGTTTCTAGAAGTATAAGATCTTGGTCAAAAACTACAAAGCTTTGGTCATTCTTGGGTTCTTGATCTTGATTTCCTTTAGGACTTATTTCTTCATTCTTTGCATCATCCTCTTGACATAGGATATAAATTGGAATATGTATGGTGGATTCTTGCAAGGGTTCAATGTTTTTAAATGAGAGAGAAGTATTTTTAATGAGACTCTCTGGAGTAGGTTCATCTAGGAATGGAGCATATGGTGGCATTGCATCTAGGATAGCTGATTCATAAAAGGAATTAACATTGAAATATATTGAGGATAGCCACTGGGAGGTCTCATCACTAGATATTCCATTTGATAGGTGTCAAAGGCTTCTCTTGTGATTACTCAGGGGATGGACTAATTGGAAACATGAAGGCTTCTTGTGGGATAACTTCTTCATAGGAGATAGATGCGTCAACAATTTTATTGTTTTGGAATGGACCCTTGATAGACATGGGTCGATGATTTTGATCTTCCTCAACAATAGAATGATGTCTATGAACCATTTTTTGAATTAAACTCTTGAAAGGTTTAGATTAGTTTCCTAAGGATGACATATTTTCAAATGTGTTTATTTGGGAAATCATCGGTGGTGGATTTGAGGGAATAAGAAGACATTCATTGACTTGTGATGTGATATGAGATATATAGTCAATAGGGTAGGGATATAAGTCCTCTAAAATGTAAGGCTTTGGTTGATTTTGACTTTGAAGATCATCTAGCTGATATTTCAGGTCTTGTACTTGTTGCATGAGGATATTATTTTTTCATTGTTCGTGTGCCAACTCAGGGAAAATTTTTGAATAGACAATAGGGTTGTTGTCATCATAGTAGTTGGGTTCTTGTTCTTCTTCGTATGGGGAAAATGGGTTATCATCTTTCTCTTGTTCCCACAGGGGAGATTGGTTGATGTAAGAAACATCGGGTTGTGTCCTATCCTTTGACCTAGTGAATGGTCCTCCATAGGCTGTATAAGACATAGTGTTGTCCAGATTTTTTGATTAGAACAAGTGATATAAAGAAAACATAAAAGGATAACCTTTGTAGGAGAGTCTGAGTTATGTTTGGAAAAGGGTAATTCTAGGGACAGATGTTCATTGATCTTGATCTCCAAGATTTGGTGATGTAAGAATAGGATTCTTTGACTATTGCCTGGGACAAAGTCACTGATAGAGATTGATGATTTTGAGATAATGGGATCAAGATAATCAAGTCTAAACTTTCAAACTAATAATGTTTAGAAAATAATTATGCTTTCAAAGAATAAATGATCTTTAATGTTTAGATATTCACACAATATTCTTCATGTTTTTCTAGGATAGACACTAATATGTTTACAGGAAATGGGCAGTTTTTTCCAAGGTTTTTAGGTAAAAATAGGCATTTTAGAGCTTCTGGTCTAGAACGAAAAACTTCCACTAGCTGCGGCAAAGTGATAGGTTAACTGTGGTAAAAAATCATGGATTGCGATAATCAAATGCTCAAGTGCAGAAATAAATTGGTCAATTGTGGTAGACTTTTGTCAATTGTGGAAAGATGCAGGAAATTGTGACGAAAGGGAGACCTTCTAAAAAAAAATTTCAAATTGGCTTATCTGCCTAATAAAATTGATTTCTGAAACAAGGTTCTAATTTGCAGAGTAGGTTTGATGTTGACAACCTAGACTTTGACATGTTGGACTCATTTTGATAGTTTTGATGTTTGTTTTGCATTTTTTGAAATTGATCAAAGAACAAGCACAATGGACAATGTCTTTTTTAGTCTAGCACGGGTTTTGATACAAAGACAAACAGGTTAATATGAGGAAAATTTGGATTTCAAATACAATTTTATAGGCCCAATGCTTGAATGTTTGTTATCTCACACAACAAGTGTCACACTACTAGGACACGAAGGTCCACAATGTAGGCACACATATTTTTGTCGTTGCCAGATATTTTTGTCATGGTAGTGAAGATCTCTTTCACTGACACAATACCCTGGAACACATATGTTGGGAATCTTGGGGGGAAATTCTACAGCCCCTTGCACTATAATAAGGTATTCATTTGGAGGTGGTTTAGGTTGGCCTCTATTTTAACAAGGTTGTAGTAGGGTATGTTGTGTCTATCCAATTAGTTTGTACATGTGAGACTCACTTAAGAGCCTAGTTGACCATGCTAGATACTTAGGGATACTTCACCTGATCCAGACTATCATCAAGACACATTTCTCGAGCTTGGCTAGGTATAAAATGGAACTATGGTTTGCGTCTAGTTTATATACCAATCAGAAGCATTACCAATTTAAGGTCATTTTTTGAGGAAGAAGCAGATTCCCTAGACATGCCTTTCTAGAAAGTATAAAGGTTATTAAGCTAACATAAAGTGTGCAAGTGTACCAAGGACTAAAGACACAAGGTTAATCAATTAAACCCCAAAGTTCAAAATGTGAATTAAGCTAATCACCCACACAAGCAAGAATGTTCAATTTTAAAGCCCAAAAGTAGGTGATGATTGCTTGTTTGATTTTAAAGCACCAAATTTGGAAGTTTGTTTTCCTTTGTTCAATTCTTAACAACCACATCAATTTTAAGCACCAATTTGGAAAAGTGAGATTTATGATGTTTGACATACAATATTCTTTTTAAGAACCAAAATGACAAATGACTGAATTTTAGGTTGCTTTGTTAGATCTGATTCCATGTCACAAGATGAAATGACAAGTTAGTACAAAAAAATGTTGCAATCAAAACAAATGTAATCGAGAAATTCTTTTGAAACAATTAATTCTCACAATGGCCCAATTTTCTCTGTTCTTCGTGATTTGTTCAGTCCTGCACAAAAACCAAGAAAAAAAACTTATATTTTAGAAAAAAATTGTGAATTTGAAGAAAATGTAAAATGATTTTGTCAATTGTGAAAATCTTCTAGCGATTGCGGAATACTTTTGGGAATTGCGATAAACTTTTGGCATTTGTGGAAAACTTTTGGCAATTGCGGGAAACTTTTTTCGATTGCAAATTTTTTTTGGGGATTGCGGCAAACTTTTGGTGATTATGGAAAAATTTTGGCGATTGTGGCAAACTTTTTGGCAATTGTGGCAAACTCCTTGGCGATCGCAGACAAATAATAGAAACATAGATTTAAAGATTATAGAAAATGACTGCAAAACCCATAGATCAATTGCGACATTAAACAAGTCGATTGCAAGATAGTTTTGTCAATTGCAGAAAAATACTGACGATTGCGAAATTACAATGATATCAAAAAATTATCAAAAAATAGAATCCTTGGTCATACAGCCGAGGCCAAAAAATCAGGTTTGTTTTTTCAAGTGATTCTTGGGCTATTTGATTCACAGAGGGTTCACCAAAATGTCATGGGATCAAATATGTACCTCCAGCGATATCTCAAGTTAACAAGGGGGGTAGTAGCATTGATTTACTGAGGGGCTTAAACAGTCAAACATACTAAGAAAAAAATTATGAATAATAAAATAATAAGTAATAAAGGAGGTAAACAAATGAATGCAAACCAACAAGGCTTGAATCTTCTATTGTCTCTCTCAACTCTTGAAACGTTGTTTGTATGGTGCTCAGTATTGGTATGGGCAACATCTATGACTTGGAAGCATCAAGACTATGCTATTGAATGTGTGATTGTAAGAGGGATTAATGATTGAACCAAACTGACAGAGTAATGGCGCACGTGAGATTGAAATCCTAGATCCTTCAAATGGTTGTGAAGGGTTGATTATATAGAATATGTAAATGATATGAACGGTTGAGATCAGTCCCATAGATAGGAGGATGAATGGTTGAGATCAAAGGGAACTCGAGAAGCCATGAGTAAACTCCACCTCCTCAACTTGGAGAGAGGAGATAAAGTTTGGTTAACTGAACAACTGATTATGAGTTACCTTTTGAAATTAATAGGTAATTTGGAGTTACCTTTTTGAACTAAAGAGGTGGTTGGAGTTACCCATGTAATCAGAGATCTGATTAAGAGTTATCTTTTTGAACATAAAGAAAAGATTTAATTGAATATTTAATTATTTTTGAAAATAAAGTTTTCAACATGTGAGATACTTGAATTCTTTTTGGTTCAGAATTGAATTATTTAATGAATTTAAATTAATTTAATTAAAATTAATTTGATTAGAAGAATTAATTAATAAGTTTAAATATTTGAATTTAAACTTTAGGAAATTGAATTTAATTAATTAATGAAGATTAATCAATTAAGGTTAATTAATTAAATAAAATTAATTATTTAATTAATTTTGGGGATTTGATTAGATGATTTGGGGAATGAAATTAGAATAAAATAGATGATTAATTAATGATTAAAAACCATTAATTAATAGATGAAAATTAGTGTTTTTAATGTAAAAGTCACACGTATGTCCATTTTAGGGTGTCTACACCCACCCATTGACCTACCAAAAAATCTCTCTAAAATCAAGCATGAAAAGAGAAGAAAATACCAAATGAAACTCATCCACCGGTTGATTAAAGGAACTAGTCTTTCACCATGCCTTCACATATATAGGGGCAGAAATACCAAATTATGAATTAAATGGCCACCCATTCTCAGCATCACGCAAGAGCCATATCAAATCTATAGGGCTATGATTTATATATTTCTAATATAAACCATAATGGGTATTAACACCCATGTTAGCTAGGTTATCTACAACTTGGTTCCCCTCACAGTACTCATGATAAATATGGAGATCTTGGATCCCGTTAATAAGATTCATACATCTCTAATAATATTTTGTATATTCTAACAAGGGGGAAACAACCTTAAGGAAATTTATAATATTTGGAGAATCACTTTCAATCCAAATCTTAGCCAAACCTTTGTCTCTAGCCATTTTCAAACCCAGATAGATAGCCATAGCCTCGGAAAAATGTTTTGTCGTCTCGATGTTTCTTGGTCTACCATGGTGGGAATTTAAGTCAAAAAAAACTTGATAACTATGATATATTAAAAAATAATAGTTTTATTTGGCCTATGTTGGTTAAATGTAATCTCTCTAGTTACATTAAGAGAATGCATGGTTGCAATTATCATCTTTCAATGTTATGGAACGTGGCTACTGGGTGTAAGCCAAAGCACATCTGGGTATTTTCAATTATGTATCTAAGATTTATTTCTTTTGTGTCATGTATTTCCTTAATGACTTTATCAATTACAAAAGGCCCCATGCCATTTTCTAATGCTTCCATACCATTTTCAATACCTTCCTTAGTATCCATAACCTAGAATTCAAAGGGAATAGATATCATTCAAATGTTATCAGACATATAATTTAGAGTGTTGGATTTTAGTATGTGGCTATCATTAGTGTCGGAGTTGAGGAAAGCTACAAAGACTCCATGGGAGACAAGCTTCTAGGCAAGCAATTCAATAACTCTTTGAAGTGTTAGTTCAAGATGATGGAAACCAATATAAAAAAAATTGGATTTTTTTATCTACCAAACTTAATGATCTCCACTATATTCCACATTATTTATTCTATTTAATCATATGTGAGCAATGATAAAATATTTAATATTTTAGATTTGGAGTATATTTTCTCAACATCAGTGTTATTGATTTATCTCTAACCATTTATGGTATGAATATATTTACTCCACCATGAAGATGAACAATTGTTAGTATGAAAAAACACTAATAGGGGGATGACTTAGTGTAAACAAATACTTAAGAAATTTAACCACTGATCTAACAAAGCTAATCCACAACTCAATGAAAAATGCAATTGATAATATCAAATAGAAGTAAACAAAATCATTCATGTACACAAGCATCACATATGAAACATAGATTTTTCATGTAGAAACCCTTGTTAGAAGGAAAAAACCACGGTGGGGATGACACCCACAAATCACCTTACTGCAATAAAAAGTATTTACCCTGTTAGTCCAGCTACAATACCCCTTCTAGGGTTCACCCTGTTAAAAGTGACTAGTACCTTGTTAGAAGTACCAAAAGAATAATTAGATTCTACCTGGTTATAGGATTTCAAACTTCAATAAATAAGCTACCATGTTAAAGTATTTACAATAAATACTTGTTAGGATCTAGCCGATTAAGGGATTTAACCTACAACAAAGGTTAGGAAAACAATAGTGCTAAAATATAGAGATATAGCAATAGATGAAAAATCTAATGACAATTTTACTAACATCAATATATTTGTTATTAATATGCAGAAATATAAAACTAATGAAAGTTAATTACAATTACAAGCATAAATGTTATGCAGAAGATGATAGTAATCACTTATCTCAGAATTTCAAAATCCTTATAAAATGACTTCACATTCAATAGTGTTTATTGTATATGCTTATCATATAAAATGTTTCCACTATATATATAAGGGAGGAGTCATGTTGATAGACATACATGTCTCCACATGTGGAGACATGTCTCCCCACTTTATATGCACTATTTCAATAATTTAAACCCATGTAAAACCGATTCTAATCGGTATTGTAAACATTAATTTAGTCAACCCGATAACAATCGGTGTTGACGTTGAACCTATAGTAGTTAATCCCATTTGGTATTATCGATTTCTCATAATCGATTAACATATAATATATATGTGTGTATTATTCGATTTGACTTAAACTGATATCAATCGGTATGATACATATAAGATTTATTTGTTTTATCATGTATAATATACATTATATATGTATATTGATATATATATTAATATCATTATTATATATATTAATATGCATATATAATGTAGAATAGTATTATCTTATATTGTTTTATCTGAATAACAATATTATCAATTCAGTGATGTTTATTTAATTTAATATTATAAAGAGAAAAAATTAAATATGTATATTAATATATATATATATATATATA
>MU223464.1:2729665-2753489 GCA_018584345.1 Thuja plicata
TCCCCTGCTCTGTTTTGAGGGGTATTGTGAAGTTTAGTTTTAGTATGTGGACAAGCCCTGCGTGGCTCCGTAACAATATTTTTGATGTTGATGTTGATAATAGCTACTTTGGTTATTTATTTTTAAGCAGAACTGATACCTTTGTTTTTGATAGAGGCAAAACTTTAAACTCCTGTGCTAACAGTCAAATCTGCTACAAGCTTAGGCTAGCACCATTAACCTACTGTTAATGTGCTGCTAGTCCCCTGTTCCACGGGCCAGCACCCTCTTGCTGCTTTTTTCTATCAAAAACAATATTATCAATTCAGTGATGTTTATTTAATTCAATATTATAAAGAGAAAAAATTAAATATGTATATTAATATATATAATAGTAATTTCCCTTATTATCATATATATATATATATATAATATTTATTTATTTATTATCTCATAATATAAAGATCATTTTATCTGATCGAAGCTATAAACATCAATAAACAGTAACAATGATCTATAGAATGGAATTGATTTCCTATGAGATGCTTTCTAGTTCATTTCTCTCTAATGTTGTACTTATATCAACTTCTTCAAATTTTTATCACTGCACTTCAAACTACAATTGCAGCGCTAAATCACATGATTTAGCTCTCTTTATAAATTTTGTTCTTAAGTGGTTTAAGACCTAAAAAATATCTATCCAAGTTGACACAAAATAATTATCCATCTCCTAGAAATCAGTTTCAATCATACCTAATATGTCATCCCAAAATGTAATATACATTTTCATAAATGATAGCCGACCTTAGATACATTGTCTTAACTGATTCATCATGAAATTTTGATAGGTGACCCAGTAGGTACACTTTCTTCCATCTCAAAAACATAATTAATTCAAAAAATCCAACTAGATGTCACAATCAGAACCATGCCTTACTCATACCATATGAATGTCTCCTCTAAGATCACATCTTCTATTTTTCTCTGTAACTCGACCGCTACAAATTTGACAGATTGAAATTGTTCTTCATATACACCTCATGTACACCAATCAACATAGTTAACAGTATCCGCCTTTATTGATCATGTACATATCATACCGATCACTCCAATCATATGAACTAAACATGTTTCCATCAATGAAAACCAATTATGTATCTTCATATGAACGATCTTCAGATCCCCTCTAACTTTACCATAATTCCAACAATCTCTTCTTTTGGCATTGATGGAAAAAACTTTGTATAATCAACTTTTTATAAGCTCAAAATTATACCATGCATAACTTTGTAATTATTGAAATTCATACATACTTAGTATCTTTCAAATCATACTCCCCCTTACACTATTCATAGTATCATATTTATCTCCACATACACATCTATCTCCCCCTTTTTGTCAACAAAGAAAAAGGATTACAAGTACATACGAGAATTATATTTTGTCAAAGACATCCTTGAAAAGTGTCTTTAATGAGTCCAATGAATTTTCCCATGACTCTTGTAAGTGTTCCATGTATAGAATCTATCGATTTATTACCAAATCTAACCCTTCCATATCATTCAAATTACTCACCTTTGGTAGACCTAGTATTATTTCTACATCACTCACTTTTTGTTGCATAAGATCTATGGTGGGAGCTAAGTAGGTCTATGACACCATAAGTGGTATAAATATTTTATCTATCTCTTCCTACAGCTACATCATGTTGTATGAAATCATTTTGACCTTATCATTGTATGCCTAAACTAAACTATTAAGGGGATCAAACTTTTCAACCAAAATATTAAGCTCTTGTTGAGCTTCCTCTCTCCTCTTCTCTAGATCCTTTGTAAAAGGTGTAAACTTGGACACTTTTACATGTAACTATCATATGTCCAGAAGGATATCCTTTACTTTTTTTACTATAAATTCAAGTGGCTATTTATCTAATGAGATAATCCCTTTCAAATTTTTAGTTTGTTTCTTCTTGTACTCTTTCATTTCCAATTTCATAGGTGCATTCACTAAGATAGGTACTTGATCAGAAACAACTTTGACCAAAATATCTAGTTTATCAATAGTTTATCTTGGTTGTCAAATTGCACATGAGATACTAGATTACTAATTATGCTCCTTTATCCTTTTAGTACACTGACCTTCTTCTTCTATCCCTGTAATCTGTCTCTTTCTACTTTCTCTCTAAGTTTCTCTGACATCTTCATCAATATTTTTCTCTCAAATTTTCTGTCATGTTACTTCCTCTCTAGTCCGATCACTTGGTACATCCACTTCAGTTTGAGTATTAATTTTCTATATTTAGTCATGTATATTAGAGTTAACATTATCTTTTACATCATTTCTCTCTTTAGCTTTAGTATCTTGATCTTTTTCCTTCTTCTAGTGATTTGTCCTTGGTTCCTATCTCTTTTTTTAATAAATTTTTCCATAACTCCATAGTATCATCTCTTACCAAATTTTTTTCTCCAATGAGAATCGTTGTTACTCTATTTCTTTTCTTGAATTCTCCTCTCATTTTTTTGACCTTTACCTTCACATCTTCAGTTCATAGTTCCAATTGCAATAATGCTTTTTTTTCTCCAATGAGAATCCTTGTTACTCTATTCTTTTCTTGAATGCTCCTCTCATTTTTTTGACCTTTACCTTCACATCTTTAGTTTATAGTTCCGGTTACAATAGTGCAAGTTCTTGTTCCATCATTACTCTATCAACATTTAAAGCTTCTCTCTATATCTTTTCAACTTCCTTAAGCAATTCCTTATTTATTTCCTTGTATATCTCACTAGGTGTTTTGCGAAAAGAATGTAGACTCTCTACAACAACATTTTTTATCTTCCTCTTGTCTTCAGTGAAACATGTGTCTAAACACTTCACCACATTTTTCAGTCTTTGATTCTCCTTAGAATATTTAATTATGCTATCAATTGGAATAACATTAAAAAGTTTTAAAGATTTCATAGTAGGTTTTCCCACTACAGAGAACTTCTTTCCACTAGCTCTTTATTCTTGTTGTTCCTTATTAGACTCAGTTTCAAGTTATTCTGTCTCAAGTTTGTTCTTACTTAATTTATTTCCTTTTGAATCTTTGTAGCCAGAGGTATTCTCTTTCTTCGTTGTATAAGATTTCTGAATAGTCACAAGTGACTTCTTTTGTGGCTTAGTCACAGTAGGAGTAGTAGATTGTGTTTGTTTTAATTTATAAGTCCTAGTTATTCTATGAGGTGTGACTTCTTGAACTTTAGCTTCTGTTTTCTTCTCTCTAATAGTAGAAAATGTGCCTGCCTTCTCACTTTCCATTTTATTCCTAAGATTATTCATTATATCTTGTGTTATGCCACTCATTCTAGTTAGATTTTCAATTTTTTTTCTTACTTTTCTTTGGATTACTGGTGCCTTTAGTTCACTGTAAGTTCTCAATGATAACTCCTCAAATGTTCCAAATCTAGGTGTAGATGTATCAATAGGTTTAAAAAAAAAATGCATGAGAATGTAAAGTAACTAAGTTACCATCTACTTCATAACCCATAGTTGCTACTGAAGAAGTTCTAGGTTGTACTTCCTACAACATACATGTATCTGTATCTACTAGAAAACAAATATCATCCTTGTAATTTTCAAATATATTTTTTAGAATTATCTCTCTTAAGTGCAATTTTCCTTAAAAATATTTAAAGTATCCCCTCACAATAGTAATAAAATTATCTCCTAAAGTCCTGATGCATTGTTTAATTTTCATAATTACCGGTTGATGTTTTATCCATGCAATAGGACCTATGCCTAGAAATTGATTCTGCATCTATACAAAAACATACATACCAGGATTAAACCATACTTGAATGATTTCTTCTTATCTATCTTTCTCTTCTCAATGTTCACAAAAAATTAGCTCCTCAATATTTCACATAAGTCATACTTTTCATCCTCTTTCACCATTATCTATGCAACATGAATTCCTCCACCAGGTACACTATTCAACCGACTGGAGTGATATTCTCTCTATTCAACCACCATTGAAGAAAATGTCACTTCTTTGTCTTCAATATATTTGATAGTCATTTCTCAGTGATCTTGTTTAGATTTGGTCAAAAGAGTAACCAAACTAGCAGTAATAATTCATAGAGTTGGTGCCTCACGAGTCGCATAGAATCCAGTAATATGATTAATTAATTTTTGTGATCTTGTGAGGTTTTTCCAACCAAATAAAATGATTGTGGACTCTTCTAAACAAATACCTTATCGACTCTGGATGAAAATCATCATTTATCTCGGCCACATATGTAAAACATTTATGCACCAAATGCATATGCTCATCCTCCACCTTTTCATCATTGCTGAGAGTAAGGAACTCATTATAGATTACATTAGCTCCACGTTCTTCCAGCTTGGAGTATATGAATGAATGAATGTCTTTAGCTAGAAATAAACCATAGGGTATTGATGATAGGGCACCCATAGGATCATTCTCGTAATCCTTCAATGGATGTAGCTTTAATATGGGTCTTGGATCATCCAAAACATTAATCATCATGGGAGTATCCATAATGACAATTTTTTTTTCTCTTCGCAGTAACACTCCTATAGAATCTTCACTCAATATGCAATACCATCCAATTTCACTGATAGGTGTTCTTTGACAACCAATACAATTCACACTCATTCACTAATAGGGGTACTTTGGGATTTTTTATTTTAGTGCTCCCCCCAAGTCATAACATACTTAGTTCACCAATGTATTTTCCACACTTCCTGAATCGGTGGAGTTCTTGGGAAAACTAAGAAGATTTCAATTCACATTTCTTCACTCATGTCTTTTTCATTTCACTTATGACTTCCTCAGCATCAAAATTTATCTCACCTTTATCATTTGCATAATTGTTCATAGGTTCGCCTCTAATATACTTTCTTTCTCTACATGATCTAGCAAGAAGACCCACTTTATTACAGACACAACAAGCCATACTCATTTTATTCCAAGGTCCAACATTTCCTCTATCTGACCTTAATATATAATTTATAACCATATGTCCATTATTGTGATAGATAGAACATGTAACATCTCACCGATTACCCTGATTATAATATCTTTGACTGTTGTAATCATATGACCACTGACTGTTGATTCTTTGTCTGCACTCATTATCTTTATGCCCACACTTATTTCAGTAATAACAAGTCTAGGTCTAACATTAGGAACAATAGGTTTAAACCAACATACATTAGCAGTATTTCCTTATGAAAATTAAAACATGCCATTTTATACCTTCTCTTACCAATATTATTGATCACCTTGGGTGTTAATTTGTCTCCTACATTGATGTCATTAGTGCTAGATGATTCATGAGTTTCGATGTTTCAAAAACCTAAAACTTTTTTCTCTCCATTCCCCCTTTTCCTAGCAGGTTGTTCATCAATTTTAGCATAACTCTTATTGAATTTCTCTACTAGTTAATTTTTTGTTTTAAGATCTTCTTTTAGCTTATCATATTCTTTCATCAATCCCTCACTATCTCTTGAGATGTCAGTATTTTCTTCATTAGTGTCATGTACGTGTTCATTCAATGCATCAAATTCTTGCTCCAATCTGAATAGTTTCTCAAACTTTTTAGTTAGAATTTCATCTTTAGTCTTTAGGGAATCTTCAAAAGTTTTCTTTTCATCCTCAGAAGCTCTTCTTCCTTCAATATCTTCACATGTCTTGACAGACTGAATTTCAAGCTCACTTTTCATATTAGCCACCTCATCTTTAAGTCCATTGTTCTTATCCATCTGATTTGCAATTACTTTCCCAAATTCTTTAGACACACTTCCTCGAGATAGTTTCTCAATGGAATCTTTAATTTCCATCAATTTCTCTATGAGTTCTCTTCTTTTTTCAATGGATGGCCTAAGATTTTCCTTTAGTTCCTTGATTACCCTATTTGCATCATCAACCTTCTTCTCATACCTATAACTCTCCATGTTGGTTATTAGGGATCTTTTCATCAAGCAGTTAAGATAAATAAAAAGAGGAACAACACTCTAATTTACCAATTGTTAGTATGAACAAGAACTGATGCGGGGGGGGGGGGGGGGGGGNGGTAAATCAGTGTAAAAAAAGACTTAATAAATTTCACCACCTATCAAACAAAGCTAATCAACAACTTCCAAGTAATGAAACATGCAACTGATAATATCAAATAGAAGTAAACAACATTATGAATTCATACAATAATCACATATGAAACACAATTTTTTCATGCATGGAAACCCTTGTTAGAGGGAAAAACCATGGTGGGGATGACACTCACAAATCACCTTACTGCGGTAAAAAGTTTTTTCCCTGTTAGGAGCTACAATGACCTTTCTGGGGATCACCATGTCAAAAGTGACTAGTACCTTGTTAGAAGTACCAACAGACATGTTAGACTCTACCTTTTTAGAATATTTCAAACTTAGATAAATAATTTACTCTGTTAAAGGATTTACAATAAAAACCTATTAGGATCTACACAATTAAGGGATTTTACCTGCTACAACTATTAGGAAAATAACATTAATAATGACATGTAGAATGACATTGATTTCCTATCAGATGTTTTCTCCTCCTTTTCTCTCTAACGTTACATTGATATTTTATTTTTCAACCTCTCACAAGTTCACTTCAAAATACAATACCAATCCTAGATCACACGATTTATCTCTTCTTATATAATGTGTTCTTAAGTGGTTTCAAAACTAAAATATTTCCATCAAATTCAACACAAAATAGTTATCAACCTCCTTGAAATCAACATCAATCATACCTAATACATCATCCCAAAATATAATATACATTTTCATAAATGATAGCCAACCTGAGATCCATAGTCATAACTGATTCATCATGAAATTCTAATCGGTGACCTAATAGGCCACTATCTTCCACATCAAAAAAATAATTCATTCAAAACATTGAATTAGCTATTGTGATCAGAACCATTCCTTCATCCTACCATTAAAATATCTCCTCTATGATCGCATCTTCTGATTTTATCTCTTACATGACCGCTACCAATTTAACGGATTGAAAATGTTCTTCCTATACACCTATTGTACACCAATCAACATAGTTAACTGTATATGCCTTTGTTGATCATGTATAGATTGTACCAATCGATCCAATCATATGAATTGAACATTTTCCCATCAATGCAAACAAATTATGTATCTACATATGACCGATCTTCATATCTCCTCCAAAAACTACCATAATGCCAACAACAATATGTGCCATCTTTACTGAATACATAATTTTTATAGCTAATAAATTAGAATCCACCTTATTCCCAAGATGATTAGGTGTTACTAAAGAATATAGGAACAAAGGAAATATAATGCATGGTTGTTAAATTTTGGAATTTAACATTAAATACATTTTAGGAAATGTGATATTTGTAATCTTTAGTTTTTCCAATTTTAAACTAGCGAAGAAGAAGGAAACAATGGGTGACTTGCAATATTGTCTAGGTTTTCATAGTAGATGACATTTATTGTGTTACATCGAGCTATGATCTCATCACATCTTAAATATTTCACATTTTCCCAACACAACAATTTTAACTGGCACATTCAAAGTGTTTGATTGCATAAATAGTTTGGTTAGGTTGGTCATGCGAGCTCTTTGAATTCATTTTTTTGCCATAAAATTTCTCATTTTTAGTTTCCTAATTATCGTTTGAATTTTTTATAAAAGAGATTTGAACTCAATTTTATTATTAGTATAATAATTGTGATTATAACATCTAGTTTTACAATATATTTATACTATATATAATAAATAATTAGTATATGAGTAAATTTTTTAAAAAAAAACTAAATGTTGATAAAGGTAGATCTATACTTGAAACAATGAAAGTTTATGAATGATATATAAAATAAGATGAATATATATTTATACAAAAATTCCCACCCATAAACACCTCATTCCCCCACCACTAATCCTGGATGGCTAAACCTAATTTTTTATGCCTCCGCCAATAGGAATCCTAGTCGACTAGGAGGGACTAGCATAATTAGAGTTGTAAAAGGTAATCTAATGTTGGCCTACATGGAAAATATTGAAATTTAGAACTCAAATTTTGGTAAGGTGACACCAAATTTTGATGGTATATTGTGTGATCAAAATGAGACACGCTTCTATAAACCATTACACTTGAGAGAATCCATGAAGAGGAAGTCTCAAGAAGCATGTTATAACTTCCTATCCATAAGAATGAGGGGAGACTGGGAATGTATCAATGAAATCTAGGAAATATTCCCCCATTATGAGATTGAGCATTTTTAACATCTTTTTACAATCAACAAGAGTAGTCTTTGTTTCATCAGCAGCTCTATAGTGTGGTACTAAGGATTCAGCGGTAAGTATATTTATAGACATAGAATTATCCCCTCTAATGGAAACCTTGACATCATTGAAGGGAAAATCTATACATTGATGGTAGGTAGAGGGAATCACTTGCATATCATGGATCCATGGTCTCCCTAGCAATATTTTTTAAGCAAGGGGAATATCAAGAACTTGAAAAAAAACATCTTTTCCACTAGACTAACCCAAATAGGTAACACAACCAATCCTTTGGAAGACCTTTCAACTTCATCATAGGCTTTAATAGTAATCTTCCTTCTTGGATCAATGGTGAGCTCTGACAATCGCAACTACTTAATCACACTGAAAGAACAAATATTTAACCCAGCGCCATTATCTACCAACACATGTTTGACTCAGGTTTGGTAGATTTAGATTTTAATATATAGGGAAAGGTTATGAGGATGAATTAAATACCTATCATCTTCTTCAAGAAATGAAAGGTAATGCGGAGAAGAAATATGATTAACCATGGTAAAAAATTTATCAGTATAATATATCTTTGGGAACATTTTTTTTTTGTAAAGATTTCACTAATATCTCCTTGTATATAGGTTGTAACTCTAGCAACTCAAAGATTGAGATATGGGCTAGAGTATGTTGAATTTGATCTACTAGAATTTAGTTTGACTTGCTTGAAGTAGAGGATTTCTTGGAAGAGGATATCAATTTCTTAGGATTAGATTTCTTGGAAGAATTAGGACCTCTGAGCATAACCTTGGGTTTACTCCTAGTGACAACATTTAGACTTTCTCTATGTGAAGGAGAGTGGACACCTCTAAGTAGGATCATGTGGTTACACTCATTGTAAGATTGGGATTGTGTGGATGAGCCAACACCTCTTAAGGTAAACTTAGGTGTCTCATCGATATCTAAATCATAGTTGGGTCCATTAGGTCTTACCATGATAACATTTTCAATCATAGGTTCAAGTATATTGATAACGTTTTCACTATTCGTATAATTATAGTTGATCTTAGCTCCCTAATCTATTTTTTATGTTTCTCCTTTTTCATACTTAGGGATTGGTTCTTTAAAGGCCCTATGATCAGAGTTATTAACAAGACCATCCACTCCAACTTTTCCATCTTCAATAATATCGTGAATGACATGTTACAAATTTACATAATTTTTGGTCTTATGTCCTTTGTTCTTATGATAATCACAATAATTATTGTCATTCCACCACTTAGGTTTCACTTCCAGCTCATATGGTTTAGCATATTTAGGTAGTATGATAATCTTGTTGTCAAGTAAAGTCTTAAGTATCACATCATATGAATCTCCATAGGGAGTAAAATCACATTTAAGCCTAGGTGCCCATGAAGATTTATCCTTATAAGGGTAAAAGCACAATAATCTATCTCCTTTTAAGCTAACTTGTTTGACTCAGCTCAGTTAGACTCGGCCCAGTTTGACTCGACCTAGTACAACTCGGCCCAGTTCAACATGGCTGAGTCAATGTGGCACCGAATGGTGCCTATGTGGCCAAGTCAGCTCGTGCATGAGCCAATGGGAGGGCTAGTAGGACTTTTTCAAGTCCGACTGGGCCGAGTCTACCTAGGTGGCATGCCATGTGGTAGCCAAGCCTCTAAAAACATAAAAAATCAAAAAGTTTGCACTTCTATTTTTTTTTCTCTGCTTAAACTAGACAATGTCAAAAATCTAAAAGTACCCTTTTCTAGATCTCAGAACTACGATTCTTGACATATAAATTTTATATTGTTTCAACTACAAAAAATTGAACAAATTTGTTAAAAACTACATGTAGGTTATTAAAGCTTTCAGAAGTTGTTGGTTTGAATAATATAAAAAAATTCTAAATCGATTCTGAAATTTTTTAAAATCATATATGGCACTAGAGAAGAGATTCCTCTTCAATAATATGTAATTTATTTGTTTTTTGGTATAGTTTTGATAGGGGAAAAATGGCGGGAGACAAAACTGTTGATTTCAAGTAAGTCCGACTTTCAATACTTATAATGGGAAAACTATACATCGAAAACACTTCTTTATATTTTTTTTACACTACCTATGCATGTCATCTAAAACATATTCTAAAATTGGAGGGAAAAATAATGTTTTAATTATAGTGATTTGGTGGGAAGTAAACTCCCTGATTTACAATATTTTTCAGAAAATGAAAAATTGACAAAAAAGTTCAAAAAACATATTAATTTTGGTTCAAATTTTTTTAAAAAAATTATAGGTATATAATTCATCCTATTTGACACATTTCATTAGTCTACATCATCTTCAAATTCTCAATAGAAATTTGACTTTTATGCCCTTGAAGTTTTACGGTTTTGGTGATGTTAACACTTTCCTTTGTAAAAGGGTACGAGATTATTGTTCTTTTACCCATAAGAATCATTAGATCTTGCAGTTTGTTGTTGTTTGGTTGTTAGGATAGCCCTAGCCAAGTTGAAAATTGGCTCTTTAGTCTTAGGCTCATCAACAACACCATCATTGACCACATGCTTGTTCTTATTCCAAGGTTTATTCTTATCTTTGGTGTGTCCATTACCATTTGTAGACTTATCCTTGCTCCATTTGATCTCACCCTTTTTGACCAAAACATCCTCTATTCGAAAAACACTTTCAATCATATCGTTAAAAGTGAAAAATAATTTATTTATAAGGTCATAATACAACTTGGGTATGAGATTATTAACAAAGATATAAATCTTCTCATTTTTTGTCCAAGTTGGCGTAGGTATCTTGAGTGTATCTTTCTCCATATTTTCAAGAATGTAACAAAAGGTTCACTTTGTTTTTGTATGATGTTGCATAGGTCAAGCATTGTCACATGGTGCTGAATATTATAAGAGTATTTTTTGAATAAACCTTTGCACTAACTCATCAAAAGACTTGAGTGGAGGTGTGATTTTTATGAAGAGATCCATATCTTGGCCATTTAGACTCCTAGGAAAGAGTCTCATAAGATAAGTGGCATCATGTGTAAATTCTATACACAAAGCATAGTATTATCAAACATAGTCATTCTTCAAAACATTTATTTCCTTTTGGCCAACTTCCAAATGTGAGGGTTCTCTTCTTCAAATAAATCCATAAACATCAAATTCACGGGGGAGTTTCAACCCTCTAGAAGCCAAGTGCATGAAATATTGATCACTATTTTGTTGGAATGATTTTAACATTAGTCTTTGATAACAGTGGTCTTGTGGAAATTTTAGGAGATCTTCTTCATTAATTTCATGCTCTACATTATTGTCATGTTGAGAGTTAACCCTAGAATATGAAGATCTTGGAGGTGAATCAAATCCATTGTGTTGTGGCCTTGGGGAAATCAAATCCACAGTGGGTGCCAAAAATGTGTGATAAAAATGTGACACACTTCTATAAACCATTACACTTAGATAATACATGAAGAGTAAGTCCCAAGAAGCATCTTACAGCTTTCTATCCATAGCATACAAGAATCATGTAGATAATGATGGTGGCGCTCAGATGAACCTAATAAGAAAGATACCTAAAAGGTACACCATAGAATGGAAGATTCAAATGATAATGCAAAGTAATCTAAGATGAGATGCAAGATCTAAGATAAAAATGGTATGAAATAAATGCAAGGAAAGTAGATCTAAACTAGATGAATTAAGCTAGATGCAAGAAAGTACATAACAAAGCTAAATGGTAATTCAATTCTCCAATGATACCAAGATACAATATGAGCTAGAATTCTTCAAGATTAAAGAACTCCAAGATCTCATAAAGTGAAAGATTCAAGAGCTCCAAGATTTCCAATTAAAATTCGCAAGATCTCCAAAAACTATCTTTGTTAATTTTTCCTAGCTTACCCAAGAATGAGGAGAGAGCTTCCTTTTATAGGAGATTAGAAATGAGTGGATGGTCAAGATTAAGCTCGGAAAAAAGAAATGAGAAATGGTGGAGATTAAATATTGGTTGATCTATGTGCTCATATATTAAAGGGGAAAAATCAAAGGCTAAGATTAAGAGGTAAAACAATGAGTGGTTGAGATAAAGAGGCAAAAGCCTTTTTCAAAAGATTTCATCTCATTGGAAACTGCACTTTTCTTATTATTATTTATTTTCTTGTTTTATGTGCACTTAGGATAAAGGGGTTTCTATTATTTAATTCAAAGAATTTAAATTTAATTAAAAGGGAGCATTTTCCTTTAATTAAATAAATCGTAGGATAAAGTGGTCAAACTTTAGGATATAATCAAATAAATGATCAAGTGGTGATTTGATCAAGAAAGTAAGAGATTAAATAAACATGCAAAATTTATGAAGCATAAGATATTGTCTAGTATTTAAATTTTAATGTTTGGAAAGGGGATCATAGTCTACTAGACCATTTTTGGGTGATTACACATATCTCTCACTAAAGACAAAGAGATACAAAATATCATCATTTAAGGGCACTTCAAAAGTGTAAGCATGATACTTCATGGGGAAGAATCCATGGGTTGGCCCTTGAAAGATATCATTTCTAAATTTCACTACATCCTATCCACCATGGAACACATCATATTTACTCACACCCTCAAGCAAGGCAACAAGTTGGAAAAAAAACCCAACAAAAACAGGTCCCTTCATCACTTCTCTACAAACATGGACTTCCTTGTATGATCTCTCAAGGGATGTTCATGACGTAATCTAGGATGACAAAATCAATCATGAAACCTAAATATTCATATACTCCCATTTTATTTTTGGCTTTTCCCATTATATTATTCAATAATGTTTTGATGCGAAGTACAGATTTTAGGAAATAAGATTTCCTTTCTTTTTAGCACCAAGACTTTTCCTCATTTCTATTCTACCTCGTATCGCTACTTCTAGGATACTACTAATGTTTGTGGTCACTAAGTTTCTTGGCTTGCCCTAGTGGGGATTTAACCCAAAAAAAGCATGATAACTATGATAGCTTAAAAAATAATAGGGTCATTTGGCCTATGTTAGTTAAAGTTAATCTGTGTAGTTTCATTAAGGGGATGCATGGCTTCAATTTTCATCTTTCTAAGAAAAATGATTTTTTCTTAAGACAAGGGAAAAGTTTTCATTGATAGGACCCCTTTCAATGTGTCTATGGAGTATATTGTGGCTACTATTAAGCTTCTAGTGGTTGCTGTGACACTCCCCAAAAAACCTCAAGACCACTACAAAGAGGATTTCAAAATATTTTTAATGGCTAGGGATAAAATATCTTGTTTGTAGAACAACTTATGTAGGGAGGATCTCTAGGGAAATGAAAAAGATGTAGCATTATTCCTGATGAAGTATATCATGCTAGATCTAATACGATAAAAAGATTACACTCTTAGTTTATTCCTATATATCATTTAAGACATGGACTTATGTTGAATCTTTCATTTTGGATTTTGTTGTTAATGTAGATAATGTAGGTCATAGTTAAATATGTATTGTTAGTGATGTATAAGAAATATTTTAATTGATATTCAAACATTAATACATCTAAGTGACACCTTTAATTGCAATCCCTGTGTATAATATTAAAATCCTTTAGCTCACTATTTAGAAGCTAATAATAACATTCTAAAAGGATTGATGGAAGAATATACTCTAAAATTCACAAGTGCATACACTTTAAATTTTTACATAACATACTAGAACTATAAATATTTTTAAATGATATAAATTTATAACCCTAAAATTCTATAACATCATTCAAATATTAATGTGTATATTCCATGTGATCCTTTCATATATATATATATATATATATATATATATATATATATTGTTAAGAATTGCAGTTAAATCATTGGTATATTTCCTATTTTGTGTATTTTCTTTGTTGTTTGGTTTCTTTTTCCTTTTTGGTTATAAGTAGGCTACTAGGTCCTTGATGTTTTTTTCTAGACATCATTTTTATTAAAAAAAGGGTTATAGACCTCCCTTCAAACCCTATTTGATCCTTAGAAAAAAAGCTACACTTAAATCATGTAGAAATTAATTTATATATGAATGTAATAAAATGAAAAAATCATATACACATATGGATTTCTAAAGTTACATATGTTTTTAACTCTTTAGGTTTCAGGTCCTTGTGAAACCTGCTGAACTTTATTACTTTGGAAAGGTTTCGGGTCCTTGTAAAACATGTTTTTACTTAATCAGAACATATATGAATATAATATAACAAAAAGGTGTAACATTCAACCTCCTTACTAAAAAGGGGAAGCAAAGCAAGATCAAGGAGAAAGGAAAAGGAATAGATCCTCAAGATCTGGATGAGGATAAGAAGAGCCATGACCCTCCCCAAGTTTTGGCCAGATTCACTATGGCCACCATGGACCTATCCAAGAAGAATTTGTTCGAAGATAAGACTGCGAACTCACAGAACACATCCCCATTGTCTGCGAACCCCCAGGTGATGGCGGAGGAACCTAAGGGGGAGGAGAATACCAAAATTGAGACCCCGGAGGTTAAGGAAATGGTGACCAAGATTCTTCGAACCATGGTGAATGAAATAACCCATATCCAGAATGATGTTAAAACTCTTCAGGCTTCCTCCCTGGACTCGATTTCTAAAATGGATCTGAGAGAGGTCAAGGATGAAATAAAAAATCTAGATGAAAGCTTCAACAAGGTTGCTGGGTTCGCGGTTAAGGTTATGCACTCAGCGGCTACCACTCTCCAGCTTCTATAGTTGGTGAAGGGGTCTACCCAGGAGGAAGAACATAAGAATGAGAAGCTATTCCAATTCCTTGTGGAGGATTGGCTCAAGCTGTTGCTGGACAATGGGGGTAAAGTCCCCAATTAACCTTCTCCTTTATCCATGCTTTGTTTTGTTATTGATTTCTTGTGGCTGGCCATTGCGGGCCTTGTTGTGTTTCTGATAAACTTTTACATTGGGTTTAGACTTAATTACCTTACTATTATAAGTAATTCCTGCTTCTATGTTAACTACTTTGAAACTTACTTACACAGAATGGTTACCAACTTCAAGGTGAATTTGGGGTCTGTTAGGAATCACTCTTGCTACTGGTTTAGTTTTAACTACTTTATTATTAGCCTTAATTCCTGCTTAAATGTTAATTACTTAGATACTTACTTTCACAAACTGGTTACCAGCTTCAAGGTGAAGCTGAGGTCTGTTAGGGAGTGCAGGCTAGTTACCAGCTCCATGGTGGAGTTGGGGCATGTTAGTTTTATTTTCTAGTTTTTGATGTTGAAAAAGGGTATTGGGTGAGAGTATTTTGACCTGTGTGCTATGTTGGTTCTCTGTTGGTAGTTTGCACTTTTCATGCTGGCTATGTCTATTCAGGTCAGCCCCCTTGTCTTGGTATCTTTTTTAATCAAAAACATTCAACCTCCTTAGAGAGGTAAGACAACTAACATATATGAGTGTAATATAACAAAAAGGTGTAACATTAAACCTCCTTAGAGAGATAAGACAAGGCTCATTTTCACCTCACCTTTAAGTAATATAAATAGATATCGAATATGAACCCCATAAAATTTCATTGTGGATATCCAAATATGAGAAAATTAATTTGAAAAAAATGAATGAAATTTTTTCCTTCAACTATTGAAGATGGTGCATTTCAACTTATACTCAAATGAGCCAAATCTAATTAATTAGAATAGTAGGTACAACCATCTTTCTCTCCAACCACTATCACTTCTATAGCAATATATATTAGAAGCTCAAAACATGTGGATAATTGTGTTCTCTATCATATGACATTCAAACTAGAGATGGCTTACTAATGTGAGATTTTATTAGACTTCTTTGAAGTGACTTGACCTAGTCTACTTTTGGGTAGATTTTGAATTGTTTCTCTATCATATTCTATACCAAACCATTTGAAAAAATACACTTAAATAATGTAGAAACTAATGTATGTAAAAATATAATGAAAATTAATTATATACATATATGCATTGCTAAAGTTACAATTCAATCACATCACAAAGAAACTAACATATATCAATGTAAAGTTGGAAAGTTGACTCCCAGGGAGTATATGGCTTATTTTTTGTTGTCATTATGGCAACAAAGTCATATGAAGTGCAAATTGACTAAGTGCAGAAAACAAAACAGAATTGTGACTTGCAGTCGATCAGGGCATCAATGCACGTGCGTATGACTACATCAGGATATGCACGTTCAGACTTAATCTCTATGGTATATTATTATGCTTACCCTATACACGCATGGTACGAAATGGCAGTATAGACAAGTTACAGAAAGAACAAGTACACTAGCAGTTTAGAATATAGTGTATGAAGCCAACTTCATGATTTTGATTAGCATGTAATCTTTTGTTATGTAAAGGCTAAGCGCCTATTGTCTTAAGTTTGTAATCATATATTAAAAATTTTTGTAAACACACTTAAGCCAATTTGTTTGAAAGCATTGTGTATTATGTTTTTGGGCCGACTAAGGTCTTGTTTATAGTCATGTCTATTCAGGCATAAAGATATATATATGTAATGCAAAGATACATTTGAAGTGTCATCGAAATAGTTAGAGAAGATGTATAGCAGAGGAGTATGAAGATATTAGTATGAGATAGAGCCCTTAAAGAAGTTAAGAGAATAAGCGCATAACTGGAACTGATCAGACATCTGTGTCACATACAACAGTTCACTTTTGGATATAGTGCATATCTATTCTCATGAGGTTGTAGCCTTCTTTCTCTTTGAGCAGTGAGCTCTTGGATAGTGAGTCCTCATGCCTAATAGGGTTGTTTGTAAAAGAATCCTAATAGGGTTAGACCCTTAACCAGGTCATTGTACTTACATTGTAAAGACTGCTCCTAACAGGGAAAAGAAACTCTAACATATTCATTATACTAGTGCAATATTTGTGGGTACTAATTCCCACCAAGGTTTTCCTCTAATTAAGGTTTCCCCGTAATCATATCTTGTGCTATGTGATCTTATGTTAAGCTTCAATTGTTATATGATTTCTTTATGTTTAAGTTGCCAAATTTGAATGATTAGCTAAACACTGATTCATCCCCCCCCCCTCTCAGTGTTTCGAACAATTGGTATCAGAGCTTGGTCCTCAGAGAGAAAATTTTAACCACTTGAGGAGATCATGGATTCAACAGAAGTCAAACATATGAAAAAGAATACTGAAACAACCCTTGAAGATCTAGAGAGATCTGAGAAAGAAAACGAAGAACTTAAACTAAAATTTGATGGCTCACAAATGCTTGGAAAGAAACTAAGAAAAGAACTGAAAGATTGCTCCACCAATTATTTGAAACTGAATGAAGAGAGCATGTCTCTGAAAGATAAGATAGAAGAATTGAATGATTAGTTAATTGATAGCTTAACAACTATTGAAGAGAAGAACAAAGAAAACAAACAGTTGGATGAAGAACTCATGCAAGCCAATATGAAAATCTTGGAATTGGAAAATATCAAGAACAAAATTGAATCTGAATTATCAGGAGCAAAATACAAGATTGATAAACTACACACAAGCTCTGATCTGATTCAATCACAGCTCTATGCACAAAATCTAAAAGGTGATACCACTGGTATGGGATATAGTTTAGCTCAAATTGAGATCAACTCATTACAAGAAAGAAAGAAAGCTCAAACAGAATCTTCAAAAGAAAAGAAAACTAAAATTCATGAAGAGACTAAAGCAGAATCACAAAAAGATAAGCACAAGGCAGTCAACCGTACTTTCTATGCATGTAACAAACATGGACACTTGGAAAGAGATTTTAAGAATGTAAGACCCTTCAATGGTTACTGTTAATCCTATAATAAGTTTGGTCATATGGCTATTCATTGCCAAACAAATCAAAGAAATCAGCCACAACTGAACCAAAGGAATTAAACTCAATTCAATTAGAGAAATCAACCTCAAAGAAACTTGTAGAACATTATATTTCAGATATGTAAATACAATGGACACACAGCCAAGCAATGCAGCATGATGAATAACAACACCAGACCTCCTATCATTTGTCACTCATGTGGAAAAGATGGACATATCTCAAGGTTTTGTAGATCAAGGACAAACAGACAAGAGAATCCCAAGAAGTCTTTGTTTGAAGAATTAGGAGAAGTCAAGTTTGTGGAAGCTAAAGCTAACATAGATAAAATATGGGTTGAAGTAAAGAAGGATAATGAAGATAACAAGGTAGTACATGCATCCTTAGTGGAGGCACCTTCTACTTCTGAATAGTTGACCCTCATGGTCTTAGGGGGAGCTATTCTAGCTCTGAATCCTTGCGTGGCTGGTATACTCACCTCTGAGTATGCACCTATGGATTCATGCATGTAATAACGAATTAAGTTTGTATGCATTCACACATTACCTTTACTTCGTCCAGAACAAAGTTTTAAATTCTCTCTGTAAACTACTTTACGACAACGAGCATTAAATACAATTGATCTTTATATAAATTGGGAAAAGATCTTAAAATAGGTTCACTTTGCATTTGAGATTGAGGCATTCAAAAAGTAGATAAGCATCGAGCATCAAAGAACTATAGTCTGAAGGATTAGTTGGTTTGTGAACAGATTACATTTGGAACGGAACCCTAGAAGTCGCGTCATTTTAGAATTGTCATGAAACCCAACTTAACCTAGTTGCAAGTAAGTATGGCAACCCCTGTTGTATTCAACATTGGTGAGAGGAAGAGATTTGTCTTTAGGAAGTATCCATTCAAGGCCACACTGGATGATGTCGAAGGAGCATTCTCTAGGACTCCGCTTGGAGTCATACATGTAGAAGACATCCACACATATGTTTATTGCAAGAAGGAAATAGTTGGTGAAAACATCATTGCATCTCTCATGGGTTCCATGATGAAACCAGACTACACATTCAAGGATGAATACGTGCATCTAACTGATAACCCTATCTTTGAGTATTCCAATGTGCACGAGTTCTATGAGCTAGAATGGGTAAATATATTACTGAGTAGGATACATGATGATCTATACTAGATAGGTAGGTACCTGTCTGCATCACTCTAGATCTAGTTCATGAGATGACTGGACTACCTAAGACTGGACCAGTTCTTCCAACTGGTAAAGATGTTAAGAAACAAGTTGATCAAGCATGCTTATCCATAAGTGATAGGCACGGTATGACAGTTGATCCCATCAAGGAAGATGACATAAATCTAGTTACCATGATACCGGGTTATAAATTTCAGCACACAAGTAGACTAAACAGTGTATCTGTAGCTACTGTCTTAGCAGCAATAAAAATGGTGAATGACTATACTCAGTACAACCTATGTGAGATATTGTGTGCTCAATTGATTGACAACATCTGAGCTATTAAGCATGACAAAAGAAAGATATTCAGGTTTGGCTCACTAATCATATATCTCTGCTTCCACATAGTAGGAAAGGTTGCAAATCTCTACCTAGACAAAAGCAAACCCACTATGTCACAGATTTCACTAAAAGCTACATCAGAGAGTAGTGTGAAGGATTCTATGGACATGGGGGTATGTGTAGGATCATGGTATGCCAAACTAGGCATTAAGTGGCAATGAAAATTCAAAAAAATCAGGGTTAGGAAAGTTGACATACAAATTTGGACAAGTTATCAATCTTATATCAAAAATGTGCAAGAAGAGAATCTGTAGAAAATTGAATCTAGTTTCTAAGCTACTATCCCTTCTTTAAAAAAAAAATCCTATATGGTAAAATTTCAAATTTCAATGTAGTAGTATGAAAATTTTAGGAAAAAGATAAGAAGAAGGTGTATGTCTGACCACCTTAAACACAATCAAATTATAATACTTTTTTACAAGATTATAGATAGAAGTAGAAGAATCATGTTCAGATGTGACGCATATTTTTTTATAATTTTTTCCCAAGTAAATAATTAATTATGATTTTTCTACTACAACTTTTTCAGAATATAAAAAATCTCGTGTCTGACCACCTTAACTTAGTCTAAAATTCATCAAATTAAATTTTTTTAAGTTTTTAATTGTAGTAGGAAAAGAATAGAATGTGACTCATGTTTTGGATTTCAAAAATGTTATACCAATTGAAAGTTATTTTTATTTTTCAATCAGTCTATCAATCAGGACTAAAAAGATAAGAAGTAGGTGTAGGTTTGACCACCTTAAACACAATCAAATGAAAATATTGTTTTACTAGATTCTAGATATAAGTAGTAGATTAATGTCTGGATGTGACATATTTTTTTATAATTTGCTTACAAGTAAATAATTAATTATGATTTTTCTTCTACAACTTTTCTAGAATATAAAAACTCTCATTTCTGACAACCTTAACTTAGTCTAAACTTCATCAAATTAATTTTTTTTTTTTTTTTTCTTGTAGTAGGTGAAGCATAGAATGTGACACAAGTTTCAAATTTAAAAAATGATATACCATTTGAAATTTATAGCTATTTTTCAATCAGTGTACCAATCATGACTTCTTTTTCACATCACCACTTTTTGGCATACCATGATTCTGCACATTCCCATGGACATCAAGACATTTAGGATCAAGATGCAGAAGAGGTTCAGGATACCTGGGAAGATAGTTGAGAAATAAAAAGACACCATATGCTTCATGGTGGAAACTGACTATACTTGCATGGAGGTAGTTGAGCTTAGGACAAAATGGATTCACCCTCTTGGTTATGAAGTCGAAGAACATGTTTTGGAAGGTTATGCACAAGTCCTCTTATCTGCGCCCAAGGCTCCCAATGAACCTAGATGGGGCACTTATAGAGAAAAGGAAAATCAAGTTGATTCTGTCTTATACAATGCTGAGAACCAAAGGAAGGCATCTAGGATTACCTTAAATATCCTAAAAGTTCATGGTGTTACACAAGAAGATCTTGACAGAGCTAGAGAAGCTAAGATAGCCAAAGAACTTGAGAAGACTCCCACAGAAGTAAAAATGGAAAAGATTGATGATATGCCCAAGAAGAAGAAGAAAAAGAAGAAGAAGAAATCAAATGAAGATACATCTGTGCCATCAACCACCATTGATCTGGAAGCATCTCCACCATTAGTACCTAGCAAGAAGTCTAGAGGAAGGAAGCAAGTGCCCACTAGTCATCCATCCTCAAGAACTACAAGGAGAAAGGTAAAGAACACACAACCTCCTCCTAAGGTAGGTTTTAGACCTAGTCTTAATGTCTTAAGGAACAGAATTGTAAATGAAGGGAGACTAGATACAATTACAAATGTTTGTGACAAGTATCAGGAGATAGATAATTTTGAGATACACTCTATGCTCATCTCTCACATGATCAAGTTTAAGAAGTCTATTCTAGAACTCAAAACAGTGATACCAGACAAGCTATGGAACATTCTAGAGATAATGAAAATGCATGCAATTGAGGAAGATATGAGGATTAGGGAAGAAACATTGGATAATCTTCTTCCTATTTGTGCACATGATGAGAAGGTAATTCTATTAGATTTGGTAAAGCCTCATCTCAGAACAAAGACAAGGACTCTTCATATTATGAACAAAGAGTATGAGTTAGCTGGGATAGAGACTGAAAAATATTTTGCACAAGTGTTTTTGGATAGACATATGTATCCATAAACGATGCCTATAGCAAAGGAAACTCTAGTTCCTCCTAAATAGGTTGTAGAACTAGTAATTTAGAATGCACCTAAGATAGGTCCATAGGTTTCAACGATCTCAGTCTCAACAGCCTCTGATACAACAAAAGATTCAGGGGATACTATAGTGATTTATGATATCAAGATATCTATGACCGCTTCTGATAATGATATGGATAAAGTTGAAAAAGCATTTGTAAACTCGGAAGAGACAGAGAAGGCATGCAGTGATGATACATCTTTGCAACATGATAAAGCTCCCTCTATAGATTGAATAGACTTGAACAAAGAGGAAGATAATCAAAACAATGAGACACCAGTCATGGAGATCCCAGTTAAAAGTGAATGCATGGATACTAGTCAGAATACCATATTCACACCATCCATTCAACCATCTACCTCATTATTGTCAAGTTTAACTCCTGAGTTAGCAATTCTGGATGCATGGGGAGAAGAGGATTTAATCAAGATCAGTGTCCTAGCCATGGAAAAATCCAAAGAGAAATAGGTTATGAGAAATTCTCTCTTCTTGGAATCAATAAACATCCTGAATGACCTAGTACCTACGGACAAGAAAGTAGAAAAAATTTAGTCAGTTGATGATGTAGACAGTATACTAACAAGCTTCAAAGCACATTTTACAAGCTTAGTAGACTCAGCTCCTAGAATTGTAGAAGATGAGTACAAAATGGAAAGGTTGAATGAACTAGTAAAGAATTTTTCCTTAGATTTAAAGTCATTGAAGATTGGTCAGTCTATGTTGAAAGAGTTGGCAGCTAAAGGTAGAAATGTAATAGCCAACTGCATGGACAGGGTGAAATTCACCTCTGAACATATCAAGAAGATAGAGGAGGTAGATATCTTAGTTGAAAGTGTTAGGAAATCAGTCGAGACATCCACGCAAGACATGAACATTTGCAACAGTATCTATCAAGGTCAGCTTGACAAGATTGAAAAGGAAAAATTTGAGATTAATAAGATAAGAATCAGACAGACCGAACTGAGAAATGCACTAGCGCCCTCCTTGGTAGTTCTGGATGAGAACATCAAACATATTGATGCCACTATTGTCACATATGATCAAGGTCCCTACATGGACCTGATAAAAATGGAGAAGCTCACTTATGCTCTATGCGTCAATCTGCAGACAGTTGATGCAATGAAGGCATTCTGGCAGCAACAGATAAAGAATCTTTAGGTTGTATATCCAGATGTATATATGGAGTAAGTATCTAGAGACTTATAATTTTGACACCTTTGTCATTAATGTCAAAGGGTGAGTAACATAAAAGGAATATGTGTATATTATAAAGTATAAGAATATACAGTTTTTGGGTGTTAGTCAATTTTGAGTAACTTGGCCACATTCCTTTGCTGCCATTAATGACAAAGGGGGAGATTGTTGGCAAGTTTACTCCCAGGGAGTCTATGGCTTTTTTTTTTTTGTCATTATGGCAACAAAGTCATATGAATTTTTGACAATAAACTATGAAGTGCAAATTGACTAAGTGCAGAAGACAGAACAGAACAGTGACTTGCAGTCGATCAAGGCATCAGCGCACGTGTGTATGACCACATTAGGATATGTGTGTTCAGACTTAAGCTCTATGGTATGTTATTATGCTTACCCTATACACGCATGGTATGGAATGGCAGTACAGACAAGTTACATAAAGAACAAGTACACTAGTAGTTCAGAATATAGAGTATGAAGCTGACTTCATGGTTTTGATTAGTGTGTAATCTTTTGTTATGTAAAGGCTAAGCGCCTATTGTATTAAGTTTTTAATTATATATTAAAAATTGTTGTAAACACGCTTAAGCCAATTTGTTTGGAAGCATTGTGTATTATGTTTTTGGGCTGACTAAGGTCTTGTTTATAGTCGCGTCTATTCAGGCATAAAGATATATATATATA